>CM053619.1:5721617-5733629 GCA_028646535.1 Procyon lotor
AATGAAAATCAAAGCGCGGAGAAAATGACAAACCACAGTGGCCGCTTTCGTGTTAAAAATATTTATTTTTCTAAAAGATCACACAAAAGTTGAGAAGAGAAAGGATGCCGACTAGCCTACATCAAAATCTGGGCTGGAAGGACAAAGAGCTGCCTAAAGAAGCTGCTGGCTGAGCGAACTGCGGAGATCGGGGGGGAGGGGGGCGGCGGGCCGTCGGGACCAGCGGCCTGGGTCAGCCACACTCACGGGCACCCCCGGCACGCGGCGCGACCCGCGCGGCCGCTGGCTCCCACCGTTCCTCCTTTATCGGGAAGGGAGAAGCAGGAGCTCACTCCTTGGACATGTTCTTGATGGTCTTGTGCTCCTTCATGGCCTTTTCCCAATCGGTCCCGTTGAACTCCTCGATGACCACGCTCCGCACGGTGCCCTCATCCAGGCAATGTGGGGCGATTCCTGGGCCGGGGGCCGGGAAACACAGAGAAAGGAAGGTCCCAGGTGTGAACGACAGAGGGTACGACAGAGGGTATGGGGCTGGCTCGGGGACAAACCCACACCTGCATGCTCAGCGGGGAGCCTGCTTCCCCCTCCCTGTGCCTGCCTCTCTGCCTACATGTGATCTCTCTCTCTCTGTCAAATAAAAAGAAAAAAAAACAAAAAAAAAGAATTCGCCAGCCTTGCCCAGCGTTTCTATAGAACTTTCTAAGTATTAAACACTTGTCCAGCTTTATAGGATTTTCTACTTTCCAAAAGCCTTCCTTGATTCTCACGGCAGGCAGGAAGGCCTCTCCAGGTGGCAGAGGAGGAACCCACAGGAGCTGCTAACGGAGTGGGGCGCTTGGCTGGCTCGGTCCACGGAGCACACGACTCTTGATCTCAGGGTCGTGAGTTCGAGCCCTACATTGGTTGTAGAGATTGCTTTAAAAAAACTTTTTTAGGGGCACCTGGGTGGCTCAGTTGGTTAAGCAACTGCCTTCGGTTCAGGTCATGACCCTGGAGTCCTGGGATCGAGTCCTGGGATGGAGTCCCGCATCGGGCTCCCAGCTCCACGGGGAGTCTGCTTCTCCCTCTGACCTTCTCCCCTCTCATGCTCTGTCTCTCTCTCTCTCAAATAAATAAATAAAATCTTAAAAAAAAAATTAAAAGAAAATTCCCTCCCCTACCACCCCGCCCGTCCCCCAACCGGGCCCATCCCCTCTCCTCCATCTACCTCCCCGACGTCAGCCCCCAGCGAACAGCAAATGAAGGCAGGATCTGGGATGGGTGACCAGAGCCGATCTTCCCTCCCATCCCTGGAAGAGAGCGTTGCTGAACAGCCCTGTGCTTCTAAGACCCCCAGGTTCACGGGCGGCCGGCTTCCTCCACTCACCGAAGCCTCCGGGGTTGGAGCGTGGAGTGTAGAAACTCTGGACGCCGCACCTCTTACAGAAGGTGTGCTGAGCTTTGTGCGTGTTGAACGTGTACGTGGTTATGCTCTCGGCTCCCTGCGGGGGAACGGGAGAAAGAGATGGTCCCTTTTCCAGAGAGATTTTTTTTTTCCGATCATCAAAAAAATCAGATCTTTTAAAAGACTCCATGGGGAGGGGACGCCCTTCTGTAGGGCTCTCAGGGTTATGCGGACATGGCTAGTCCCCCACTGACATAGAGGCTTCTCAAGGACAGGGACCCGCCCCAGCAGCCCGAACCACCACAGGCCTGAGCACAGTGGCTTGTGGCTTCTCTTAGTCAAGCGCACACAGGAGGACTCAGCCTCGAGCTGTCCCAGCTCTGTGGCAAGGCAGTGCGACCTGTCCACGCCAGGGAGTGAAAACGAAGATGCCTGCCTCCTAGGCCTCAAAGGGGAGACAGATGACCCCAGCGACGGGCTGGCTCAGCACGTCCCCGAACAGCACTGCCCAGGATCTGAAGACAACTGTTGACTGCACTTGAATCCACGTACAAAGGACGAACTAGGAACAAAGTATTGGCCAGACTTCATGGTCACAAGGCTCATTGCCCTGATGGAGAATATAAACGGAAAACCGGGCAAAACGACAGAGAAGGAGGAAAACAAATCACTCTTTCACCTATGAAATGATAGGCACACTCAGAAATAGCAATGAGGTGTATATATATATATATTTTTTTTTTTTTTTTCACTGTCAGGAGGGCACAAATAAAAAAAGTTGGTTAACTTGGTACTGAGTATGTGAACAAACAGTGCGCTCTCAAATATCAGTCACAGGAATATAAATTGGTAGAATTCGGCAATATCCACCAACATTTAAAAATGTACACGTCCCTTAACACAGCAATTCCAGGGGCGCCTGGGTGGCTCAGTGGATTAAGCCTGCAGGCTCTCTGCTCAGCAGGGAGCCTGCTTTTCCGTCCCCTACTTGTGTGCTCTCACTTGCTCTTTCTCTCAAATAAATAAATAAAATCTTTAAAAATAAAATGGGCACGGGGCACTGAGTGGCTCAGTGGGTTAAAGCCTCTGCCTTCGGCTCAGGTCATGATCTCGGGGTCCTGGGATCGAGCCCCGCACTGGGCTCTCGGCCCAGCAGGGAGCCTACTTCCCCCTCTCTCTCTGTCTACTTGTGATCTCTCTGTCAAATAAATAAATAAAATCTTTTTTAAAAAAAAAGATTTTAAAAAAAATAAAATGGGCGTGGAAATGTAATGCACAGCATGGTGACTACAGTTAAGAATACAGTTGTTGCATATTGGAAAGCTGCTAAGAGAACACATCTTAAAAGTCCTTATCACAAGAAAGAAAATTATTTTGTAATTACATATGGTGTCAAATGTTAACTAGACTTAATTGTCCTGATCATTTTGCAATGTATACAAATATTGAACCTACTGATGTACCCCTAAGACTAACAATGTTACATGTCAGCTGCATCTAAATAAAATTTAGCATTCACCATTAAAAAAAATTTAAGTCATGTATCCTTCATTGGGAAATGATAAAAGTCGGTCATAGAACAGAATGAAAGACAAATTCCTACTTTGATAATAACATATACAATGTCATCATTATTATTATTTAGCTGCATTTACCCATGTAGAAAATAACACACAAGGATATAGACCCAAATAAATCAGCGGTTATTTTTGGTTGATAGGATTTGAGGGATCATATTATTTTTTGATTCTCTTTTCATGTTTCCACGGTAGGGGCACCTGGGTGGCTCAGTGGGTTAAAGCCTCTGCCTTCGGCTCAGGTCATGAGCCCAGGGTCCTGGGATCGCGCCCCACGTAGGGCTCTCTGCTCAGCAGGGAGCCTGCTTCCCCCTCTCTCTCTGCCTGCCTCTCTGCCTACTTGTGATCTCTCTCTCTGTCAAATAAATAAATAAATAAAATCTTTAAAAAATTAAAATTAATGTTTCCACAGTACTATCAAATATGCATCCAAAATATAATGGGGGGGAAATAACATAACCTTGCAGAAATTCACATGAAACCCAGGATGACAAAGACAATCGAGGAAGAGGTCCTGCTCTGGTCCCTGCCACCTGGCCCTCCCCGGGGCACCTGCTGTAAACCAGGGGCTCCTCATGCCTGCTCTTGGCACTAACCTTTAGGAGCTTGAAGCGAGAAGCCGGGACAATGAAGTGTCTATTCTGTTTCTTCTTGCAAATGCTGCAGCTACAAAAAGACAGAGGAATTCAAAGGTTGTGAACAAGCATCATAAGCTCCAATGGGGCTGCACCCAGCACATCCTGAGAGCCGGCTGACCCCGGAGGGGAAGCCCCTCTGGGCACCATTCAGGGAAGGGGGAGCCCAGGCGGGTGGACAGGCCTCTGCTGGGCCGTCAAAGCCACGCCCCCCTCGCAAAACGAGGCCTGTTGCAACCCCATCCCAACCCCATCCCGGCTGCCTCCCCCAACCCTCCAGTTTATTACAGTGAAGAGAACTGTTGGATTCTAGAAAAGCTTACAAAACCAATATCAGGCATAGGTACGGTCTGAGACCTTTGGGATTCCCACACCAAAAATGGGCAAGGAAGCTTCCATTTCCCTCTTCCCTCTTCTGTAATCACAGAAAGCCTAGCTCTGAGTCAAATGCGTCCTCCGAATTATCACCTTTGGGATGAAATCTAAATCCCCTTCTCCGCCCGCCTTGACAAAAATTCCTGATTTCATACAGAATTCTCTAACAACAGGACTGGATCCTGCTGAACAATATGCTAACTAGTGGTTCAGAAGTCACTGTCCTTGTTCTATCACAACGCCTGGGAAGGCGCTAAAAGGCAACCCTCCCTAGATCCTGGCAGAACCATCTGCCTCATGGAGAACAGAGCCAGAGGGCCCGGAACATGGTAAGCTTCCCGGGGTGCACACCCTCCACTCATTTCTCCTTCCCCTGTGCTCGACTCTGGACCCCTATGAAGACTTCACCCACCCAGGGCTTCCCGTTCAGTGCCCGGGCTGACCTATGTCCAGCGACCACCACTCCCTGCCAACCCACCAACAGTATGGTCTGGGGGCAAGGGGATGCTGAGTGGCAGAAGCTGGGGGACCCTACTCTGTGTCCCCCAGGGGCTCTGCTGTAGGAGCTCTCTCTCTCTCACACACACACACAGTAGGCCCACTTATTTTTAGCCCCCCCCCATTTTTAAAAAAAGCTTATTACTGAAAACATCTAGCACACACAAAAGGAAAATAAAAGGGGTGCCTGGGTGGCTCAGTCATTAAGCGTCTGCCTTCGGCTCAGGTCATAATCCTAGGGTTGTGGGATCGAGCCCCGCATCGGGCTCTCTGCTCAGCGGGGAGCCTGCTTCTCCCGCTACCACTCCCTCTGCTTGTGTTCCCTCTCTCGCTGTGTTTCTCTGTCAAATAAATAAAATCTTTAAAAAAAAAAAGGAAAATAAAATAAATAGCAATGAACCCTTATGTCCCGGTCAACCGACGCCCACAGTTATCAGCTCGCGTGGCCAACGCTGTTTCACCGGTACCCTGACTCCCCAAATGCTGCTTGAAGCGCCCCGTGTTTTAACTCTCAAGTCCTTCCCAGCAACTTGGGGAGACAAAACACTCACTTGCAGTCGAAGATGTGCAAGTCGGCCGAGGCCCAAACTTCGAAGCGAACAGCACCACAGTGGCAGCCTCCCGTATGTTTCACCAGGCCTTGGTATTCACTAAAGGAAGCCAGGAAAAAACGAACAAACAAACAAACAAAATCAGAAAGATAAGGATTTCTGAACAGTCGAGCAGGACCCCGGCACCCAGTTCCTGCTTCTTCTCTCCGTCCTTGTTAGAAGGAAGCAAGACCAGACAAAAGTCCTCTCTGCGCGACCGCCCCTTCCACGCAGTTCTGCCTTTTTTTTTTTTTTTAAAGATTTTATATATTTATTTGACAGAGAGGAGAGAGATCACAAGTAGGCAGAGAAGCAGGCAGAGAGAGAGGAGGAAGCAGGCTCCCCGCTGAGCAGAGAGCCCGACTCGGGGCTCGATCCCAAGACCCTGAGATCATGACCTGAGCCGAAGACAGAGGCTTCAACCCGCTGGGCCACCCAGGCGCCCCCTTATTTCTGCTTTTGAGGCCGGCCGGACCGGCAATTAAATAAATAAAAGAAAGAAAGAAAAGAAAGGATTCAGTGCCTTCTCTTCTCTGGCCTCTCTTTTTTCTATTTCTTATACTCCGTCAAGTGGCGAGAAACAAAACATTCCGGATATATGGGAAACTGGAAAACGGGAGTTGGGTGAAAGAGCCTAATCCCACCACTTAAACATTGTTATTTACATGTCAAATACCTCCTAAGATTTTTTTGGAGCTACAGGCACGGGAGAGAGAGCAGTAAACAAGATAAACAAGATACAGCAGACGTGGTTCCTAGCCTTACCAACCTCACGCAGTCATCAAGCAAATTACCCACGCATTATTTAAGGCACCGTGATAAAGGCAGTACTAGCAGCTATGAAAAAGTAAGACAAGGGGACCCGAGTCTGGTGGTTTGGAAAAGCCTTCTTCTGAGAAAGGCTCTTCGAATTTTGTTATATCCCCCTCCAGGATTTTGCATAAACAGGGCCCTTTACAGAGCTAAACATACACATTACATACTATTTTGATCCTTTTAAAACATATATAAGCCAGGCCCTTCTAAGGTTGAACATAATATTAAGTTTGGAAAATATCAAATTGTGCTCCAAAAGGGCCGAATGTTTCTCAGTAACGAGAAAATATTCCACCGTGCCTGCTCAAGCCTTGATTACCAGAAAAATAACTTGCAGCAGTTTTAATTTGCATATTTTTGATTATTAAGACTGAATGTCCGCCTGTCCCCGCCCTTTCCTTCCAAGTTGTATCAGTTACCTTGATGTGTATTCTGCATACACAAATAATGCTCGTTATAAAAAAAATTAAAACATTACAACATGTGATGATGCGAAAAAGGAAAGTCTCTGATAATCTTAACACCCGGAGGGATCCACAGTTAACTACTTGCTATATATTCCTCCAGACTTCTTTCTAAACAATAATAACTTAACAAAAACAGTGCAGAGTTATACATTCTTTTTGCATATAAGTTAAGTGAGTGAGCTTTGGTTGGTTCTTTAAATAAATGTATGCACTCATATCAATCTAATAGGTTAAAAAAAAAATCTTGTCTTTTATCAACATGTAAAAACCTTTTTCTTGACCATTTATCAAGTTTGTTTTAACGAAACAATTTACTTCAAATATGAGTTTTACATTTCTGAGAATCTTTATATCCCCTACATTTAGCAACTGGTGGCTCACCACAGGGGCTCAAAACTCTTTAAAAATCAATATAAAAAATTGTTCAGCCCCTAATCCAAGAAGATAAATCACTAAGTGAAGCACACAGGAAACCACGTATTTCATCTCTGAGAAGACTCATCCTAACTAAGAGAATTTCTTCGGGATTGAGGACAAAGGAACGTTTTCGTTCGAGAAAAGGAGTAACCCTCAGGTTGTTATGCAAGTATTAGATTATCCTTGTTTTTTTCCTGTGGTTTTGATCGCGCTTTGTAATTCACCAAATATTATGGGCGCATAGATAGACTATTGGGGTACTAAAATATTTCTCTGTAGCGCAACTGTTTTACAGGGCAGGGACCTGGATGCTATCACATTTGGAGAAAACAAGGCGGCCCTTGCCAGAGTTAATAGCTCATTTCGAACATCCCGGGCTCTCTGAAATCCTCCCCTGGCCATCTAGGGACCTGGATGGAGGTTCTCCTCCTGCAGGAGCAAAGCTGCGGGGGTGCGAAGGAGAGCGAGCCACCCGGGGAGCATCAGTCGACGGAGGACCCAGGCCTCCCCCTCTTCCCCCTCCCCTTGGGTACCGCGCCGCTGCTCTGAATGCCGAGCGTTTCTTTGCGCGCGCTTCTCCCGGAGATCAATACCCCCTCCCCCGCACTCCGCTCCCTCCCAGGGAGCGCCTGGAACAATAACGGGATCTCGCCTCTCGGTGGGTTCAAAAACTGTTCAAGCTTTTCTCCCCCCTCTGGCCACCTCGCCCTCGCACCCACTCTCCAAAAAAGCACGTGCGCAAATATAAAAAGCGAGGCAGGCAGGCGCAAAGTGGTGGGGTTTATCTTCTTCTCACTGGGAAAGGCCCCCGCGCCCTCGGCGCGCCAAGACGGGAGACAGCGTCCCGAGCACGATGGCTGTCCCCGGGAAAGACCCTTTGTGTCCCAGGACGCGGCGCGGCTCTCCACACGCTCCCGGGGCGCAGCGCCCGGTCCGGTCCGGGGCCGCGCGGCCGCACCAAGCCAAGCAGGCGGCGGTGCGAATGAGGGACGCGCCCGGGGCTGACGCGGGGCCACGAGTCGGTCGGTCACCGTGCGGGAAAGACGCACAGCGGAAAAGCTGGCCCGGCCGGCGCGACGGCCGCTCCCGCACGGAGGGGGTCCGCGTGGCGCCGACTCCCGCGCCCGGCCGGGCGGCACTCACAAGGTGTCCAGCAGCAGCTTGGCGGCGCCCTCGAAGGTGAGCCTCTGTCGCTTCTGGAACGTCTCCCAGCGCTCCCGCTGGTCGCCCAGGTCCGGCAGAGTGGCAGTCGGGCTGGCGGGGGTCGGCGGCGGCGGCGGCGGCGGCGGGAGCAGCGGCAGCTCCGGTGGCGGCTGCCCGGGGCCCGCCTCCTGGGCCCGCGGCGACGACTGCCTCGGCCGCCGCTTCGCCGACGGCTGCCTCGCCGCCGCCCGACTGTCGCCCCCGGCCTGACCGGTGGAGCGCCGGGCGCGGCCGGCGCCGGGGGCCGAGGGGGCGGCCGCGGGGGCCCCGGAGGCCCCGGGCCGCTTCTGCCCGCGTGGCTTGGCGGCCGCGCCGCTCCTCGCCCGCCGCATGGCTCCCGCAGCCGGGCGCGCAGGCCTCAGCGCCCGCGCGTCCCCGCCGCCCCGCGCGCGCCTCCGCGCCGCCCCGCGCGCGCCCCCGCCCGCCAGCCTACCCGCCCGCCCAGGGGGCGCTGCACCCGCGGCCTCGACCCGGCCGGCTGCACCTGGCTGCCGCCGGGCTGCAAATTACAGACCCAGCGCGCCCGCGCGCCCGCGCGCCTCGGGGCCTGCACCTGCCCGCTCCATCCCGCAGGCCTAACGGGACCGCGCCTCCGGCCTCCGCTCGCGACACCCAGAGCCCACCGGCACCTGCGGAGGCGCCTCGGTCGCCTCTGAATCCAGAGCGCTTCTTCCTGCTCCTTCCTGGCCTGCGGAGCCCAGGGTCAGCCCTGATTTCACACCCGCACCCCAGCATCCAGGCTGGGTTAACTTCGTCTCCAAAATGAGGGCAGTATCTGCCTTAGGGGAGCCATCGTGTCCCTGAAATGTACCAAAGTGCGCAAACGGCCAAGCAGATAGCAGTCAGAATCTGCTGTATGTCTTGGTCTCTCTTACCAGATCATAAAACCGTGTCAGCATTTCAATGTCCAACAGATTCTTTAACATGTGAATGAACCGCACCAAGTTCCATTGCTATGGGAACGCAGCACCGAAGTTTCGAGACAAAAATCACAAGAACCGCTGATGGAACCCAGGTATTTTCTAAACCTATTCGTTGTTCTATTTTATTTGTACCTTTAAATAAATAACATTTTCTTCTACTTTTCTAGTGTTCCATTTTATACTTTAATCTCAACTTTCCTCTAACGCTATTTTTATTTTACTGGTTTAATAGTTTATTGGATTAATTAGTTTCTTTATTTTTAGTATTTTTTGGTCATCACAGTATTAATGAGTATAGATCTTCCTGAGTGCGGCTAAAGCTGTGTCCATTACTGTTTCACACGAAGTGTTTTTTCTTAAAAATTTCCAGACGACCTGTAGTTTGTTTTTCCTGTTTTCTTTATTGAAGATGTAGATAATTTACATAAAGCAAAATGAACATTTTAAAAAAGATTTTGACAGAGAGAGGGGGAACACAGGCAGGGGGAGTGGGCGAGGGAGAAGCAGGGTTCCCGCTGAGCAGGGAGCCAGATGTGGGGCTCGATCCCAGAGTCCTGGGATCAGGACCTGAGCTGAAGGCAGACGCTTAAGGACTGAGCCACCCAGGAGCCCCAAAATGCACATTTTAAAGAATTTGAGAAAGAGTGCACGAGCAGCGGGGAGGGGCAGGGGGAGAAGCAGACTCCCTGCTGAGCAGGGAGCCCAATTCAGGGCTCTGTCCCAGGACCCAGAGATCAGGACCGGAGCCATCCAGACGCCCCAAAAAGCACATATTTTGAAAGCAAAGCGGGGCGCCTTGGTCGCTCGGTGGGTTAAAGCCTCTGCCTTCCGCTCAGGTCCTGGTCTCAGGGTACTGGGATCCAGCCCGGCATGGGCTCTCAGCTCGATCAGGGAGCCTGCTTCCCCCTCTCTCTCTCTGCCTGCCTCTCTGCCTACTTGTGATCTCTTTCTCTGTCAAGTGAAAAAATAAAATCTTTAAAATAAATAAACTTTTTAAAAAAATGTAGACTTTTAAAATAAAAAAAATGTAGATATTTTTTAGATATCTCCTTGTGGTATTCTTTGCATGTCCTTGACCTGTAGAGATGTGAGGCTCCTTATCGTGTGCTTTTTGACCATTTGGGTAGCTTCTTTTGTAAACTGCCTGTTGACACTCCTCTGAGAATTAGCCCATTTTATAACCTGAATTGTTTCATATTATAGGAGTTCTTTGCCATACGTATACATTTAGAATATATGCTTCCAGTTGTGGCTTTCCTTTTGCCTTTAATATCTTTTGATGAGTGGAGATGTGTTTAGTGTTTTTCGTGTCACATTTTTAAAAAAATCTCTTACCCCAAAGGTCATGGAGATTTTCTCCTATCTTTTCTTCTAGAAGCTTTCATACTTAAGTGTATGATCCATCTCAAATTAACTTTTGTATATAGTGTGAGGCAGAGGCCAGATTAATCTTATTTCCATATAGATATCCAGTAGATATCTACTTACCTTTCCTTACACCAAGACCGCTCTGTCTTATTTAGCTTACTTAGTCTTGAAAGCCGAGTAAGCCCTCCAGATTTGTTCTTCTTTGAGATTGTCTTAAGACTTTCTAAGTCCGGTGCATTTCCTTTTCCTTTTTTTAACTTTAAGCCTTTTTTTTTTTTTTAAGATTTTGTTTATCAGAGAGAGAGAGCACGAGAGCACAAGCAGGGAGAGCATCAGGTAGAGGCAAAGGGAGAACCAGACTCCCCACTAAGGAAGGAACCTGATGTGGAACTGGATCCCCAAATCCTGGGATCATGACCTGAGCCCAAGGCAGATGCTTAACTGACTGAGCCACCCAGGCACCCACCACAGTCCAAGTCCTGTGCATTTCTATGTAAAGTACAGAAGCAGCTGTTAGGGGTGCCTGGGTAGCTCAGTTGAACATCTGCCTTCAGCTAAGGTCAGGATCCTGGAGTCCCGGGATCGAGTCTCATAACTGGCTCCCTACTCAGTGGGGAGTCTGCTTCACCCTCTGCCATTCCCCAAGGTTGATGCTCTCTCTCAAGTAAATAAATTCTTAAAAAAAAAAAAATCAGTTAATTTCTACAAAAAAAAAAAAATCTGCTCGATGATACTGTTATCAACCATACTCCTATGAAAGCCACTTAATTCTTCAAATATTCCTAACCTTGTTCCTTTCATTTTTATTCTCGCACTATTACTCATCTGAGAGGGAGACCTTTCCTATTATTCTAATTACTCCTTGATTGAATGAAGTCAACTTCATTCCTAGAGTCAGACTGTTCCAGGCTCACACCTTTAAAAAAAAGTTTTATTTACTTATTTGAGAGAGAGAGAGAGCACAAGGAGGGCCAAAGGGAGAGGGAGAGAAGCAGCGTCCTCGACGGTCAGGGAGTCTGACACAAGGCTCGATCCCAGGACCCTGAGATCATGACCTGAGCCGAAGGCAGAGGCTTAACCCCCTGAGCCACCCAGGTGCCCCTTTTTAATTGGCACACCTTTTTAATTGCCTTCTGGGGTTCTGGGTGTGCAATTACTCTCAATTGTTTTCTCCACTTCGAGCCAACTTAATATTATGATATCTTTAAAATAAAATCTTGGGGCGCCTGGCTGGCTCAGTCAGTAGAGCATGGGGTTCTTGATCGTGTCCTCAGTTCAAGGCCCATCTTGGGGGTGGAGTTTACTTTATAAATAGATTCCTACTCATGTTTTTGATTTTTAAATTGGGCTGTGTCTTGCATCTCCTAAACTGTTTTTACACATATACTCTGCTTCATAACCACCACCCAGATCCAAATATGAAATATTTCCAGCATCTTAAAACAGTCCTTTGTCCTCCTTCCCAGTCAATCCTCCCTAAGGAAAATCACTACTCTTACTTACTACTCTTACTTCATCCCCGTAATTTCGAGCTTCGTGTAAATGCACTCACACAATACATACTCACGTGTATAACTACTCAGTGTTCTATCTGTTGACGTTCATCCATGTACCCATGGTTCATTCATTTTCATTGTTGGGTGATATTCCAGTTTATGACTATACCACCTTCTGTGTATTCTTTCTGTTGTCGAAGGACATTTAGAGTGTTTCCAGTTTGGGGCTATAATAATAAGGCTGCTGTGATTTTTTTTTTTTT
>CM053619.1:5734129-5751950 GCA_028646535.1 Procyon lotor
TTTATTATTTACTTACTATGTATCAGCCACCGTGCTGAATGTTATTTTATATTATCTCCAATCTAAAAATAAGCAAACTTGGGATGCCTGGGTGGCTCAGTCAGTTAAGTATCTGCCTTCGGCTCAGGTCATGATCCCAGGGTTTGGGGATCAAGTCCCACATCAGGCTCCTTGATCAGCAGGGAGCCTGCTTCTCCCTCTGCCTCTGCCTGACACTCCCCCTGCTTGCCCTCTAACAAAAAAAAAAAAAAAAAAAAGAAATCATTTAAAAATAATAATAATAATTTAAAAAATAAGGAAACTAAGGCTTAGAGAGATTAGGTAATGTGCCCAAAGTCATACGTCAGCACAGAGCAGGACTGGGTATATCTGACTACATAATAACACAACAGGGGCGGCATCTGGATAGCTCAGTCTGTTGAGTGTCCTGACTCTCGATTTTGGCTTGGGCATGGAGACTGCTTCGGATTCTTTGTCCTTTCTGTCTCTTTCTCTCTCAAAAACAAACACACAAAAGAACAGCTGGGGGTGGGGAGTGTACACATGTTTGAAAAAAGTGAATACCTTAATATATAAAGAGCCCCTCAGATCAATCTGAAAAAGACCAAACACTCCAACAAAAAATAACCAAAAGCAGACAATTTATAAAAGAAACACAACTCCCCTCATTAAAAAAAATTCCAATCTCAGTAGTAATTGATTAAAAGCCAATCATGATCACTCCCCTCCACACACTTTTCAAATTGTCAAAATGTTTTTATTTGCAACATCCAGTACCGGCCAGGGTTTGGGGCATACTTATACACTTGTATCAATATCTTTCCAAACCTATACTATTGCGCAAACAGCAACTCTATTTCTGGAATCTATCCTACAAAGCTGTTTGCACAAGTACACAAAATAAATACACACAAATAATTCACCTCAGCTTTGTTTTTCTGAAAAAACAAAACAAAAAAACACTAGTATCCATAAATAGATTAAATAATGGTATTTTCATAAACAATACTATGTGGCCATTAATGACAGAAGTAGCTCTAAATATTCCAACACGGAACAGTAGTACCTAAAAGAACAATATATTATGATCCTGTAACACAGGAAATTACACACACCAAAAAAAAAAAAATCTGAAAAAATATGCAACACTTAAAAGATTACATCTAGGAAGTGGTATTTTCAACTTCTTTATGTACTTCTATATTGTACTTCTGTAAAACAACATATTACTTATAATAGATGAAACACAAAGATTCTAAAATAACACGACCTCCTTCCCTCATTAAAATGGTTTTGTGTGAATATACAGCAACTTCTTCCACTCTTCCCCTCCTGCTCTGTTCAGTTCCCTCCTTCCTTCTCCCTCCCTCTTCCCCCCAACACATACACACCCACACACACAGAGTTAATGGACTATATACTCCCTACATCTGGTATATTTACACTGTGTATATTTTAGGCTGTAACTCCTAGAAAGCACAAGTTTTGGTTTCATTCCAAATACATAAAAGTTATTGTAATTCAAAACTGAATTAAAAGAACATAATCAAAAGTAATACAGTTCAAAGACATGATGATTACAATTTAAAACAAATATTTCCAAGTTATACAAATCTGTACGCTATCGCCAAAAGAAATGAACTGCTTAAAACAAATACTCTTGACTCTGAACTGTCCATGACAACAAAAACATCAAGAAGAATCTGTCAGTTAAATAGAAGTATGGGGGGAGAGGTAAACTGTAACCAGAAAGGTGACCCTCGAAGCAAAACTAAGTGTCAAATTTTCCTAGAAAAATGCAACCTCAACTTATTCTGGTCTGATATCAGTTTATTCATATATAACCAAACAAAAACAAAAATGAAAACAAAAAACCCAGCCCAAGTTTTATTCCTCAAGTAGACACTGGGTGCGGTGAATCAAAATAACTTGGTCATCTTGACTTTTCCTTTGCTCTTGACTAGTCTACTTAAAGACTGAGTTTCTGATATAAAACTAATCAGCACTATTCTTTCAAAGGGAACACTTCAAAGGTATTCTTCAATAACTCTATAAGCAAACCATTCTGTTTTCCTAATTCACAATTTTTTCTAACCACTGAAACTACTCCAAAATTCCCTGTGTATTATATTAACATATTCTTGTTCTAACACTATCTGGAAATACAGTCAGATAAACCAATCTCATCCTTACTTTCTCTTTCTCCTCCAAATCCCAGTAAACTGACAAAAATATATTTTAAATGATTTGGTAATTCACAGATTATACTTTTTCTCTTGCAGACGCAGGTAAATTTCTATCTGTTTTTAAATTTATATAAACTCGGAAGCGTGGGTGGCTCAGTTGGTTAAGTGGCTGCCTTCAGCTCAGGTCATGATCCCAAGATTGAGTCCAAAATCAGGGAGCCTGCTTCTCCCTCTCACTCTGCCTGCTGCTCCCTCTGCTTGTACTCTTTCGCTCTCTCTCTGGCAAATGAATTAAAAAAAAAATCTTTAAATTTACATAAACTATTCATCAAGTTCCCACACGTGTATCAATCAGCTTCTTCAACAATCTAGCAGCTAGGTTTTTTATGCATTTAACAAATTTCTATTAAACACTTCCTGGGTATAGTGTTATTTTGTGAGTTGGGCTAGATCTGAGATACAGACATGTCCACAATGGGCTTAAATGGGGACTAACTGGACATGTACCTAAATAACTATGATATTATAATAGAGGCATAAGCAAAGCATTAAGAACTTCCAAAATGAGAAATACACATCTTTGGAGAAGAGGGAGTAGGAGGGAGACTTCCTGGCTGAAGTAATATGTGATTAAACCCTCAAAAAATAGGCAGAATTTAGATGTGGTAGATTTCAAAAGTAAAGCACATTAGGCTAAACAGGCATATTATCTAACAGCCCAAATGGAATATATATGACATGCTTCAGTACTCATATGAGGATATCAGTTGAAAAAGAATATGCTTCTTTCTTTAAAATATATTTTATGGCATAAGTACCTATAGAAAACTAACACTACATGTGCACTTTTCAACACAGCATTAAGAATACACTTCATATTCATGCTATTTATCTAAGCTTTTAACAACTGAAGCCCCTCATACTTTAAAAAAAAAAAAATCCAGAAGTTTGAAACTAAGTGAAGCAAGGGGTGTCTGAGTGGCTCAACTGGTTAAGCGTCTACCTTCGGCTCAGGTCACAATCTCTGGGTCCTGGGATCCAGCCCCTGCTTCGGACTCCCTGCTGGGTGGGGAGCCTGCCTCTCCCTCTCCCTCTGCCCCTCTGCCCTCCTGATTGTGCTCTGTCTATCCCAAATAAATAAATAAAATCTTTAAAGAAAAAAAAAAGAAAGAAAGAAAGTGAAGCAAGCAGTAGCTAATTTATAAAATAATTTAAAACCCATTTGGGTCTCAGAAGTTCCCAACCATCGACATAATACAATTTCTATTACTGTAATACTTAAATTCCATGAAATACCACTAGGTCCAGATAACCTCAAAGACATTTTTGTTTAAGAAGATATTCATCACAGATTAAAAATTAAGCAAACCAAATAATTCCCAGTGATCATATTACCGATGTAGATCAATATTAAAATTTTTTCTAGCTATATTTTCGTTGAGGAAATTTAAAGTTAAGATAAACTCAATATCTAGGCTGAATAAGTTATCTCTCATTCCCCATCCACTCCAATTTTTGTTCTAATTATCAATCATTACACTGAATCATCCCATGCATGAGATGGTGTAATGGAATGAGTCGTACACTGGATGTCAGAAGACTGGATCCTACCACTGGCCAATTGCAACAATTTAGGCAAATCAGCTCACTTCCAAGATCTTCAGTTTATTCTTTGAGGGTTTTTTGTTTTGTCTTTTGGTTTTTGTTTTGCGATCACTTCTAAGTAAAAATAACAGCGCCCACACAGAGGAATCCAACTGAAGAACTCCACAAGAACATTAACATGGTTTTGTATGGTATCACTCTCAAATGCAAAGAGAACAAACCAACCAAAAAAAAAAAACACCAAGTATGTTGTATCTGAAGACTATCCAACTAATATTTTGACCACACAAGCTTCTGGGGTAGAAAAAATGGTAGAAGAACAGTAAAAATGTTCAAGGAAAACCACCATCACAAGAATACTAAATAAAAAACAGATGCCCTACATACACTTATTGCTACATGACAGAAGCTTTTCATAGCTTTTCAATACTCCTAAGTAGAAGTCCTGACAGAAAGAAAAAAAAAATTTTCTTAATCATCAATCTATATGTACTTCTTGCATCCTCAAACCTGAAAAAGACAACATATCAGGCAATCCAGACTGACTTATTTGTGCACATAACTGCTCTGCTCAACTTTATACCTTTGCAGCATTTAGTAATGTACCCTGAACATAAAAGGCACATCACACCAGCTGAACAAGTGAATGAACTACATATGAATCTCTAATCACCAAATACATCCATAGAAAATAAATCTGGTCAAGCTTTACTACTTCTTTGCAAGATATTCTAGCAAAATGCAACACCTGAAGAAAAGAAACAGAAGTAACTAAATAGGCTAGACCTCCACAGTTCCCAGGCATCCGGAAGAATCTAAAATTGCAATTAAGACAGATCACAAAATACAATTAAAACTGAGTAACAAAACACATTCAAAAAAACAAAAACAAAAACTAAGTAACAAATAGCCTGACACTTACCTACCATCAATCCCTGCCCTATTCAAAAGCCCTTGCTTCCTACTGCAGTAATGGCAAGAAAATCTCACCACTTCCCAAATTAAAAAAAAAAAAAAAACTTGACTACATTTACCTAGCTTTGGAATCAACTTTTACTCAGTTAAATTCAAAGAAACGTAAGTTATTTTCAAGCACTTTCTTTAAAAAAATTATGTGAGCACATGGAATATTTAAGTTTTACTGTAATTAAATCCAACAAGATATTCAGTTTAAAACAGATTTTCCTGGGGCGCCTGGGTGGCTCAGTGGGTTAAGCCTCTGCCTTCGGGTCGGGTCATGATCTCAAGGTCCTGGGACTGAGTCCCGCATTAGGCTCTCTGCTCAGCGGGGAGCCTGTTTCCAAACCCCCCCCCCCCGCCCCCCGCTTGCTTGTGATCTCTTTCTGTCAAATAAATTTTTTTTTAATTAAAAAAATAAATAAAATAGATCTTCCTCAGAGGCCATGGAGGGAATCACAGCTATATAGACATTTCATGGTGGGTAACAGGCCTATTTAGATTAAGCTGTAAAAATGTGAACACATTTTTCTAATTATTGACAGTGTCAATATCCTACACAGATAATAAAATCCTACACGGTGCCTTAAACAAAGATAAAATCTGAGAAGGGCCTATCCTGATCTCAAGAGGAGATAAAACTGGTTGGTAAGTACCTAAATACAACGTAGAAAGTGTGAATGCCTTGGGAGATGTGCAGATAAGCATTTCAGAGGAGTGTAAAGGAAGTTGTTACTACCTCACAGAAACATAACCCTTTCTGTTTAAAGCAATTTCATAACTATTAACTCTCTTAAGATCACAGTAGACAACCCTAGGAGAGTGGATGCTTTCCTACTATCATAGCATAAACCAAGAAATGGAAGCACAGAAAGGTTGATCGTGTTCCAAAATGTCAAATAGTAAAAGGAGGAATCAGGACTCTTTGTATTTTCTCTGGGGGAGTAGTTCAACATATGGCAAGCCTTTTGCAAAAGGAAAGAGTATTTTGGTATTGCCAAGTAATCCCATCCTTATGCGTGTATGTAAGTATCTGCATATTATTTATATATACGTGTGTTAACCTTGATTTCCCTTGACAGGTGTGCTTAAAGCAAGGCAAGGCAACTGTGTACTATAAATATTAAAATAAATAAGTAAGCTTCCACCGGATCTTAGACAATAAGCCAATACACTATTTCTTCCTCCAACAACTTGTGTTTATTTCTTCGGTAATTTTTACCCATTTCTAAATAAGATTCTAAAATCGTTCTATCTGCTCCTGAGCCCAGGCCACTTGGTTCATCCAATAAATATCTTTATGAAAAGGGTATGTTAAGACATTTTTTTAACTATTAAAAATTAAATAATGCCAACAGCCCTTCAGTTATCGAAAAGGACAATCCCATGGGACCTACTGGCAGCAGCTCTTGATCAAGATATGTTGAACGAAAGAATGAGTATTTGTAGGCATTTTAAAATCCCGGGCCTGTTGCTCTTGGCTCAGCGTTCCACCTCTCATCACTGCCTCACCAAACTGCACACAAGGAACGCAAATTTCAATATTAATTAGGATATGATTAGGGACGCAAATCTGATGCAGGTGAATATACTAATCCCAAAGATTAGAATTACCTATACAACTGCCCTCCGAGGTTAACTCTGTTGGAGTGGCGCCATGGCAGGTAACATCAGTAAAAGAAAACTGAACGCTTCCTGAGCAAACACTTTTCACAAACATCACTTATTCGCACGTCCACCTCTAATAACGACTCCGCCTCATCCAGTCCAATCGAAGAATTCGGTCTGCTCTCCATGAAGACCGGTTTCTCAATTACAGTTTCTCAAACCCCTCTTCCTCTATAAAAGAGAACTCACCGACTTCGCCCAGCAAAACATCCAATAATAAAAGGCAGAAGAAGGTAGACGGTTCCGATCTTTGCCATCTCCCCCACTACCCACCCTTCGCCATTACACCCCGAAGTGGTCTGCTTAGAAGGTGAACTAGTTTGCTCTTCACGCACTTGTCCATCGCTGTCACCCTCTCTAAGCCCTTCCACACTCCCAAGACGGCCACCAACTCCGCCTCAGAGGGAGCCCAGGCCCGCCACCTGTGCCGGCCCCACCTGGGCTCCCCCGCCGTCCCCGGCTCCCCGGGTCGGCCCGCAGGACTCCGCACGCCCCCTCCCCACAGGACCCCCAGCCGGCCGCAGCCCATTCTTCCTCCAAACTCCATGAGCCTCTTCCACTCGCCCAGCCCCAGCTCCCCGCCGCGCCCGACTCACCCCGGGCGGCCGAGGAGAAGAGCCTGGGCGTCCGCGGCGGGACCCGATCTACCGGGCCCGCGACGCCCCTCGGCCGGTCGAGAAGCCGCTCCCGCGGCCGGCGCCCTGGGAGACCTCGGAAGCCCCGGAGCGAGCTGGGGGCCCGGAGGCCGGGGCTGCGGGCGCCGGGGCCTACTCACCAGGAGCTGGCGGAGCGTGGTAGCCGGCGCGCCCCCGGGCCTGAGGAGCGGGACGCGGCCCCGGCGCGCGTCCCTACCCCGGGACCTCGCTTGGCGCGGCGGGCTGGGAGCTCACTCCGGCCGCCGCCGCCGCCGCCGCTGCTGCTTCGCCACCTTGGCCGCCATCTTGACTCAACCCCTCTCCCTCCCCCCTCGGCTCCGGCGGCCGCCGCTAAGGCGGCTCCGGCGCCGGCTCCTCCTCCTTCCGGAGGCCTGGAAGATCGACTCCCTCCGCTGGCCGAGCGCAGCTCCTACCTCGGCCGAGCTTCCTGGGTCACCCCGCGCCCGGTCCCCTCGGCGGTCCCCTCGGCCCGACGGCGGCGGCGGCGGTCCCCTCGAGCGAAGACGGGGCCGGGGCCGCGCCGTGCCCGGCGGGACCCAGCGCGCTGCCATCGCGCCCTCGGGCCGGGGCGCCCGCCGCGAGCCGGCCGCCTCCCGCGCGCTCGGGGCCTTCCCCGGGGCGTGGGAAAGGGAAGGACCCGAGGCCATGCCTCGGGCCCTGCGAGCCCTCGGCGGCGCGGCGACCGCCGCCTCCTCGGCCGGGACTGCGGGCCGGAAAGCCAGGTCCCCGGTGCTGGGAGCCAGAGGGCTGCACGTCGACCTACCCAAGATAGTTTCCAGGGCTGCGGCTGTAATTCGCAGCGGGACTTCACTGCCATGGCAGGCGATGCTGATTTGTCCGGGACGCCGTTCCTTAATCTGAAGTCACCCGTCGGAGGAGCCCGTGGCTCTCGGCGCTTTCTCAGTCTTACTCTTCTAGGGAAATCACTGGACGGTTCCTCGTAACCGCGTGCTTTTCCCTCAGAGGAGCCACCGCTCCACATGCCAGAATGAAGAAGGAAAAACACAGTCGGTTCATCCGGAGAAGGGGCTAGCCAAGTAGTTATGAGGAAGCCTGGGGTTGTAATAAATCGGTTACAAAATGGTGAAGAGAAGAGGGAGGGCGGGTGTTTTCAAACGCTTCTTTTTAAACCCGTGGCACTGTTAAGGACAGGGACAGAAAGCCGGGCGGCAAGGGGCTCGTCTCTGAAACCGGGAAGGCAAAAAGACATCGTAGATGCTGCATAAAGTAGAGCGAACCAGATAAAGAACGGTTGGGAGGTGTCCCTGTAAAACCACAACTGGAGCCCAACGTTTAAAGCCTTTGGTCGGCAAAACGGACTTAAACTCGGAACGCAATTTCCGCGAGTGCGGTTTTCCCGCCGGAGGCTGGGTGTGCGGCTGCCTTCCTCCCGCGCAGGCGCAGTGCCGCCTAGAGAGAAGGATGGTAGCCGTGGGGTTTCTGTGTTTGGCGGCCGTGGTCCTAGCGTGGGGCTTCGTCCGGCTCCGGGACTCTTGGGAGAGAATGAAAAGTCAGGAGCTGGCTGGCGTCCCGGGAAATGGAAGCAGGACCCTCCTGGTGATCGCGCACCCCGACGATGAAGCCATGTTCTTTGCTCCCACTGTGCTAGGCTTGGCCCGCCTGGGGCACCGGCTGTCTTTGCTCTGCTTCTCTGCAGGTAGGAGGCTGTAGGCGGGTCGCTGGGAGCGGGGGCTCTGATGGTTATTCGGGTGCTAACCTATCTCAGTCGGCTTCTTCCCGAAGGGAAGCTAAGTTTAGGGAGCTAAGTGAGGACAGCGAAGGTCCCTTCTCTGGGCAGTTCACGGAGGATGGTGGCCCCAGCCTGTGGACTGTAGCGGCCAACTTCCCAGGTGGGTTGGTGGAAGTCCCAGCTCAAGGTACTTGCCTGGCTGCGGGATCGAGGAGCACAAGACAACTGCTCACCTTTGTTGCATTTAATACCAACATTTCCGTTGGGAACTGCAACTCTCTACCCATTATTCTGTGGAACCTTTTTACATGCTAAAAGGACCAAGAATAATGATCTTCCTAGGGGACACCAAACAATCTAGGCCGTATCGTGCCTGCTCAACCCCTAACATTTTCCTACAAAAGGCAGCACGGGACCTTCCAGCTGCTTTTATGATACACTTTTGGCTAGAAAGTTGCATATGTCAAGTTGAAGGGAGAGATTCAGATCATTAGACTAGAAGATAATTTTTTAGGCAATTTTAGAGTTCAGTTCCACCAACTTCGAGTGAAGAGGCCTTTCCAAGAGGAAGTCCTCCTTTATCACACAGAAAAGATGACTGACCATGATGCTGGTGATATTTGCCCAACGGTATAAATGTCATTGAACTGTACATAGACAGTGGGTATGTAAAATTATACCTCAGTAAAGCTAATTTTAACAAATGCCCATGACCTCTTTTCCCACTTAGTTGTGTGCCATTATGGTTCTGTTTCTACACTGATTTTTTTTTACAGATAGCACATTTTATATAATTTTACATTTTTCACTGAACATCAAGTTTTCATTCATTTACCAAATATTTATTTTTTTTACTATTTTTTAGAAGATTTTATTAGAGCACAAGCAGTGGGGAGGAACAGAGGGCAGGGGAGAAGAAGACTCCTCACTGAGCAGAGAGTCCTACCAGGGCTACTCGATCCTAGGACCCTAAGATCATGACCCCAGCAGAAGGCAGACTCTTACGGATTGAGCCACCCATGTCCCCCTACCAAATATTTATTAAAAATTTATGTGCATATGCTAATTAATTGAATTTAAATAAATAAAAAAGAAATTATAGGTAAAACCATTTTTTAAAGAAAAAAAATTTATGTGCACCGCATACTATTAGAATGATCAAAATCCGCAACACTAACAACACCAAATGCTGGTGAGGATGTGAAGGAACAAGAACTCTTACTCATTGATGGTGGGAATGCAAAATGCTTCAGCCACTTTGGGAGACTGTTTGGCAGGTTCTTATAAAAACTAAAAATGCTCTTACCAAACCATCCAGCAATCACCCTCCCTAGTATTTACCCAAAGGAGTTGAAAACATCCACGCAAAAACCTGTCCACAGATGTTTATAGCAGCTTTCCTCATAATTGCCAAAACTTGAGGGCAACCAAAACACCCTTCAGTTAGGAAACAGACAAATAAGTTGGTACATCTGGACGATAGACTATTATTCAATGCTAAAAAGAAATGAACGATCAAGTCCTGAAAAAACACGGAGGAAGTGTTTTCAAATACATCTCTAAGTGAAAGAAGCCAGTCTGAAAAGGCACATACTGTATGATTCCAACCATATGACATTCTGGAGAAGGCAAAACTATAAAGACAGTAAGAAGAGGGGCACCTGGGTGGCTCAGTCATTAAGGGTCTGCCTTTGGCTCGGGTCATGATCTCAGGGTCCTGGGATCAAGCCCCGCATCTGGCTCCCTGCTCAGCGGGAAGCCTGCTTCTCCCGCTACCATTCCCTCTGCTTGTGTTCTCTCTCTCGCTGTGTTTCTCTCTGTCAAATAAATAAAAATCTTTAAAAAAAAAAAAAAAAAACAGTAAGAAGATCAGTGGTTGCCTGGAGTTGGGGTGAAAAAAGGATGAATTGGAGAAGCACAGAGGACTCTTCTTCGGCAGTGAAAATACTCTGATATTATAATAAGGGATGCATGTCTTTGTACATGTGTCCAAACCCTCAAAGCGTACACCACCAAGAGTGAACCCTAACGTAAACTATGGACTTTGGGGGATTAGGATGTGTCAATGTAGGTTGTTCATCCATTGTAACATATAGCACTCTCATGGGGGACGTTGATAATGAGAAAGGCTATGCATGTGTAGGGACGAGGGCTATAAGTGAAATCTCCATACCGTCCCCTCAATTTTCCTGTGAACCTAGAACTGCTTTAAAAAGCATAGTTTTAATTTAAAAAAAAAAAAACTTTGTAATTAAAAGAAATTATATGCTATTCCTTATTCTGTATCCGAGGAATAAAACAGTGAAAACAAACTAGATTAGGACCATGTCCTTGTGAAACATAATGTAAGCGTTTATCCATGTTAATAAGAACTAGATACTAACAGCCTTTGTTTGTTTCAAGTTTTTATTTAAATTCTAATTAATTAACATATAATGTAACATTGGTTTCAGGATAATAGCCTTTTAAATGATTTCACAGAGGTAAACCTTAATATAGTCATCCCTTTATTGTATGTCTATATAGAGGATTTTTTCCCAGTTTATCACTATTATAGATAACAGTGAACATCTTTATGTATTTCATATTATTTCATTAGAACTGATTTCTAAATTTGGCTGTTTTTAAGGCTTTGCATGCAAATCAAATTCCCCAAAACATACCAATTTATATTCTCACTGACAGGTAGTGAGAGTATCTGCCTAAATATAGCACCCTGTCTAGCACTGACTAGTACTTTTTTAATATTACTTCTTGGCATAACACTTTTTCCCCTCAAAATCTTTTGTTGCCAGTGAAGTTAACCCATTTCTTTTTTTTTTTTCCCCCATTTCTCATGTATTGAGAATATGGGTCTAAGCACTTTTCTTCCCAGTTTGTGCTATTAAGGATATTAACTGTAAATACATACAGGTAATGGCCTCATTGTTTGCTTTTAATGATATTTCTGTTTTACATTACAGCTGTGGGAGTCAAATTATAACAAATACGTATCAAGATCTAGGAGAGAAACCTAGATATTATTTACCAGTATTATAGGTGCAGTGACTTCTTCAGTAAATTTCTCCTTGTTTTTTAGCAGATTGAAACCAGAAATTAAAATTTGTTCAAATGGGGGCACCTGGGTGGCTCACTGGGTTAAAGCCTCTGCCTTCAGCTCAGGTCATGATCTCAGGGTCCTGGGATCAAGCCCGCATCCGGCTCTCTGCTCAGCGGGGACCCTGCTTCCCCCTCTCTCTCTGCCTGCCTCTCTGCCTACTTGTGATCTCGCTCTCTCTGTGACAAATAAATAAAGTATTTTAAAAATTTTTTGTTCAAATGAAAAGATATAAAGCATGCCCTTGGTACATATTAAATACCCAGTATCTTTGTCTTTCAAGTGTTTCCTCTTAATTGAACTTGCCATTTAAATTGTTCTCTTTTGGGGCGCCTGGGTTGTTAAGCATCTGCCTTTGGCTCAGGTCATGATCCCGGGGTCCTGGGATCAACCCCCACATTGGGCTCCCTGCTCAGCCGGAAGCGTGCTTCTCCCTCTCCCACTCTCCCTCCTTGTATTCCCTCTCTCCATGTCTCTGTCTCTCTGTCAAATAAACAAATAAAATCTTTAAAATAAGTAAATTGTTCTCTGTTGTAACTTTTTTAGAAAGATTTATTTATTTATAAGAGCAAGCATGGGGGTGGGAGGTGCAGTGAGTCAGGGAGAGAGAATCTTAAGCAGGCACCACGCCCAGCACAGAGCCCAGGGCTCGGGGCTCCATCTCAAGAGCCTGAGATTATGACCCGAACCGAAATCAAGAATTGAATGCTTAACCAACAGAGCTACCCAGGCACCTCTCTTAGAAATTTTTAATTACTCTATTTTTTAAATTACTTTTAAAATCCCCAACTCACTCAAAAAAAGTACAGATTAAACATTACCCACACTCCACTATAATTTAGTTATTTTTAAAAAATAACTAAAATATAGCGATGAGGACAATACAAAACTAAGCTATTATCTGGAGTCTTAGGGTTAGTCCCTGTGTTGGATACCATGTAATGACTGTGTCCTTTCTGGGTGCAAACAGTTCACAAGTAGCACTAAAGTAACTCCGGCGGAAGTCAAAAGGTCTCGTCGGGCTGTTTTTCTCCGGGTTATGTGGCCAATGAAGACCTTGGTTCATTGCTTCATGAGTGCCTGAAGTGTGCTGGTTACCAGGATGACACAAAATTGAAAGAGACTGTGACTTTTAAAGTCAATGACATTTAGGAATTAATAATCCGATCATGGAGAAAGTTCATACATCTGAGCAGAATACTGGAAATGATTCCTTGCCAGGGGAAGATGGGAGACTTCCCAGAGGGGACGCCATTTGGTCAGGACGATGAAAATGGATTGTCATTTAGGAAGAAACGAAACGGAGGAGGGGGAATGTAAAGCTAAACAAGTCGCAGAAAGAGAAAACATTACATACTGAACTGGGTGCTATGCATTGTCTCATGTGATCCTCAGGAAAGCCTTAGGAGATGGCCATCATCTCCACTTCACAGGTGGGGAACCTGTGGCTCAGGAAAGTTAAGTAACTAGCACACATTACACATGCAATTATCTGCTGGAGAGTTGAATTAAGGGGTGCATTACCTAGACAATTGCTCCTAAGTGCAGTTCAAGTGGTACTAAACCTTCACTGTATATTATTTGTAAGGATACAGAAAAGCTGTACTTAGCAGAACCATTCTTAGAAAACAGAATATATGTGTTGGGGAAAGAAAGGATATATAAGCTATTTGGGGGTCCCCCAGGGACACGTTTTCCTGTAATACATAGGAGTGAGAGCCTCTTCTTTAAATAAATGTTCAACAGATATATTTAAGGACTATCAGTTTAAAGGTTCCCAAATTAATAGCATGCCCAAGTACCTGACTTATTCTGGGCAGTTATAGAAGAGGCAATTTTAAATCTGCTTAACTCCAAAGCCAGTGGTCTTGGGGATGTGCAATACTGCCTGTAGCATGCCGCCGAGATGCAGACAGACGGACAGACAGAGGTACAGACTGGTAGATACAGAGATGGGGAAGGATTAAATGGTGATGATTCTAAAAGACTGGGCTGCTGTCCATCATCTCACAGGAGTGAATAGTATTTCCTTCAGCTTTTTATCACAACCACCAATTTTTCAGGTGGCTTACGTCCCTTAGGGAACAAGATGAGATAATAATGAGTAATCTGATAGATTTCCCCTATTAAAGAAATCTACCGCTGTCTATTTGTTATCTTCAGGAAATTACTACAATCAAGGGGAGATGCGTAAGAAAGAACTTTTGCAGAGCTGTGATGTTTTGGGGATTCCACGTTCCAGGATAATGATTATTGACAGCAGGTAATTTATCCTTCAAAAATGTAGAAATTCGTTGGCAATAAATAGGCAGTGGTACACTCAAAAAGACACAAAAAAAACTAATGTGGGTGGGTAAGAACATCCTATTTGAGAAGTCTACTTAAAATAGTTTCACATTTGTTTTTAAATGACAGTGTAATGCAAATAAATGTTTTCAACTTCTGTTCAGATTCTGTCGCCGAAAATAGCTACTTCTCTTTTAATCTTTAAAAAAAGTTGTTACAAAAATTTCAAAAATACACAAAAGTATTTTGTGTCACGAACCACCATGTCATGAACCCCCGTATGCCTATTACCGAAGCCCGGTAATTATCCAGCCTTTTTTATACGTACTTCATCTACCCCCACTTCACATCTGTTGTGTGTGCGAGGCATTTCTAAAGAAAATTTAGCCATCAGGTTGTTTCACCCCTGCATAGTTAGATATACATCTCTTAAGAAGAGAGTTAGATATACATCTTTTACGAAGACAGACATTCTTTCCTATGGTCACAATGCCATTATCATCACGTCCAACAAAGTTAATACTTAATTAATAGTTAATCAATGTTGGTGTCCTCCAACACCCAGTCCGTACTGACATTTCTCCAAGTAGCTCAAAGTGTTTTCAGTTGGCTTGTTCAAGTCGGGGCGTACACGAGTCCACGCAGTATAGTTGGTTGATATTCTGCACTTCGTTTTCCCTTTTTTCCTCCCCTACCTTGTCTTTGATTGTTGAAAAAACTTAGTTATCATACAGAATGTCATGCATTCTGGATTTGTCTGCCTGTCTCCTCATGGTATTAAGCTGTTCTCCTATCATCCATATTTCTTGCAAACTAGAAGTTTAACTTTCAGGAGCGAGAATACTGCTCTAAACTGTACTGTGTACTTCATATTGAATCATCTCAGGAGACCACATGCTCTCCGAGACTGTCTCCCTTATAATGATTCCACCACTGATCAGTGAATTCACATGGCAGCATTTGAATTTTAAAGCCCCACACCCACCTTTCATGTAATGCTTTCACGATTGCCCAAATCACTGGTTAACCAGAACTAGCCAAATGCTAAGTTTCTGAATATCTCCTGCATTCTGAATGTATTGGCTGTAATTCTTCTGCAAAGCAAAACTTTATCAGCTGGGGCTGTTTAGTTACCCTCGTATATAATTTGATCTGAAAAGACAGGATAAAGTTTAATTCTTTTTTTTTTTTTTTTTTTTTTTTGAGAGGGAGAGGGAGCAGGGGCAGGAAGCAACTCTCTGCTGAGCAGGAAGCCCGACTGGGAGCTCCATCCCAGGTCCCTGGGATCATTACCTGAGCCGAAGGTAGACGCCTCCTTAACCGACAGAGCCACCCAGGTGCCCCTAAATGCTTAATTCTTTAATTGCCATTTTCAGAATAAGGAGTCCATGCCCTACATACCTCCAGTGGTAATCCATTGTTTGTGGGTTGGTTGGGGGAGGTATTTCATCGGGTACCTATGTGTTTTTATATCTTCAGGGTTTCTGTTTTGATCCTGTTCTTTGTTTCCCCCAGTGTCTCATCTTTGGCTATTGATGTTAGCTCCTGTGTCCTTTGTCATGGTCTCTTTAGTTTTGTAGGATTTGCTTGCTGTCAAGGACAATGAGATTTCCCAGAACCTTCTTGTTTTTGTTCCTGCCCCAATCCTGGCATCAGCCATCCCTCCAGGGAGCTTTGGTTTTTCTTGGTAGGGTGTGGTGTTTAGAGACCATAATGTTTATTGCTACAGTGTTATTATTTCCTGTTGTTACTTGACCTTCATAGTGGACAGACCTGGTAAATATGTATTTTTTTAAGGAAAAAGAAACCAGGAATGCTAATGCTTACAATGTAGTTAATATTTCAGGGGTTTTGTTTAATACCTTTGATTTTTACATTGAATCTCTTTTCTCTCACACTGTAAGTCTTGCTTTCTAGTAACATGAACATAATTATTCTCTTTTTAAATCCTGTTTAAGGATTTTATAAAACATGAATGAAAAAATACTTGAAAAGCAGATATTAAAAACCAAGGCTAAATATAATATGACTGATCTTAATGTCTGCAATTTACTTTAGAATGAATCAGAAAAAAATGCATACCTATATAGATTAAGTCAAAATAGTAAAATCTTAACAATTTGAACCCTGGTGAAAGATACACATGTGTTGATTATACTAATCTTTTAACTTCTCTGTTTGTTCATAAATTTTTATAATAGAAAAAATTCCGAGTACCATACCACGTGTCTTTTCTCTGATTATTTTCTGGCATATATAAATAAATATATGTTAATGTATTGTTATTGGCCTGCCTCTTCAATTAAAAAAAAAAAATTCAGAGGCACCTGGGTGCCTTAGTCAGTTAAGCATCAGCTTTTGGCTCGGGTCATGATCCCAGGGTTCTAAGATCAAGCCCCCCATAGGGATCCCTCCTTAGCAGGGGCCTTCTTCTCCCTCTTCTGATCCCCCTGCTTGTTCTCTCTCTCTCTCTCTCTCTCTCTCTCTCTCTCTCTCTCCATCAAATAAATAAATAAAAATTTTAAAAAAAGACCACTTTGTTGAGAAAAATCCAATGGATTGTTAGGCTTAAATTGTCTCCATGCATTGTCCATGAGCTGAGTCACTCTCCCTGGGTTTCCTTTTTCATTTCAGCACCTGCTTTAATTAGCTGCCTCCTCCCACAGTGGAAAAGGTGGGGGGGTAGGGGATGGGGTTTAGATGAGCAGTAAATAAATTAGTCCTGGCAGACATACATCTCTTACTGTTTGAACCTTCATGACATCACAACAGAAACAGAAACAATGGATAGTGGAGACTGATGATGAGTTGTTTGCTTTAGAATGATCACTCTGGGGGTGCCTGGGTGGCTCAGTCGGTTGACTGAGGGACTCTTGATTTCAGCTCAGGTCATGATTTCAGGGTCATGAGATTGAGCCCCAAGTTGGGCTCCGCACTGAGCATGGAGCTTGCTTAGGATTCACTCTCCCTCTCTGCCCCTCTACCCCCTCCCACTTGTGCTCTCTCACTAAAATGATTAATTAACTAACAATTAATTAAAGTTTTAGAATGATCACTCTGATGATAGAATGGATTAGGTCCTAATGGACATTAGGACCACAGACTAATCAGTCTCATGTGTGTGTCCTGGCAAAGGACAAGGTCTCAACTTAGAGTGTAGCAGGTAAGATGGAGATGAAGGGATGAATCGGAGTCTTACTGAAGAGGTTTAAATGGCAGGATTTCAAGAACAGAAGAAATCTGGGATAATGGGAAATTACAGGCACAGAGATCTAGGTGGATAAAGATCGGCTGGCATAGTTTGCGGGTGAGAATTGGGTTATGGGAAAGAGCAGATTAGACATCCTTAGCATATAGAAGAGCTAAAACCACGGAGTGGTTGTAGTCGCCCTTGCTTGGATCAGTGGGGCAGTAAGAGAGCATTGAGGTCAGGCAAGGCAAGAAGAGAAAACCACAAATGAGGAGAATTACACATTTGGTGTCATGGAACCCAAGGCATGGGCATAGGGATAGCTCAGGAAATTGTGAAGTAAATGAGAATTCCCTGCTCAGAGAAGAACCCCAATATTAAGCAAAATTAGCTTCAGGTGCTATAAAAAATTCTGTATCCTCCCTTTTTTCATGAGAGAGTATTTCTAGCATTTCCCCAACTCACTAAATAGTCCTCAGAATGGTT
>CM053619.1:5752450-5790749 GCA_028646535.1 Procyon lotor
AAAAAATAGCATACACACTAAGATTACAACCAGGTAGAAAGAAAAACAGCTGTATTAAGAGAGCAAGATTAGGGCAGATCTTTTTCAAGACGTTGATATTAACGTTTAAAAAATGTAAAGGCCATGAAGAAGTAAAACTTTTACTCCTGAAGATGACATGATACTACATACAGAAAACCTAAAAAGACTGCTAGAACTGATAAATTCAGTAAAGTCATAGGATAGAAAAATCAATGTAAGGAAATCTGCTGCATTTCTATGCACCAACAATGAACCAGCAGAAAGAGAAAATAAGAATACAATCCCATTTACATCTGCACCAAATATAATAAAATATCTAGTAATAAACCTACCCAAAGAGGTGAAAGACCTGTATTCTGAAAACTGTAAAACACCAACAAGAGAAATTCAAGACAACACAAAGAAATGGAGAAACATTCCATGCTCACGGATTGGAAGAACAAACACTGTTAAAATGTCTACACTACCCAAAGCAACCCACCCATTCAATGCAATCCCTATCAAAATACCAACAGCAGTTTTCATAGAACTAGAACAAAGAACCCTACAATTAATATGGAACCATAAAAGACCCCGAATCGCCAAAGTAATCCTGAAAAAGAAAAGCAAAGCTGGAGGCATCACAATTCTGGACTTCAAGTTATAGGACAAAGCTGTAGTCATCAAAACACCACGGTACCGGCACAAATACAGACACACAGATCAACGGATCAGAACAGAAAACCCAGAGACAAACCCACAATTATACGATCAACTAATTGTTTGACAAAGCAGGGAAGAATCCCCAAGGGGAGAAAGTCTCCCCAACAAATGGTGTTGGGAAAACCAGACAGCAACATACAAAAAAATGAAACTTGACCACTTTCTTACACCACACACAAAAATAAATTCAAAATGGATTAAAGACCTAAATGTGAGACCTGAAACCATAAAAATCCTAGAAAAGAGAACAGGCAGTAATTTCTCTGACACTGGCCGAAGCAACATTTTTCTAGCTAGGTCCCCTGAGGCAAGGGAAACAAAAAGCAAAAATAAACTATTGGAACTACATCAAAATAAAAGGCTTTCAGGGCGCCTGTGTGGCTCAGTCAGTTAAGCATCTGACTCTTGATTTTGGCTCAGTCATGATCTCAAGGTTGTGAGATAGAACTGGGTCAGGTTCTGTGCTGGGTGTGGAGCCTACTTAGGATTCTTTTTCTTTCCCTCCCCCTCCCTCTCTAGAAAAAAGTAAATAAAATTTAAGAATAAAAAATAAAATAAAAAGCTTCTACAGAGCAAAGGAAACAACGAAACTAAAAGGCAACCTACAAAATGGGAGAGGATATTTCCAAATGACACATCTGATAAAGGGTTTGTATCCAAAATATATAAAGAACTTATAAAACTCAACACCCACAGATCAAATAATCCAATTAAAAAATGGGTAGAAGACATGAATGGACATTTCTCTAAAGACATCCCGATGGCCAAAAGACCCATGAAAAGATGCTCAGCATCACTCAACATCAAGGAAACGTTAAGTCAAAACTACAATGAGCTATCTCACCTCACATCTGTCAGAATGACTAAAATCAACAACACAAGAAACAATAGGTGTTGGAGAGAATGTGGAGAAAAAGAAACCCTCCTGCACTGTTTGTGGGAATGCAAACTGGTGTAGCCACTGTGGAAAACAGTACGGAGGTTCCTCAAAATTAAAAATACAACTTTCTACGTAAGATCCAGCACACTACTAGGTATTTTCCCCAAATACAAAAACACTAATTCAAAAGGATACATGCATCCCTATGTTTATAGAAGCATTACTCACAACAGCCAATACATGGAAGCAGCCCAACTATCAAGTGATGTGCATATATATATATAAAATACACACACACACACCCTATGGAATATTATTCAGCCATTAAAAAAGAAGGAAATCTTGCCATTTGCAATGATATGGACGGAGCTAGAGATCATAACACTAAGAGAAATAAGCAAACAGAAAAAAGACAAATACCATATGATCTCACTCATATGTGGAATTTCAGAAACAGAGCAAATAAGCAAAGGGAGAAAAGAGAGAAAAAGCAAGAGACAGACTCTGAACTGTAGAGAACAAACTGGGGGTCACCAGAGGGAGGGACAGGAGTGAGAAAGTGATGGGGATTACAGAGTGTACTTGTCATGAGCACTTGGTCATTAAAATAAAAACTTAAGAACAATTTTTTTAAAGGCCAGACTTTCAGAGTATTTCTAGGTCATCCGCACCCAAGCACCTTCCTGCCCTACCCTGGCACTGCAAGAGAACCCCACACAAAACCCTGGCCTGTCCAACTCCGTTTCGCTCACTCACTGGGCTCTGGTGGTGGCGGCAGAGGCGGTGGGGGCTCCTCGGTGGCCGCGGCGGCCGCAGCACTGGCCGCGGCGGCCTCGTTAGTCATAGACCTGGTGATGCGGCCCTTCCTGCGGCCCTGACTGTTGGCAGTCTTTCGTCCCCGGGGGGTGGCCTGCTCTCTCTCCTCCGTTTCTTCTGCTGTACCTTCTGTCTTGTCCTTTTCCTTGGTATTTTCTCTGGAAACAGAAGCCAACGAAAAGTTTGCGTGATTTAGAAGTATACATGCGTCTAAGAAGGTTGAGGCTTGGAATTTTTTTTTAACAGGAATTAAATAACACTATCCAGTCCCTCGGTTACTGAAAACAAAATTTACGAGAGATGCTGTCATGCCCCAATTTTGAAGGGTTTTGATGGGCTCAAATTAAGGTATTTCACAAAGGTCTATTTTATTCATTAATGGACTCAAATTTTAAACCCATTTCAAGTCACCTTATCATGTATGAGACACCCTAAGAGGAAGGAATGGAGGGCAGCAGAAAAGTGCCTAGATCTGCAATCCAGAGGCAGTGGGATACACCAGAAGGCAGGAGTCCTGGGTTATTTGCTTGGCTCCCAGGTAAGTTTTCTCCTCTGTGAAACAGATACCCTCTCTGTAGGAATAAACTACAGTTCTGTTTCATTAAACCAGGCTCAGTTTCTCAACCATCTCCAATACTAATTATGTGCAAACAGGCCACTGTGGCCCAGGGCTTATAACGGAGAACGGCCTGGAGCCAGGCTGCCCAGGTTGGTACCAGAGCCGCGTGGTTTATTAGCCATGTGACCTCGGACAAGCGACCTCCCTCCACAGGCCTCTCTTTCTCATGTATAAGTGAGGATAATAACCATATGTTTCACAGAGCTGTTGCAATGATTAAAGAGTTCATTTATTAAAAAAAAAAAAAAAGTTCATTTATATAAAATGCTCAGAACGGTGCCCGGAACATAGCAAGCATCGTATGTGTTTGCTGTTAGTAGGGCTAAACCTCCGTCAGACACTTAAGAAAAGCTCGATCAATAAATAAACAGTCATCACTATTAGTAGCAACAGTACTGCACGTGACACTGGAAGATTATTCTCTGTACTATATACGTATCTCCCAGGGTTGTTAGATTTAAAAACAAGGTCCCTTGTTTTTGTCCTTTGTACATTTCTGTGAATGAATGGATAGGTGGCAATACCCAAAGACTCAACTGCTCTTAATGGGAGGTGCTCATTTTTTTTTCAAATTTTATGCACTTCAAGCAAACATCTGTTGTAGCTTACCAAGCTTACCCCAATAAAAAACAACTGCTCGAGAATTTTCCCCCTTCAGTCCTGAGCTGCCCTCGAAGCTACCCCGCACCTCTCCTTCTCCACTTCTTTATTCCCTTAGCAATCCAGCTACTACTACAGACTCGCTTTTTTTTTTTAAGGTTTTATTTATTTGACAGAGAGAAACACAGCGAGAGAGGGAACACAAGCAGAGGGAATGGTAGCGGGAGAAGCAGGCTTCTCGCCAAGCAGGGAGCCCGATGCGGGTCTCGATCCCAGGACTCTGGGACCATGACCTGGGCCGAAGGCAGACGCCTAACGACTGAGCCACCCAGGCGCCCCTACTACAGACTCATCTTAAAGACCTTTTGTTAAAAGTCACCAGTGGGGGTGGGAGTCACCAGTGACTTACGAATTGCAAATTCAGATGACCTTTTCTCAATTCTTGTTGCACTGATAGTCCTGCTGCTACTGACCCTAAGGACAATTCTTTTTACATCCTTCTCAACTTAACTTTTCGGACCTCATGCCTTCCTGATATGCCCACTGCTATTGTGGCTCTCCCTCTGGGGCCTCTCTTCTTCCTCTCACCCTTTCACATCTGAATTTCCCAAGGCTCACCTTGGCCTTAAAACTCTGTGAGGTTACCCCATTCCACTAGGATGACTCCCGTCACGTGTCTTTAGATTCATACCTCAAGTCTCCTAAATCTCCTAAGATCTAGGCCTGTCTTCCCAAATACCTGCTGGAAACCCCCCTCAATATACCTGGATTCCCCGTCAATACAAACTCGACAGGCCCCAAACTTGCTTGTCACCGCTCTGCCTCCTGCTCCTCCCCATGCTCTAATCACTCACCATTAGCGGTACCGCCGTGATCACATTCATTCACGTTTACAGATTTGGCATCACCTTGAGCTTTTTCCCTTTTTCTTTACCTCCTACCTGCCATCTCATGCCAAGGTTTGGTTGCTTCACCTCAGTAACAGAGCTCCAGCTAATTCCGCCATCTCGATTCCTACTCCCACTGTCCTTATTCAGTGCCTCGGTCCCCCACTCCCTGACTTACATCTGCAATCCATCCGTTCTCTGCTGCCTGTGGGTCAGCACTCTAGCAGAATGGCTTGGGCAAGAAACCATTCCATCCAAGGGCGCCTGCGGGGCTCAGTTGGTTAAGCATCTGACTCTGGATTTCAGCTCAGGTCATGATCTCAGGCTTCTGAGATCAAGCCCCACCCATCAGGCTCTGTGCTCAGCACAGTCTGCTTGAGATTCTCACCCTCTCTCTGCCTCTCCCCCCTACTCACGCATGCTTGCACATGCTCTCTAAAAAATGTATCTTGAAAGAAAGAAAAAGGGAAGAAACCATTCCATCCATTCAAACTGCTACCTACCTACTCTCAAACAACTCACAACACAGACTGTTTTAAGGTTTTACTTAATCTAACCCAAATCCGCCTTCCCTTTTTCTTCTGTAGCCACCCTCTGCTTCAGTCTAAAAAAACCACTATCCGCCATTTCTCAGAGCAGCACATCTCTTCGAGCTGTTCCTTTTATTCTTTCCACATTAACCACTAGCTCCGGCATAAGGTGCTCTAAACTACCCAGACAGAAGTGACCCTGAACCTCTTTTCAGTCTCCCACCATCCTTTACTGGCTCTGCTCATTTTTTCCAGGCTTCCTTCTTTTTCGTAAACAGTACTTGCGTCATGCCTGGCTTTCCTGTACCAGATGATAAACTACCTGGGAACAATACATATCTCATGTACTTTTGCAACCTCCCTAAGAGCTAGCTCACATCGCTAATAAATGACTGCTTGTTAGTAGAGATTTTAGGAAAAAAGTGAAAACCAAGATATGGCAGTTCCAAAGGACCAGATCCACTGGCCATGTAGGAATATAATTGTTTTCCCTGAAAAACTAAAATAAATAAATAAATAAATAAATTTGTTTTCGACAGTTATCTCCCTAAAGTACAAGATGAGAATGGCAATGCCAGGGGGATCCAACTCTTTAACAACCATACCACGTGATTCGGGCTGTAGTTGCCATAAAACCAAATAAACTTTCAGTATTTCCAAGAGGATTACAGAAATAACACAACAAATACTAAAAAGAAACTACTGATACGTGAAACAATTTGCGTGGCTCTCAGTATCATCACGCTAAGTAAAAGAAGCCATGCACGGAAGACTACATACAGCATAAATCCATTCACATGAAATTCTAGAAAAGGCAAAATAGATGAGTAGTCTCCAGAGGCTGAGAGTATGAGGGAAACCTACGGCAAAGGAGCCTATGGGAACTTTCTGGAATGGTGGAAACACTCTATGTCACAATTGTGTCAAGAGCCACAGCAGTGCAGGAATCTGTCAAAATACACTCAATACCCACCTAAAATTGGTGAATTTTATTCTGTGTAAATAATGCCTCAAAAGTGCTGATCCTCGGCAGAAAAACCACCAACTGAGCCACTGAGCCCCGACACTAACCCACCACAATATGTGCACGAAGGCATGAACAAGGGCTGTCCCTGAGCAGCAGAAGCACAGGCTGATTTTGTTAAATATTTTGCTGTATTTCCTCATTTTACAAAGTAAACAAGAATTACTTTTATAACCAAACAGCAAGAGAACCACAAACAAACAGGAACCCCCACTTCATAAAATAAGACCCACGAAACTGTAATATAAGGTATTACAGAAAAGAAAACCATTTATCAGCAATTTTATATGACTATAAAGTATCAAATGTGAAAAAAGAAAATCCTGAGGTACCTTCCAAGTCAAAAATTAAATTATATTCGATATATCTCAGTGATGAATGTATAGTACTATAGCTCATCCCTTCTGAAAAGTACGTCTCACGTCCGGCAAATAAGTCCATTAAGCCAAAAGTTGTGTTTACCAGAATATCCTGTTCTTTAATTATGTAAAGCACATTAGATGATCAAAGCACACATCTAATTCAATTTTTTATCTAAAATTTTATACCTTCAAGATAGTCAATAGGTTCATGATTTAAAAATAAGACTAATATCTAATCATTTAACTCACTTAGAGTCCTCCTTTTCATCTTTTTCTTCTTCATCTTTCTTTTCCTCTTCTTTTTTCTCTGTTTTTTCTGCTTTATCTTCTTCTTTTTCTTCTACTTTTTCTTCTTGTGAGGGTCGGGCAATTTGCTGCTGGAATGAATCATCATTTGTCAAATTCAACATTAAAAGAAACAGCTCTTCAAATCATGATGACAAATTACAATAAATATCTTTGTAAAGAAATTTATAAGCAATTAATTTATTGATCACTTACAATGTAATTAGGGGTAATGTATTAAAAAATTGGTCTAACACTCTTTAATATACTCCACAGATACTGCTTAAAAGCGCTCGGGTGTGCGCACGCGCGCACACACACACACACACAATTTTCCTAGTGTCTAAACCCATCAGAGAGGTGAAAATGTTAAGATTCCACCTTAGAAACCTGAAATCTGAGGTTGGTTCTCTCCCTGTTTCTATAACTCTCACATCTAATCTGTCACTCAAGCATTTCAAGTCTACCTTAAAATTTGATAACCTATAATTTACCAAATTATTCCCCAAGTATCAGATACCTAATGTTTCCAACTTTTTCATCACTGGATGATACTAAAGAAACACCTTTATGCTTTTACTCTTCTGCGGGAACATCACTTAACACAATAACAGAATGTCATCATCAAGACTAATTTGCAAAAACAGTAAGGAGATAATAGAGTGAAAAGTATTATTTCTAAGCGATAATTAAAACTCTATAATTAAAAATATGAACAAAGACAAGAAGAGAATACAGTTATAGGACCCTTTTATCTTTGCTAAAATTGTAATTCTACAGGAAAAAAAGTGGAATCAAGTTTGTGTTGGTATTACATTAATTGCAATAAGTTAATTGCTTATTTAACGCAGAAATCAAGATCATCTAAGCTAAGCAGGATGGAACTGCCACTCAGCATTAGAACACACAGCCCCTGTCTCGTGTGTACCTCTTCCAACCCCCCAGCTTTCCTACACTGGTTCCTGCTCTGGACTCGTCTAAACAAACACAGCATTTCACGTCTCCGCCCAGAACACCCTTCCACCCCTCCTTGTCTAGTAAACTCCTACACAGCCTCTGAAATTCAGTTCAAAAGGCTACCTCCTGTGAGGCATTGCTCCATTTCCACAGAGGAGCTCCAGGCCCTGTCTTCCTACCTTGCCACCTGCCTGGCCCACAGACAGGCAAGTGCCTGTGGCACTTACCATGGGGTGGCGCGTCCCTGGGTTACCAGGGTCTGTCTGGCTCCCTGCATTACGATCTCCTCAAGGACAAGGACCCAATCTTACTCCTCTAAGTATCCCAAGTCCCTAGGAGACATCTGGACCACAGAAGCCTCTGCGTGTGCCGGATACAGCCAGAACCAAGTTCCTTTATCCTGCTTATCTGAAAAGTTTTGCCCTCCCACCTCAATCTTTTGTTCTGATCCGGCAGATGTCAATCTTGCCTCCTAATAACTGCCTGACCTCTTACCTGTTCTGTCACCAGACAACACAAAGTACTCATTAATTCCAGGTAAAATTTCCCTTAATTCTTAATACCATCTCAAAGTCCTTCACCAACTGGCTAAATCTGGGTTTTTTCTTAAGATAACAAAGACCTTACTGGCCTCTCCAAGAGGTCCCATATTATGCCTTCTTCAAATCCACAAGGAAATGAAAAAGAATCTGTATCCTTCTTGCTCCCAACTGCCACTTCCAGAACATTGCTGAACTGCAGTATTTTTAAAAATACCTCTTTTTTTAAAATTTCACAAAATCTACCCATGATGCCTTTTCTTCCTCTTCTGGTGTTATGGATTGACTTCTTGGATACTCCTAAGAACACATAAATGATTTTATCACATGGCTCATTATGCCTTGCCATTATTCTTCCAACTTTAAAATGTACATCAATGCCTTCTCTAGCAACATAATATCCTACAATTGAAGTACTCTGAGGTCTCTGAAGTACTCTGGGTGGCTCAGTCGTTAGGCGTCTGCCTTCGACTCAGGTCATGGTCCCAGGGTCCTGGGATCGAGCCCCGCATCGGGCTCTTTGCTCGGCAGGGAGCCTGCTTCTCCTGCTACCATTCCCTCTGCTTATGTTCCCTCTCTCGCTGTGTTTCTGTCAAATAAGTTTAAAAAAAGAAAAGAAATACTCTGAGGTCATGCTCATTAAACTCTCCAAAGGTGAAGTCACAATTGCCACCACTGGTGGGCACCGCTCTACCTCCAAGATCCTGAAATCAGAAAATCTCTACGACAACCACTCATGCCCCACCTATCCGACGTTTTCACTGCGGATGATCCTATTTTTCCCCATCGTAACCCTTGGTCCCTGTATTCTATGAACTTTCACAGTCCATCAGGAAGAGCTACATCTACTCTTCGTCTCTGACCCCTCGCTAAATCGTTTCAATACCATGGTTCCCTCACTTGCTCTATCTGACTTCCCCAATTTCTCACTCTGGTAATTGCCAGTTTCCTTTTCTTCTAAGTATTTTACTATTACAAGACAAAAATTTTAAAAATCAGGAAAACTTTCCAATGCATACTTTCCAACCATGACTAGGACTATTTTACAACTAGGAATGTTTTACTCACCTTTGACTGACTCCCTAGGACACCACAGCGGTCACAAGACTGGTTTCAAATGCCAATAGCCTCAAACCACTCGCTTGCTACCAATGTAGCATCCATTAAGTCATTCTGAACAAACAAGATGACACACTACCGATAAACTCTGCCCTTTGCCTAGCGAGTAGGCTGTTAACCCAAAAAGTGGTCTGTAGCCCTAAGAAATGATAGGGAGGGATCAACTCGGCAGAAGAGGAGTAAAGAGGTACACTGTACTCTTAGACTCGGATGGGACATATAACTTGTTTCCCTAATACTTTTCTACTTCTAATGCCAACCAGTGTTCTGAAGAAACTAAGCGATCCCACACATTCCCTGCTGTCTGAAATCCAGCCAGTAGCTGATTTTACTCCCCCTGCCCTGGTGTTAGGGACTGAGAAGCAAGGTAGCACCTGCTTCAACCAGGCAACGGCAGGATGTCTTTTGACGCACAACCCTCAATTCTGCAGAAGATGTGGACACGATCCCGAGAAACCGGCGGAGTTGTCAGATGGTCTCTGGAAGTGTGTGACAGCCGCAGAGCACAATCCCCGTCAGAGCAGAACCCACACTGACTAGGCAGCAGTGGGTTTGGGAGGGAGAGCCAGGCTGGGCGGCCCAGAGTGTGCAACCGGCATCTATCTACCTTCGGCTGATGGGCACTGAGAGCCACTGCAATGCCTGCTACCAGCAGTAAAGAGCCTAAGGAATAACCTCCAATGTTCACAGGAAGTGATCGCAACTGCTTTTATTTCACGCAAATCTGTAAAGGGAAGTGCCAATCCCCGTGATCTGGGATGGAGGTTACAAGTTACAGCCCTCACACCCCTTAGCAGGAGGACTGGAGTCGAAGTCCGCAGTTTCAAAAGGAAAGTCATCCAAAGGTCCCCTAACAGACAGAGGCATCCCAATGGCTTCCTATCCAGGTTTCTCCCTCCTTAAGCCTAGTACTTCTTGGTCAATTAAGAAAAGTTTCATTTTGTTAGGGAGGATCTCCTAACACGAAAAATTTCTGCCAAACAACAAACTATGCACTATAAATGTGAGAGTACATTAGAAAACAAAAATCAAAATCCAAGTTAAAAAAACAAAAAGTTTTATGTATTTTTTTTTTTCTTTTAAGATTTTCATTTATTTATTTGACAGAGAGAGTGCACAAGCAGAGGGAGCGGCAGAGAGAGAAGCGAGCTCCTCCAGGCTAAGCAAGGAACCCAATGCAGAACTCCATCCCTGGGAGTTCTGGGATCATGACCCGAGTTGAAGGCAGATGCCCAACCAACTGAGCTACCCACGAGCCCTGATTTATGTATGTTATAACGTTAAATGAAGAACAAGGAAATTTCAGAGTCCTCCATAGCAAGATCAAAAAACAGCTTACGCTGAGATTTATTTTACTACATCTGACTGAATATCTAACATTTATATATACTCTATGTGTATTTGTTAACATGCCCGAGTCTTTAGAAAACAGATAAACGAATTCCCACTCGGTAGATGATGAAGTTGCCAAGAAATGAAGGGACTAAATTTAAGAGCAAACATCTAGTGAACTAAAAACATACAAGAGACAAAAAGAACGAGGTCCTACTTTAGCCATTAAAGTGTTGTTGTTGTTGTTGTTTTAACATTTTATTTATTTGACAGAGAGAGACAGAGAGGAATCACAAGCAGGGGGAGCAACAGAGGGAGAGGGAAAAGCAGGCTCCTCGCCGAGCAGGGAGCCTGACAAGGGGCTCAATCCCAGGACCCTGGGATCACAACCTGAGCCAAAGGCAGACGCTTAACTGAGCCACCCAGGCGCTCCAACCATTGAGTTTTTTAAGTATCTTCGTCAGTAAACAGAAAATAAGTTATCAAAATATATTTTAAAACTAATGCCTTTAAACCAACTAAATCTGAGACTAGTTTCCTGCAGAGTAAAAGCTGTCAATCACAGCACACCTTCGGGAGGCAACAAAGGCAACAGTCACTACGATTTATTGGGCGCTCCCTTTGTCCCCGATATGACACTCTAGTGACGGCACACACACAACTAGTTCTTATGTTAACCCTGCAAGGTAAGTCTTACTGCTTCCATCCTCACAGATGTGGAAACCAAGGCTCAGCAAGTGAAGGGACACATCTAGGGTTACATGGATACAGAGAGGCAGAGCATTTTTGGGTCTAAAGCTCTTTCTGTTATACCCAACTTTTTAAACCTGCCTGAAACAGTCTAACTATTGTCTAACAATTCAGTCAGAAACTTTCCCAACTTCAAATATTACTACATTTACATAAGTATATGCTTTCTCAATGCCTTTGGGGAATAAAAACCTGCTGACATATTTAAAGAGGAAGATGTTGTCAGAATGAGGGAAGAGTACAAATTCTTGTGAAAGGTAATCAAGTATTTGGAAATGAAGAATGTGGCTTCTAAACAATGACTTGCTTTATTGTGGGTCACTAGCAGGTACCACAGTAATTCTAGCTACACAGTGACAGACTCATTAGATGGAGTTTATGCTGGAAGGTAAGAAGAAATTCTTACCTCTAATAAAAATGTTACACATAGAATCAAATTACTACTTGGCATGTTACTTATAATTCTAGATCCCACAGAGTAACACCAAGTAGTGGCTCTTGGCTTCTGATCTTTGATATGTATTCACTGCTTCAACTAAAACTTATAAAGAAGTAACTCACTCTCATCATGGGATGCTAGGAAGTTGAACTGTGAAATGGTTTCAACAGTACCTAACAGAATTCTGAGTTAAAACTTTTGCCAACAATAATCTCTGAACACAAGTCTAACAAAAATATTATTATCTGTCTCATTTCCTTATGATTCTAAGATTAAACTCCTTTTCACAGGAAATAATATGCAAGGTTCCCTATAGCAATAGCAGGTTAAAAATCAAACTTCTCAAGCTTGGAATCTCTCTCAGCGAACAGCACACTATATACTCATGTGCTGAATAACAATGACTTCCTCAGGGTAAGAGGTCAGGAGGGGAGGAGGGGTGAAGCAATCAAATAAAAACAGAAAGGATCGGGCATAAACTTCAGCACAACTCTACAGAGTATTGAAATAAATTTGCCCTAATTGTTCTGGGATTACCTAAGGTAATCCCTACTGATTCAACCTTGATTGGATAATAGAGCAATAAAGTGACTTCCAAATTAGTTGGATCTGTATTGTCTACCAGGGTAAAATTAAAGACACACCAATTTAAAAGTTCTTAACTTGTAACTAGATTCTTTAAAAAAAAAAAAAAAGATATCTCTCTAAACTTTTTTCTATACACAAATTCTACATTCCCAAGACAGATCTGTTTCCTAAACTCCAGACTTCGACTTCTGACTGCCCCCTTTACATCCCCACTGGACATACGTATCTAAAATCCAGCATATCCCAACTTTGCCCCCCAAATCTGCCACCCCTTCAGTCATGTCTACATGGTAAATGACAACCCCACAAGCCAAAACTTGGGTTATCTTTAATAACTGTCCTTGAAGCCCCCACAATCAATCCATCAGCAAAACCTGTTTACCTTACAATCAAAGATATATCCAGAAATGGACAGGTTCTCCACACCTCCCCCTCTAGAGTCCGGTCCAAGCCACCGGGAGGACAAACGTAACCTCCTAACTGGTCTCCCTTACAACCTAGTCTCAACAGAGCAGGCAGAATGACCTCGTCACAACTAAAATCTGAAACTATTCTGCTCAAAAGTCCAATGGCTCCTCCTCTCCTTTGGTACCAGCTCTAACGTCATTCAGCTCTATATAAGCAAGCCCTTAAACTAATACCACCTAATTTCAGAAAACCTGTCCACCTATTTTGACAGCAACAGAATGAAGTACACGAGCAATTAAGAAACAGAGGTAAGATTCCTCTGGTCTGAAACGGTGCTGTATTTCCACCATTCAATCCCCTCCTCTCGCAAATTCCCAGTGAAACAATCAGAGAAATATACAATTAAAGAAAAAATCTTCAAGGTAGTAACGTAAAAGCTAATGTGGGAAGGACCAGATTGATGGAAAGACTGACCAACCCCAACCTGAGCCAACTTGGGGGCAAACATACTAAGGTTCAGGTCAAGATGAGAGCACATACGGACGATCTCAGTTCCATTAAATGCACTCTGGGATGTGGCACAAGTGTGAGCACACAGAACAAGAATGTGCAGAAGAAAACTCGAATACGGCTGGAACTTAACAAGAACAAGTTTGCCACAGAGAACAGTGAGACGGTGTCCCAGATAACTTGAGGAGAGAAGACCGATGTTTCAGAGTAACAGAGACATTTCCCTGCACACAGAATTTCCCAATACAGCTTTCTCCTCTATCATCGCAAGCAACAGACTGCTAATGCTGCAAAAACAAGATATAATAATCAAGTTATTCCCTTACATTATTGGGGATTGAAAAATTTAAACAATTTATAAATACAAAACATGTAACTTCTAAAAAATTAAGTTCAATTAAAGTTATAAATACTAGTTGGTAATAAGGAACAGAGCTATTGTTAAAAATCTATAGCTGAAACTTGTTTAAAATGCAGATGGGCACTCGCATCTCTAGTTAGAAGAGCCTGATTCCACTTTCTCTGTGGGAAGGCCTAGCACCTTCGATGGAACAGTGTTTCCTGCCCACTGACATTTGATTTGCTCCCCATTGGGCAGGAGCTCTTCACGAAGCTTCACAAGCATCACTTCCTAAGCAAATCTTACAGACAAGGGCACACCTGTACTATACGCTCGATCGCCTTCCAAACCCCCTTCCGCTCACCATGATCTTCTTTCTGGACCCCTCACCAAACCACTAAAAATGCACGCCCAGGCCACCTCAGCTTGCTCAACCTCTAGCAGCATTTCACGCAGCTGGCTCATGAAACGCTCCCCGTACTTTGACCAAGAAATACCGTTTCCAAAGAATATGTAATCACAACCTGTGAGGTAGTAGTATCCTGCAGGAAACAATGACGCCGGAAACACAAACAGGTCAAGGCTACCAATAATGAGAACACTGGGTCAGCCTGTATCTGGTGAACAGGGCAGCTAAGGAAAAAAGGGTGGACATGTGGGGAAACCAGGAGGATTTAGAAAGGCCGGTCGGCAGTCAGCAGTGGTGCAAGTTCACGCCCGCGATTCCCAAGTCTCAAGATGAATCAGGGCATGGAGAGCAATGGCGATCACACTGTCCCAGAAGGCACACCGGTGAAGCACGGGGGAGCTGTGACAGCTGCTGATCAGTTATTTGGGGGAAAATAGTTTTAAAAGTACTGAACTGCAGGGGCGCCTGGGTGGCTCAGTCATTAAGCGTCTGCCTTTGGCTCGGGTCATGATCCCAGGGTCCTGGGATCGAGCCCCGCATCAGGCTCCCTGCTCGGCAGGAGGCCTGCTTCTCCCGCTACCATTCCCTCTGCTTGTGTTCCCTCTCTTGCTGTTTCTGTCAAATAAATAAAATTTAAAAAAAAAAAAAAAAGTTTTTTTTTTTAAAAAACTGAACCACAACTGTGAAAACGTACACTGCACTGTATTAAAAACTGTCTTTTAAGATCAAGTGTGTTTTCAGAGTAAAAACTTTCTAAACTCCAGAAATGAAGTTACTCTGAAACGAAATCAGGCCCCCGGTATTTGGGTAAACTAGCCTCTACACTCGTTACCACACTACATTTCTCTGTATTTCTCATGTGTTCTACCTGCCCCCTCCCCAGACAAAAGGACTGGTAAAGACGGTGTATGAAATGAAGTGTCACAGATCCCATTTTTTACATCATCACTATTAATGATGAGAGGCAAAATTTAGATAAACATGGAAATACAGAACTTTTCTCATTGATTTTATCATACTAGAAACTTACAGTACGTTCACAGTACATGATGTCACACATCGAATAGAAATTTCAAAATAATAACATGTTCATAACATTCTCATTATTTAATGAAATGTCAATCCCTAAAATACACACGATTAAATACAAGGCCCTGGTTATACCATTTTTGTTCTCCATACCTCCACCCTGAAATACCTTCCACACAGCAATGAAACACACCTGGTTTCTTCCTCTGCGTTTTCCATAATTCCTTCTTACTAGGGCTTTATAATTCTCATTTTTCTTGGTTAAGTAGTAATATAAAACACAATCAGGAACACTCTACAAGGAAAAAAAATTATTTTTGAGGAGCCAAAGAAATAACATTTTTTAAAAATCAAGCAACACTTTTTCAAGGGAAATCTCTGGTTATTCTCAAGGTGTAAATTAAAGAGCAACACATGGTTAGCATTTTAAGGGACATCTAGGCTCTAAAATACATATACATTATATCTATTATTTTAATGGACAATTTCAGTGGCCTTAATCCAAATTATGTAAAAGACACCAGGAACTATCGAGACATTCAAACACTTCCTTATTAAGCAGTAACTAATTTCTCTTTCTTGTTGCATATATGTAAATATTCAAAATGTCTCTTTTTTAAATACATTGCTCAAAAGCACTATATACAATCCATTGTGGGGAAAAAAAAAAAATCAGGGAAAATCAAGACTGATGTTTTAATCAGAAATTCAATGAAGGTTCAAAAAGCCATTGCAAACTATGTGTTTTTAGGGAAATACAGTAACAAGTCATTTTTTGCTAACCATGAAAATTAGACTGCACTTATGATTTATTTGTTATGTAATTATAAATACCACTATACTAGTCCCCTGAGAACCTTTTCTGTATCAAGCCCTCTATAAAAATCAGTTCTATGGACCTTCCTCTGTGTATTAGAGCACAAACAGCACAAACACATAAACATTCTCAATGCAAACCATTTCTTACCTTCCTTTCCAAGTACGATGCAATTAGTCCAAAGTTTTTTGGATGCTGGATAAACCTGAGTTAAAAAAAAAAAAAGGAAAACAACAACAACAACACATACACACAAACATTTTAACAACTTAAAAAGGGTGGGGTGTGGGAGAGCCCTCAGGAACAGAACTATTAGTACAGACTCCTTTCCAGTGACCCCCGCCAGCCTGAGGAATAACAGTAGAATCACTGAAGTCTTTCAAGGGCACAGATTCCCGGGCACAACCCACCAGGAATCGATGGGACTGGTCTACAGTAGAGCACAGAAACCTATACTTTTAAAATGCACCCCTAGGTGACTGAGACACCACCCAAGTTTGGGTACCACGCTTAACATGACTCCAGTTCTCATCTGTGACCAAGGCTCCCATGTATAAACTTATGGGAAGGTCACAGCGTATCTATATTCTCTACCTTCCAAAGTATCCCATCCAAATGCCAAAAGGGGGCCAAGGTTTTGGGGAAATGGTTCAATTTACTAGTGAATGCCAAATACTTTTCATGAATTTATGTAAACTTCTATTAGAAAATGATTTAAAGCTTAAATTACTTGTCCTTAAAGATCTCCTTCTCGTGGTCAGTCCAAACATTCATAAACTGCCTATCTTTATAAACTTTCATAGGGTCCTCCATGAGGCCATTCATGTTGATGAACTTGACCCGTCTCTGTTCTGCATCAAACATCATAGGCGGGATCACAGAGAGCTGCCGCATTTGTTTCTCATTATTCTGCAAAAGAAAGTAAACATAATTTACAAAGAATAAAATAGAAAGAGGGCCACAGCTACCCCAATATACGCCAGAAAAACCACATGCGTGGTTTCATGTGTCAACAGCAGTGTGTACCATAACAACTAACATGTGCTAATTACTCATATATCTAATAAATACTCATTAAATGAACCATACAGGCAGAGGATATACATGTTATGTTTTTGTATCCCACTGCTACAATTTGAGAAGAGTTCTTTACTTAAAAGAAGTAGATACTTCAGATAGTAACATTTTAGATCTAAAGGACACAAAGAAATGCCTAGTTCACTGAAGTAATGATCTTACGAAACATTTAGTTACATCAACACTGTCTCGTTTTTAAAGTCTTAACATCATTTTAGAGAATAAATCTTAATGTCATTTTGGAGATGAATGAACAGAAAAAATAAACAGGCGCCAAAATCTTAAGGACAGTGATTTTTTAAAATTAAACTTACATGTTAAATACTTCTTGCTAATCTTACATAATCTTTTCACTGAAAATTGAAGACTGTTATCTTTAGAATTTCACCTAAAGCTCTGTTACATCTCTACAGTCAGTTTTTCCCAAAGTTTAATTTAGTAAGTTCATGAGCACATTTCTATGAAAAAAACTCACCAAAAACACAGGTATTGACCTCGACACAAAGTGAGGGTTTTTTTCCTAAAACCCTTTCTCAAAGAAGTGGATACTGCCTTATAGTCAAGTCCTAACCAAGTGTCAAATTTTATGGGGTACTCTCAGTCAGTCTGAACACCAAAGCACGATTTAGGGCAGACACCTGAGCTCGAGTCACCTCAACCTGCCCTAGTTTTGGGTGCTTACAGATCTGCCCTAATGGAATCGGTCGAAAAGCAAGCAAAAAAATGTAATACAGATTTAGTCATCACTGCAGGGATAATGACCACAAGTTTTAAAACATATAGCAACTTAATAATTGTCTTTGATCATTATTTCAGGAGACCACCACATTCAAATAAACGAGACCTTCAGAATTCAGAGATGAGGTTTTCTGGGGCTGTGTTTCTTTTGCTGTCGTTGTTCTAGTTGTTGTTGTTGTTGTTTTAATTGAAGTATAGTTGACACCCGAGATGAGGCTTTTAAAAAACCAGTATATAAAATCAAAACCAGAACAACTAAATAAACAGGAGGTGGCTTTTGGACCAACCTTTAGAGACAGTTTGAACACAGCTCAGAAGACTCATGTCAGGGCCTGAAATTTATTCTCCTTCAGCACAGATTTACTGATGCCATATCACCTCTGTGTCCCAGGCTTCCGTGGCTCGAGAGCACACCGTGGGGAACCCACCAGCACCTCAGGTCCACCTCCGGATGAATCTCTCTTGTCAGTCTGCTCCTACACATCCCTGCCGCCGACACTCTGACTCAGGTCTTGTTTTCACGTTAACCCCCTTTCAGGCCATGTTAACCTCTCTTCCAGGCCTCCTTGCTGCCAAAGTCATCTGTGTAAGACGCCGATCTGATCATGGGACTGCCTGGAGTCAAACTTTAAGTGGTTGGTCAGTCTCTGGAACAGTCCAAACTCTCTAAATGTTCCCTCATTTATGCACAAATAACTCCTTAATTCCTGGGGTAGGAGGCTAAAATACCCAAATAATCAATGAATTAAAAAACTAAGTCAATTAATTTCCTTACCTCCTGCTCAGAGAGCCCATCAATAATTTCAGAAATCTCATGCTCACTCCTAGCAATGGTGGCTGAAAGACCAGCTCCCCTCTGCCCAACTCTAAATATAAGAAAGAAATTGTGAATATATTTAAAGGCCGTTTATAAAGACACCAAAAGTTACTTTTATATTCATTACTCCTCTGAATGGGGCTTCTTTAACCAAGTAGAAGTCAGAGAACAAATGCTATTGAGACACCACTTTTAAGTAATATGCCCAAAGATTAGAATTCTACAGAAGAATGATTAAAATGTTGAGATTAAAATTTAAAGGTTACATGTCCAAGTTCAAATGGTAGGACAACTTATGGGAAACTTCTGGAAAACCACAGGTATTGGTGGCATTTCCATTTCAAATAGCAGTCTTTGCCTTCCAGAGTAGAGGAGCAGACTTAGAATACATTAAATATTTTTCACAGAGGGGGATAAAAACAACCATCATCCCTCATAAAAACTTAATCGTGATTAAAAAATTAAAGCTTACATATACTCTCACAAGAGATAATGGAGAAGAAATCTAAAGCTTTTTACTTTTATAAAATACTTCCTCTCTAAAGTAGAAACAAATCAGAACCTATCTACCGATATCAAAGAATTTCTTTTTTTTTTAAAGATTTTTTATTTATTTATTTGACACACAGAGAGAGATCACAAGTAGGCAGAGAGGCAGGCAGAGAGACAGGGGGAAGCAGGCTCCCCGCCGAGCAGAGAGCCCGATGCGGGGCTCGATCCCAGGACCCTGGGATCTGACCTGGGCCGAAGGCAGACGCTTAACAACTGAGCCACCCAGGTGCCCCTGGAGGCTTTAACCCTCTGAGCCACCCAGGTGCCCCTCAAAGAATTTCTTAATTAGCCATCTATATAATACTGTTTGGTCGAACTGAGAAATATTCAAGTCTATAGTTTTTAACTGTCATTTCTAAAGGAATACGTATTTTCAAGAACAGAAGAGTTACTTTCAAAATATTCATTTAAATTTAGATTGAACAGCGTTATTAAGTATAAAAAACTAATACTAAATTCACCAACACATGATCTTTGCTAGCTGATAATGAAGTTTTATATTCAAAATGAAAGGTTCTTTATGAGCTTTCTTAAGATCAGATTCGGGTAACTATTAACACTGCGAGAGAGCGGGACTGGGACTCTGTCCGTGAGGAAAGAGCACAGCCATTAGTCGGGAGAAGAGCACAGCCATTTAACATCAAACTACTTACCGCTGAAATCTTTCTTGTTGTTCTCTCTGTTTTCGAATTTCCGGAAACTGCTTTTCATAGTACTCCCTTGTTTTGCTTTCTTTAGCTTTCCTCCGGGGGTTATTTTCTATTCTGTCCACTTTTTTCTCCCATGCCTCCATGAGCTGATCATAACGCTGGCAGATTTTTTGTTCCTATTAAACACCCGTAGCAAATTAATAATTAAACTAAACTCTGTCATTCTGACAAACCTAATGCTTTAAAGTAAATGCTACTTCTTAAGGCTAAGTCAGAAGTACATTTGGCCTAGGACTCATTTGTGAATGAAAAGCTGTCCTTGATCTGAAAGACGAGAGAGAAAAGAGCTGTTTCCTACAAAGCTCAGCATATAGAGCATATTTGGGCTAGAGTTTTTTAAGTTAATATTAAGACCAATGTAAATTATTTCATTAATAAGCTACTACTAGTTGACCAGCTACTTTTAATATTTTCCTGATAACAGTATGTCTTCATCGTCAAAAAAAATGGAAAACAAGTGATAGAAACATGTAAATAGTTCATAATCCCAATCACCCAACGGCAATGATATTCACATTTTGGTGTTTTCCTTCCCATCTGTTAGAGAAAACACTCATGCTTTAACCATTCCTCTACTGCTGGAGGCTTTGATTACTTGAAGGTTTTTGCTGTTACAAATAACGCTATCTAATAAGCATTTTTGACAGTCTGGAAAAGGCAGAAATTGGTTGTGCTTTATGATAAAAAGAAATGCAGTGAACTACACGAAACCAAGAGTTAATCCTTTTAGAGAAATGAGTAATGTATGATCTCATTTTTTAAAAAGAGAGGCAAGAAGCCTCCATCACGAGCACAGATCTGTGAACTTGTCAACAACACACAAGACGGAGAAAGGGGTAGAAGGACTCATGAAAAACCTTTAACACTGGTCCCCTCCAGAAAGGGGCACTAGAGAGGAGAATACTATGCTCCTCACGGTCTGTGCCACCCCAGTCCTTTGCCAATCATTCTCTTCCACTCCCAGGTGGCTTCTGTAGCCTCCACTTTCTCCATCTCTAGCTAGCTCCCCAGTCCAGGCCAACATCACCCCTTACCCATACCACAGTAAGAGCCTCCACACTGTCTCCCAGGCCTTCTTTGGTCTTCTCTCCCAGGCCTTCTTAAGGGTGGAGCCAGACGCAAATTCTTAAAATACAAACCTGGACGTTTCACTCCTCAGTACAACCACTTAGAAGATGCCCTCGGGAGCTAACCCAGGTTCGAAGGTGGACCTCCTGCGTGTGACCGGCCCTCTTCCCTCAGCAGCCTCATTTCTGCCACACTCCCTCCACCTCCCAGACCCTCACTTCAGCGGCTCCCTGTGCCTGTGCAGATTGCCAGAGTTTCTCGTTGTCCTGCAAACTTCCCTTTATGATTCATTCGTGGAGCATTGGCTGTCCCTCCTGTATGCTCCCGGTCATCCGCATGTCCCTTCCCACGGTGGGATCACAATACTCTAACTGCCTGTGACTCGTCTGCCCCCGCCCCGTCACACTGCATGCTTCAAAATCATATGGCTATCTTGCTCACCTCTGCAGAATAATACATGGATAGAGTAAACAGCCAATAAATATTTATTAAACAAATCAGTGAACACGTAAACGTTCTAACTAAAGACTCTGTGAAGCATGAAAACACAGTCTATGCTTCTGCGTTTGCATCACCAGACAGTAAATGACCACAATTGTAACAAAATTACTGGATAGAAAAAAAAAAAAAAAATGCCTCAGTAGTTTCTTTTTTAATATTTGTATGTTTCTTGCAAAAACAAAAGCAAAAAAACAGTAATTTAAAGGTAGTATCGGAAGGACCAGATTGGCAGGTTACAAAGGAAGTTATGTACCAAGTAAAAGCTGCTGACTCTTGAGCTTTACAATTCATTAAACCGTCACTTCATTAACTACAAGGTACATGGCTCATTTCTGATGTGAATTAAAGAACATCATTTATTTGGTAAGCAACTGAGTTTAAACAAATCAACAGTCTGTCTACACTTAAGTATAAACATATTGTGAAAAGGAGTATCCTGGCATTATATTTTCTGTAACTTCATTTCCATGAACATTAGAACCACAAAATTTCTGGACGGCAAGTCACATAATAAATATGAAAAGGTATCTGAATTTCAAAAAGGTGAACTTTAGCTGACCCAGCGCCTAGTAAGAAAGAACAGTAATGTCCACTCAGCATGACTGTAACTTACCCACACTGGTCTGAGGGTTTAAGAGACTAAATGTTGATCATCCTATTTCTCTTTCATGTTCCTTTTTACCACTCACCATTTTCTTTATTTTGGCTAGATGAAAATGTTATACACAGATGACCAAAGAAATTAATTTGATAATGATATTAAATGTCAATTGCTGCTAGAATTAGATTTATATTTAAGTCATCTCTATAGTTACTTTCTAAATTGGCAACCTTTTCTCAAATAGAATCAAGAAACCATTCTCACTAGTAAAGGGAAAGCGAATGCCTAAATGAGCATGAATGGGAAAGTTGTACAAATTTCAGTTAAAGGATAGGACCTCACCCTTTGTTTTCTTGCATGATTTCTTCTTTTAAAAAATAAAATGAGTTTTTTCCTCATCACCTGGTTTCTAGAAGAGAAAAATATGGTTGTATGACATTAAGAAAAAGCACAATTTAATAATGCATTCACTTTTCTTTTTTTTTTCAGAGACACTGAAAAACAAGCAAAGATCACTTAGGAATATCTGATGCAATCAAAGTTAATCTTAAATTTTTTCACCCTGCAAAATAAGACTTTTGCAATAATTAGAACTGCCTAAAATTCCTCCCACTCTACAGCAAAATTTTATACAAATAGCTCATTTTCAATCATTACATCCACGTATAAGGCAAATATTTTCAAGTTATAATCACACAGTCAATGATTCTTCTTAAGAACTCTGGTGATATAAACATCTCTGTGCACTCTTGGAGGAGGGGAGGTAGAAGAGAAGGGAAGTCTTTTAAAGTTACCTCCCTACCTCAGGTGAGGTGCTGACCTCCCTTCTATGAGAAGGTACACCAACACAGAGAGAGGGGATTTCCGCTTTTACACAGCAGATTTCCTTCCATCACAGAAATGACACAAACCACTCTAAGAGGTAGGTCATAGAGGGCAATGTGACAAGACAGGAAGACTTCTCTCATATCTTAATGAAATAGTCACACTTTTTAAATTTGAAGCACTGTGACCTTCAAAAACAATGACATGCAGGTTCAAATATAAATATTTATACCCCACCTACTTCCAGAAAGGATTTCAAGCTGATTACTCAAATATAAATACAAAGCCAAGGCAAGGAGAAGTAATTTTTTGGATTATCTGCCACTCAGGACTAACAGTGACACTGGCTCCACTCAAATGAGCGTGGGCAGTCAGGAGCTGGCTATATGGGAGAGTAGCCAAGACATGAGAAGAATTATTAAAAGGTATATTTGCTATTTCATACAAAGCAAATGACGGTGATGAGAAAAGAGCTACTACATGATTCATACGGATGCATGCAGCTGAGTAAATGGTTATTTCACAAGGTGACATACAGTGGAAGCATTACCATCTATTCAGTTTGCTCTAATTTTCATTACGTGCTACTCAAAAGCAAATGATAATCAGTAAATATCATTTAAAATGTTTCCTAGGATTTAAGAAGTCAGCCAGTCAGTAGTAACCCATCCCAGGACAGTGTGCTAAGCACTGTAGTCAGGCAGTGTAGACAGCATGAAATAAATCAGACAGAGCTGTTCTCCAGCTAATATTAGGGGAAAAAGACAAAACACAAACATAACTGAAGCTTTGTGGGGGGAAAAAAAATCATTAAAAGTAGCCAACTAGATTTTATCTGCTCTTGTCCTTTTAAAAAATGCTAAAACAGCTAAACAGTTCCAGAACAAGGTGTATTTTTTATGAGTTTTGCCTAAGCCTACTTCTAAGGGTTTTCAAGACCACAGTAGCATCTCACAGAAAAATTCTAAGTATATATGACTTTTATTATAAACCACTTATTTAACAAAAGTTAAAATTACTCAACTTTCAATTTTGTTCATGCATACTACCATGCAAATTATATTTGCCACCAATTCTGCAAAGTAGTCAACTACTGCACATACTCTCAATAAGAAATTTTTTAAAAGAAAAAAATATATGATATATAAATAGCAATGTGCTCATTAGCAACTATACTAGTAAATAATTTAAATGTTCTGATCATTCTTAATAAAACATAAAGTAGAAATATCACATTTTTGTTACAAACTAAGAATAATTCACCTAAATTCTCTTAAAGTATGATAATTTAAAAAAAAAAAAAAAAGATACCTATCTAGCCTCCTCTCTTACTTCAATCAGATCAAGAAATTAGATTTTCTTTTCACTTATTTTCTTATTCCAAAATCTGCATCCATAAAGGCCTGGTATCTAGGATGAGCAAGGCTAAGCAAACTACATTCTGGAGCAGTCTCCTCACCCACGTGAGGTGACCGAGCGCTTCCAAGGCACCAGGACATTAAATGGCAGAAGGGTCTACAAATACCGTCATTAGCAAGAGTCATGGAAGGGATTTCCCTAGAATAGGATTTTGAATAATGATAAAATGATCCGTGGCACTTCTACTTTGCAATGGCAGATGTGGCTTGGTGGGGGACGGTGTCATCACTAGTCTTAAATGAAAAAGCTTCATTATCTTACTTCATCAAGCGCCTTGCAGGTACTCCACTGAAAAAAAGACAAAACAGGAGGCAAAAAATTCAAGCCTCAAGGTAAGCCATTTCAATGTTAAGTATTCACCTTTTTTACTAGCAGATCATAAAACCAGCTAGTTTTATGCAATAATTTATTTCATTTTTTTTTTTGGCCTCGGAAACTCAAAGCTGTTACCCCAACCCCCAAGAAGCCAGAGGAAGATAACATATAGTAAAACGACAGCAAATTACACAAATCTAAAACACACCTACACTATCTTATAATAATGTCAGCAGATAACATAAAAACGATCTCTTTATAGAATATATGGTCTTTAACTGAAGAACTCCAAAGATGATAAATACTTACGTCTTGATGTTCTCATGATACACCTTGGTATCCGATGGCTGGTTATAGAGTGGCTATAAAATAAATCAAATATTTAAATATACAACATTGTACACGTGTCTATGAAAATACAAAGAAATAGTTTCTATTTTCATGTGAGCCTAGTACTCATGGATTGTCACAATACCTGCCCTACCAAAACCTCCAGACTTCCAGGTTCCTTGAATAATTCCCTTTACCCCATCTCCCATGAAAACGTTTATAAATCCACCGTATCCCATAAGAAATACATTTATTCAGATTTTTAATTTCAAAGGCAAAGGAAGAACATATGGTCCAAAGAGCTACTTCTGTTCTTACTTGTCCTGCTTCTAACCTTGTATGATTAAATGCCCTGCTCAGGCAAAACACACTCAGGACCATACTTCTGCCAGATTTGTGCACCACTATTTTAAAGTTTACCACAAATGTACTGCCCAGATCTCATTCCAAAGTAGACAGACTGTATTCCATCTTATCCCAAGAAAAATGACTATCAAAAAAACAAAAAAACCACGGGACATGAAAAAAGCAATTTCTTACTTACCAGTTCAACTTTTGGGCCAAGACCTTCAAATATTTTATGAGCTTCTTCTGCTTTTTTCTACAGATAAAGACAGTATTATATTGTATAATTAAAAGTTATATTACCTAAGTGCAAAACCACTACCAATTTAATAATATTTACCTAAAAACTACTCTATAGTTGAACTTCCTTTATTTCTAAATACTCTTTTCATATGATAAGTTGAAATACTCAGTCTTCTGTTTTCATAGCTTCCTCCCCAGATTGAGTCAAAGTTTCACATTTGTACTCAAAGTAATAATTGGGGTGCCTGGGTGGCTCATTTGGTTAAGCCCCATGTTGGGCTCCCTGCTAAGCAGGGAGTCTGCTTCCGCCTTTGCCCCTCACCATGCTCTTGTGCTCTCTCTCACTCTTGCTCTCATATAAATAAATAAAATTTTTTTAAAAAAAAAGTAGTAACTAAAGAACTGTGAAGTTCTTAACAGCAAACAGATATCAAAATTCTAGGGAGAGGGAACACAGACTATTAGAAATTAATCCCTCAACACTTCAAGTCATGTCTTTAATAAAAATTTAAACACATAAAATACCATAAAGTTGCCCATCTTTACTGCCGTAAGCCAAATTGATCTCTTGGAAGAAAAACTTATAATGAGCTCATATTCTAGTTACAAGAAAACCTGGGTAGTAACTGAACAGAGGAAACAACTAGTCTGAATTTCTTGTGTTCAATGGTAAATAAATGCTGAATTAAATATTTTTTACAGTCCATTTTCAAAAGTAAATTAATCTAAACCAATACTCTAACAGAAATCCTCCTTAACAGATGAAATATAACAAATTCGAAGCTAAAGATGTTTAAACTGGAACTACAGGACTACCAAATGTATCACTGGTCCTTAAGTCCCTCTTCCTCCCAATACATTCCCGTTAGTAACAATGGCTCCTCCTCTGCCGCGCAGATAAGCATCTCAATGCATTTGCTGCTGGGAAACTCTCCACATCATCTTCTGATGTGACACGCAAATGGGAATGGATATTAATCAGTATTCCCTGAGTGCAAAGAAAGATGCTTCCTTAAAATAGTCTCCTTTTCATCTCATTATCAATCAAAATCAATCCATCAAATATTTATTTAATATATATTGTGTGGAAAGAACTAGGAGGCATTTAAGAAGCACAAAATACTGTGAAGCACTTTCCAAACTCCAAGAAACTAAAAAGTTATTAAGATGAGAAATAAATATAGCAAAAAAGTCAAATATAAAACTATAAAAAATCCATTAAGTTTGCAGAGCAGATCCTATTTCTATAGATCATTTAAAGGCAGGATTTGTCAACCTTGGCACTATTACCATTTTGGGCCAGATACATGTTCTAGGGGCTGTCCCGTGCATTGTGGGATATTTAGCAGTATCCCACTAGATGCCAGTAGCACTCCATCTCTCCTCCAAGTTACAACAATCAAAAAAAGTCTCCAGTTGAGAAGAACTAACTCAAGAAGCCAAAATGGAATGATCATAAAATTCAAACTGACTAGGCTATAGACATATATTAAGTAACACATAAATAACATCATCATAGATAATAAATTTGGAAATATCAGCACCTACAACTAACTTTCTCCAGACTCAACGCGTATCAGTTTTTAAATGTTTTCCATTTTTTAGTTTGTTTCTTTTTAGTAATCTCTACACACAACCCCGAGATCAAGACCCACACACGTTCCATAGACTGAGCCAGACAGGCACGCCTTAAATTGGCTTTCTCGAGGCACTCTGTATGAGGTTCTATGCCAAGAACAGACAGGCTGAGTGGAACTGTCCACAGTAACACTGAGAGACAAGGGAGTAAAACTATATTATGGCAAATACTTACGAATACCCTAAGACGCAAAGGCACTGCCTTCTCAGAGCTAATTTTAAAAGCTGGCTGTTAAGATGCTTGCAGACCCCAAGATTTAAGTTACGCAAACTTTTATTAAACATTTGACTTCATGTTGGTTTAACTGCTAAGAACACATTAACCTATCAAGTTTGGCAGACAAAAAATATTAATTGTAAACCCTCACCATTTCCATATTATAATTTTTATCCTAAATCTATAGACAGAAGTACTTAACTCCTCAAACATGTCGATATGTTCTATATGCCAGGCACTTACTAGACACTAAGAAAACAATGATAAGTAGGAGGAAGAGGGGTCCTCAAAAGCTTCATAGGGAAAATGATGCGTGAGCAGAGTTGAAGTATGAGCGCACTCAACAGACAAAACAAGACAAGACGCTGCAATGCCTGAAGGCTGGGGGAACATCCAGGGATAAAGGTACCAGTAACTTCCGGGGAACATTCAAACCTATTCTGGTAGGAGAACCTTAAAAAGGAGTGCTGGGCCGATGGCAGGTGGGCAGGCCTGTAAGCACAGAGAGAAAGTTTCGGCTATTCTGCAAAATGTGGAAAACAATCAAAAGGCTTTATTTGGAGAATCACTTAAGGGGCCTCAAATATGAAGGGCCGCTTAGAAAGAAAAAACACTGAAGGAAGGACACTCACTGTATGTGAGTGATGAGGGCTCCCATCAGCTACTGCCAAAGGGGGGAGAGAGAAGGCACTGACGAGACCGCCACTTCGCAGGCAGGACTGATGCTCTTCACTGACTGACTAACTCTACGGTGTAGCAGCGAGGCAAACAGAGACCGCCCAGGACACGGGTCTGGGTGACTGGAGCTCACTGGCACTAAGCATACTTTCTTTCTTTCTTTCTTTCTTTCTCTTTCTTTCTTTCTTTCTTTCTTTCTTTCTTTCTTTCTTTCTTTCTTTCTTTCTTTCTTCTGTTGTCACTTTAACTTGCAAATCATGCAATCAAAAAATAAACAAGATATCTTTGAAAACCACATTCCATGCACACCCTTTTCTATATGTATTAGGATTCTGAAATTAGAGCATTTATAAATATTTTTGGAACCGACAACGGGGAAGGGTAACAGCAAACAGAACCGTTAAAAATAGTCCAGGAGAAGAGTCTGTTTAGAGACTAAGTGAATCTCAGTCTAAAGTTTAAATATGATGCAAAGCAATTTTTCTCTCAGGAAGCCAACTTTAAAATTAACAGTCACTTTTGGGTAGCTTTCTTCCTCCCACTAACTTTCTAAAGAAACAAAAGATGCCTAATACAAGATAATGGCCCCTATCTCCTAAGCCACATTTGGCTTCATTCCCTACGTGTAGACGGCTGCCAAACAAGGAACAAGAGAGAAATGTCCTCTTGCCCTCACCCATCTCTCCTTTCCTCTGGTGTTGAAACAGATAAGGTCATTCATTAAAGAAAGCTAAGAAGGCCGTGAAGGCCTGAGAGAAGGCGGCGTGGTGAGGCCTTAGTGAGACAGCCCATGCCCCAGGCCCAGCTGTGCTCACCTGCCCCCCCCCCGCACCCCTCCCCCCGCCCCAGGCCAGGAGCCACAGAGGACTCGGGGCACGGCAATCAAGAGCAGATGTGCAAAAAGATGATTTCTACGGTTACCGTGAGTTAAAAAGTCCTCACTGTAGGACTAATACTAAGATAGATTTCAAGTTCAGTTGTTCTTCTATTCTTCACAGAATGCACCACAAAATGGCGCGCACACACACACACACACACACACTCAAGTGGAAAGAAGGGCTCTGAGAGAAGTGTTTAGTTTTGTTGCTGGGTCCCAAGAAATGCTTACTCCACTAACTAATGAAAACATGTATCTACAAAAATTGAACAAAGGGGTGCCTGGGTGGCTCACTCGTTAAGCGTCTGCCTTGAGCTTGGGTCATGATCCCAGGGTCCTGGGATCGAGCCCCGCATCGGGCTCCCTGCTCGGCAGGAAGCCTGCTTCTCCCGCTACCACTCCCTCTGCTTGTGTTCCCTCTCTCGCTGTGTTTCTCTCTGTCAAATAAATAAAATCTTAAAAAAAAAAAAAAAAAAATTGAACACAAATTGAGCTCTCCATCAGATCTTGTTCAATAGTTTTCAGTCTTCACATCCTAGTCAATCACAAATTCACAAGTAATGACGGCTAATTAAGAAATTTAATCAATTAATAAATAGCGCTAAGTTCAATTTCTTTAAAAACTGACTCACACTAAGAAGTCAAATTTTTACTTTATAAGATTCTTTTCCACTGTTAGCTCTAATCCCTACTTATTTTACCTCTGAGGTCCTACACTGGCCATGAAGCCCATCAGCCCACAAAAGGATTTTATTGCTCTACAGATTATTTTTTAAAAGCAGGAGATTCAACATAAAACACCATGCTCCTGGCTTTCCAGAAACAAGGGAGCACCTGTCAACCTTGGGCCACATTCCTGCTTGACCAGAGTCACTGACCGTCCAGGAAAGCCTCTCGGCTGTCCTCGTCACCTGCTTAATATACAGTTCATTCTCAATGCATACATCTTCAAACAGATCTTCAAGGAGATTGCTCTGTCCATTCAAAAAACTGGACTAATTTTGAACCCAGGCAAGAAAATAACATTAACTGCCCATATTTTTACCTGCCTCTGACAGATAAAATATCCTATTATATCTCTATCCTATTGTATATCTGATGACCTTCAGTTACCCATCTATATACATACATGTATTTCTGGTCTAAGATCATTCCTATAAATGTGTATGTAATAATTAATTCACAGTTGCCTTTCTTAAGGCCAAATTCCTTTAAGAACTGGACTATTATAAAGTTATAGGCTGCCTGTGTAAGATGTACTGGTTCTGATGACTCCACTCACTACAAAGAAAACCAGTTAAAACAACAATCTCAACCTCTGCCTTAGGATCATCTTTACCTAACAGGCCTATTCTCTCCCATAGTACTTAAAGCATATTCTTTTTTAGACTGGGAACTTCTAGAAGCCCAATATTAAGCAGCTCTGTTGGAAAGTCTTCTTTATATTAAGGTGAAATCCATTTCCCTTCAACTGCTAGTTAAACTAACTTTGGCATCACAAAATTATTCACAGAATTGAGGCCCGGCTTTCCTAAATCGATGAGTACTTTTAATTATGAGTTTGAAAGAAGAAATTGTTTTAACAAAGCAAAAAAGCAAAGTCTACCTAAAGGTCAACAGCCTCACATTTTATAACTAAAATTCAAACTACAGCCCAGCTATCAATTCTAAAGCTAACAATGCAAGTCATTTCTACATCCAATGACCCATCTCTCATAGGATGACATCAGTACTTGGCATCAAATGTCCTTTATAAAGTGCAAAACTACAGAATGGCTTGTTTTGTATTATGTGCTACAAACTTACTTGCCAATTTTGTATGCTAGGAGAGCGATTCAGCTGATAAAATTATATTCTCATTAAGTAATATTTATGCAATAAAATATTAATTTAAGATACATCTATCAACTTTTCTTCAAATCTCGAAGGAAAAAAAAAATCAAGCTTTAAAGTTTAAGAACATTCAAAATTATGACAGAAATCAGGTCTTAATACAATTAACATTACCACAGAACAAACTGATAATTAAAAAAGGCATAGCCAAGTGCTTTTAAAGGCCTGTGCTATAAGAAACGGCATAAGCTTACCCGATTCTCATCATAAATAATTTGGACAATACTGCGGTGTTTCTGCTCCACGGGAGGAGGGGACACAGGCTTCTCGGGCTCAGGAGGTTTAGCTGCTTCTTCTTCCAGCTGTTGCTAAGAGACCCAGAAAGAAAGAATCAGGCATCTGATGCAGTCACCCCTCCCCGTAATTAATCGCCAGAGATAACACATGCTACTGAGCAAATCTATGGGGTAATCTTCTAATCTACTAGGGTCTAATGAACCCAAGAGTTCTAACAAATCCAATCAGATTCATTTTGACTAAGAACTAAATAACATAATCATTAGAGAAATCCTGCTGTATTTTAATTAAATCAATTTAAAAGCAAAATCATTAAGAGAAGCTATACATATGAAGCTACCCCATAGACCTCCATCACAATGACATTTTGTAGCACAGGAAAAACACTTTTATATGTTACAGATACAGTATGCGTTAATGTCTGGTAGGTCTGGTACGAAGAGTTTCATAGCGCATTTACAGACTAATCCCTAACTCAGAACAGCACCATGTTCAGCCCCCCCCAGCCAATCTTTGTATTTTGCAGTCAAGAGCACTGGCAAAACTACAACTTTGTGTAGAATTACAAAACAAAAAGCAATCTGCATCACTCTGCCCGAGACTGAGCCTTAGGGTCACCCTTTTCAAATGGTGGGATCCTAGGATCCTTTTTAAGTCTTACTACAAATCCTGAAAAAACAAAAACCCATCCCTAATACATAAGCATATAAACCACTCATATGTAAGGTAGGAGTATTAATTAATCCTTTCTACCACATAGATTTCTGAGAAGATTAAATAACTCAATATGTATCAAGCACATTACAACTATAAAAGCTCAGTAAATATTACCTATAATTATTACTGAACCAAGACGGGACTTTGCTTGGTTCACTGCTTTTTATTTTTCAGCACTTAAGCCAGGCCTGATACCTAGTAAATGCTCACCACATAGTCTTGCGAAGTTTACTGCCTAAGATGACAGCAAAAACACTGGGTAAAGATGTTACAACTACTATAGCCTAGAGGAAAAAATATCTGTCCTACTAAGACTGATAGTTAAGACTCCTAGTCAAATAAGACAGACCACAGCCAAGCTAAGGATAAAATTCCTCCAAGAGACGAGCTCCAAGGACCACCTTGGAATTCAAAGTACCTTTGCAGGCTGCTATCTATATTATATAAGCCAAAGACAGATATTTGGAGCTATGAAGTCATTTTTATGGAATTGAGTTCTTCAACCACTCCCTTTCTTTCCTTTGCTCAGAGGGCCTTCTTTAGGATCCCTGTTAAATAAGTATGGAGAAAGGAATAAACAAGCTTCCAGAAATCATATTTTGTTTTCAGTCTTGACAAAACCATTGTAACAGAAAGATCAAAAACAAAAGATACACACTTTCCTCACTTATTTGTTCTTTTACATTAACTTTAAAATAATTCTGCTAATTTAAAAAGACTTAGAATTTTTATCAAAATTGTATAAAACATATACAATTTTACATAAATGATGTTCGCGTTATTAAAATTATTAATACTGTGTTTCTATGAATCTGTGCTATATTGCTTTATTTACTCAAGTTGCCCTTTATATTCCTCATTAAAATTTGTAGCTCATATATATACACACACACACACACACACACACACACACACACACTTCATAAAGGTAATACAACATATTTCATTATTTTTAATTATTATAATGGATTACACATTACTGAGCATTTACTATATGCCACATATCATACAGCCATCACATAATTTTGCAGGTATTATTAGCAATATTACTGCTATTTCACAAATGAAGAAACTACAGAAGATAGACCAGATCTGACCAACTCAGCAGAATCAGACCCACTGATACTTAAAAGAATTGTCAGGCATATTACCATAAATTTAACAAGACTCAATAAATAAAAGATGGCTGAACATGTTTTTAAAGCAAGGTAATATTTTTTACATGATGAGATTTAAAAATTAGCCTAATAGAAATTAAAGTAATAAAAACATAATTGAAATTGAAGATATATTTGACAGATTAGATGTAACTGAAAAGAGAAATGCAGACTAAAAAACAGAAATGAAGAAAGTGCCCATAATGAAGCCCCAAGAAGCAACAACCGGGAAAGAAAAAGCAATAAAGAAACATGGAAGACAAGAGTGTAAGATGGTACACCTAATAGGAGTTTCAAGAGATAACAATGAAACTATAAAGTAAAAGATTTTGTGGTGGGGGAAAAAAAAGGTAACAGCTTAGGGTTTTTCAGAACTGATTAAAAACTCTAACACATTCAAAAAGCCCAATGTGTTGCAATGAGCCCTGGGTATTATGTAAGACTCATAAATCACAGACCTGTATGCCCCGGAAACAAATAATACATTATATGTTAATTAACTGAATTCAAATTCTTTTTTAAAAGCCCAATAAGTCTTAAGCTGTACAGATTTAAAAACAAAAACCCATTCCTAATACATCAGAGTATCCACAAAACAATACAAATTAGAATAAGCGCTGATGTCTTAAAAAGTGGAAGCCAGAAGAGAGTGTCCTGGGACAGAAGGAACATCCAACAAGTAAAAGTATCTTTCAATAAACAGACATAAATAAAAGACGTTTAAGTCACAACAACCAAATACTTAATTTGCCAATGAACGGATCCTCACTAAAGGAAATTCTGAAGGATATTCTTCAAGCAGAAGCATGTACCCCATAATGGAAGATCTGCGTTGCAAGAAGGAATGATCAACAAATATGAATGACAAATATGTGGGTAAACCAAATGAACACTGACTATAAAATATTTGACAAAAGTAGCATAAAAGCTGGAAGAAAAGAGAAAGAAATCAAGAAGTTCTATGCCCTCGACTTCTCAAGAAGATAAGATACTAATTAGTTTTAGGCTTCAAGTCGAACAGACTGATAAATTGGCGGGGGGTGGGGAGGCGCCACAATAAAGAAAAAAAATAGTGGATAAAATCCAAAGTAGTGGGGTAGAAAAAAATGTAGTGAAACAATCAATCCAAGAGAAGGACTAGAAAAAACAAACAAGAATACCAAATTCAAGCATAAAAAAGACAGGACAAATAGTATAAGATAGTTAAAAATAACCGAGATATTACCAATCACCATAATCGGGTTAAAAGAACCAAATTATCCTGTGGAAAGAAAGGTTGTCAAACCGGGTAAAAAACAAAATCCAGCTATACACCTATATAAGAGATATACCTTAAACATAAAAGCACAGAAAATAAAAAGAAAGGGGGGGGCCCAGGTGACTCAGTTGGTTACACATCTGACTCTTGATCTCAAGATTATGAGTTCAAGCTCCTCACTGGGCTCCATTAGGCATGGAGCCTACTTCTTAAAAAAAAAAAAAAAAAAATCCAAACATTTTGGGGTGCCTGGGTGGTTCAGTCAGTTAAGCATCCAACTCATGATTTCGGCTCAGGCCATAACCTCAGAGTCATGAGATCAAGCTCCACATGGGAATCCATGCTGTATGTGGAGCCTGCTTGGGCTTCTCTTCGCCCTCTGCTCCGCTCCCCCATCCCTCTCAAAAAAAGACAAAAGAAGGAAAGAAGGAAGGAAGGAAGGAAGACAGGGAGGGAAGAAGAAAGGAAAGAGAAAGAAAAAAGATAAACTAATCAATAGCAACCAGAAGAATGCTGATCTAATTACATCTATATCACACAGAATGAATTTTATGGTAAAAAGCATTACAAGAGATAGAATGTCATTACCTTATACTAGAAGGTTTCAGTGACCAGGAAAATAACAACTATAAACTTGTATACACCATCATGACTTGAGCTGAAGGCAGATGCTTAATCAACTGAGCCACCCAGGCATCTAACTATGTAGCTTTTAAAAGGACAATATAGTTAACTGTTTCAATGATCCTGGGGTAGTCTTCTATAAGATCTAAACAAATTCTGTTCACCAAAAAACACAATTAGGCTCAAAGACCTAAGAGTTGAAACAATAAAATTTACAGAAAACACAGGAATAAATCCTTGCGGCCTTACATTATGCAACGGTTTCTTGGATATGAGACCAAAATCTCAAGTAATGAAAGAAAAAATAAACCAGGCTTCATCACAAGTAAAAACTTTTGGCCCTGGTGTGATTCAGTCCTACACGGCTGTTCTCTATAACGGGAGTCTTATTTCTAGCTGCCCTCTCTCCCACACAAGATTCCCACCCCAAAGAAGATTCAGTGGACAAGGACATGAGCCCCCGTCTGGCCCCAAAAATATCTTTCCCGCTGTGAGGCCACCAAAGGCCAAAGAGTATCACTTTAAAGTGGATAATGATGAAAATGAGCACCAGTTACCTTTAAGAATGGTCGGTTTGGGGGCTGATGCAAAAGATGAATTGCACATTGTTAAAGCAGAGGCGATGAATTATGAAGGCCGTCCAACTAAAGTAACATTGGCAACTTTGAGAACATCGGTACAGCCAATGGTTTCCCTTGTGGGCTCTGAAATAACACCACCTGTGATCTAAATGTGATTCAGGTCCTGTACGTGTGGACGGCACCTAGCAGCTGTGGAAGATGAAGAGTCAGAAGATGAAGGTGTGAAACTCCACAGCGTATCTGGAAAGTGATCTGCCCCTGTACGCGTCAGCAAGTTTCCATAGGAAAAAAAAAGTGAAACCGGCTGATGAGAATGAGGAAGCTGAGGAAAAAGCTCCAGTGGAGAAATCGATACTGGATACTCCAGTCAAAAAGACATATTAAAAAAAAAAAAAAAAATCAAACCAGAACAGAAAAGACTCAAAATCATTAACTCCAAGATCAAAAGGTCAGAAATCCTTTAAAAAAGGAAGAAGAAGAAAAACGTCCTAAAACAGCAAAAGGATCTATTTCTGTAGAAGACATTAAAGCAAAAATGCAAGCAAGTCTAGAAAAAGCACGCTGAACAGTCCTGGTAAATTAAGCCCAAAGATGGGGAGAGGAAAAAGAGAGACAAATATAGTCCAAACTGAAAATCAACAATCTAGACGAAAGTCTTCTATTTTAATTTCAATCCCCATTCCTGGTTTGCCACCCACCCACACCCCCTTCCAGGCTGGAAGAAATCTCCCTCTTGACTTCCCAAAGCACTTTCATCTGACTGCTGTGGTCCAAGGAACCTTATACTTTGCTCTCTGTTACTTGTGCATTTGACTCACCTCTCTGACCATGTGTTATTCACCTTTGTATCTCCCTAAATACTTACATGAATCAAGTAAGAGGGGGAAAAAGCCTCTTTTGTTCACCAATGGATACTATCAGGAAAGTGAAAAGACAACTCACAGAATGAGAGAAAATATCTGCAAATCACATGTCTGAATGTCCAGAATATATAAAGAACTCTTACAACTCAACCATAAAAAGACAAGTAACCCAACTAAAAATTGGGACCAGAATCTGGACAGTTCTCTAAAGAAAACATACAAAAGGCCAACAAGCACATGAAAAGCCATTCATTCATTCACCCTTAATCATGAAGGAAATTAAAATCAAAACCACAATGAGATTCTACTTCACATTAAGTAGGATGGCTATTAAACAAACAAATATACTGACAAAGAAGCAGAGAAGATGGAACCCTCCCTCATACACTGCTGGTGGGAGTGTAAAATGGTGCAGTCGTGGTAAACATTCTCATGGTTCCTCAAAAATTTAAACACAGATTTACCATATGACCCAGCAATTTCACTCCTAGGTACATATCCAAGAGAACTGAAAAAAATATGGTCGCCCAAAAACTAGTAGATGAATGTCATAGCAGCATGATTCATAACTGCCAAAAACAGCCAAAAAGTGAACACAACCCAAATGTCTATCACCTGATGAATGAATGAATAATACACAGTATATCCATGAGGCAGAATTTTATTCAGCCATAAAAAGGAATGAAATACTGATACAGAATATAACATGGGTGAATCTTGAAAACATGCTAAATAAAAGAAGACACAAAAAGTCACATATTACATGATTCTATTTACCTGAAATGTCCAGATAAAAATCTATATAGACACAGAATAGATTAGTGGTTGCCAGGGGCCTCGGGGAGAGGGAATAGAGAGTAACTGTTAACAGACATGTGGTTTCTCTTTTTTATTTTTTGGTTTCTTTTTGAAATGATAAAAATGTTCCGGAATTACACAGTGGTAACAGTGGCACAACTTTATGAATACATTAAAAGCCACTAAAATTGTATACTTTAAAAGGATTAATATTATGGTATGTGAATTTATTTCAATTAAAAAAAAAAACCCTCATCCCATCCTCAAAAAGCAAAATGACAAGCCACAAATGAGGAGATAGCTGCCATACACTTAAGTGACAAGAGACTTTAGGAAATACTAAAATTAAGAAAAGGACAAAATAACAATCCACGTATGGAACACCAGTAACTCATAAACAAACAAAAATAAGCTCTCATTCCTAAAAAGGAAATGCAACATAAAACCTCAGTGAGAGCTTTTTCACATACAGTCGAAACAAATGATCAGGAGAAAACAAGCATATGCACAAACGAACTCGTAAGGCTGTGGTGGGAATGTACGACTGAGCTGCCATTTTAGCAAGTCTGGTCTCATCTAACACACTCAAAGATGCGTGTACTCTCGACCCAAGCAATGCCATTCTTGTGCCAGTGCCCTAGAAAATTGGTTTAAATGTGAACCAAGACCACAGCACCACTGTATCAAATAGCAACAAACCAGAACAATCCCTCCAGTAAGACCAAAAACAGAATGGACAACAAGATTTGCTCCCTCTAATCAGGCAACACAGCAGGGAAAATGAGTGGATACAACTAAGGAAACTAATAGCAAAAAAAAAAAAAAAAAAAAAAGTCAAAGAATATACGAGACATGATTCCATGGACATTAAGTTGAAAAATATGTAAAACTCAACATTATCTTCTTTAGATAATGTTGACAAACATACATTCTTAGAATATCAATAAAAGACCAATAAAATCAAACACTTACTTGTTTCTTTTTCAGTTTAAGGATCTGCTGTTCTACTTTTGCAATTTCTCGATCGACACGATCCATACTCTGAATTAACTCTTCCTTTGAAAGTTTTGAAGGTGAAGCATTTTGATCATCTCCACATGGTTGCCCAGAGATTGGAGAGGATGGAGCTTCATGTTTGCCTCCAAATGCTGGATCCTTTAGAGGAGAAAATCGATAATTTATTCCTCACTAATAGCCAATATTAGTGTGAGGATTCTCTTAACCGAAAAAGTCCATTTTAAAACACATCAGAGCCGC
>CM053619.1:5791249-5826094 GCA_028646535.1 Procyon lotor
TTGCTTTTTTTTTTTTTTTTTAAAGATTTTATTTATTTGACAGAGAGAAACACAGCGAGAGAGGGAACACAAGCAGAGGGAATGGTAGCGGGAGAAGCAGGCTTCCTGCCGAGCAAGGAGCCCGATGCGGGGCTCGATCCCAGGACCCTGGGAACGTGACCCGAGCCGAAGGCAGACGCTTAACGACTGAGCCACCCAGGCGCCCCCATTTTTGCTTTTTGATGGCTATGAAATGTTGGCATCCAGTTCCCTGAGGCCCAATTTCTTGAACCATTCCCTGTTGCTGAATGATTAGGCTTTCCCTTCCCCCCCATTTTTAAACTAATATAGATTATATAGAAAAACAGACCTTGATTCACATAACATTTTCTTTCTGTTAAATTATTTTTTATAGAAATAAATTCTTGGGTCCAAGCATTTTTTCTCTCTTTTACTAAGTATTGCCTCATTAGTTTATAAAGGAATCATGTTAATGATGCTTACCATCATTGGTTCAGTGGTACCAATTTTAGCGTAACACGAAGCATAAAGAAACCAGGTTCTGGGGATGGCGAGAAGGATGCAGATAAGCACATCGGGGTAGATCCTAACGGACCTTGTTTGAGTTATATCCTGCTTTACTTACAGAGTGGGAACTCACAGAGGTTTTTAAATAGAGGAGTGCTGTAAATGGATTGGTGTTGTAGCAAGTGAACTGGTGACAGTTGGAGGTCAGGTTGGAGAGAGGAAGGGCTGGAGGCTCAGGGACCAGCCAGAAGGGTATCACTATGCACGTAGTGGTCCAGGCAAGAAGAGGATGGATTCGCGAGATTAGAACTGACACACGTCAGTGGATGTGAGAGGAAATGGGAGGAAGGATTAAAAAATTGGTCCGAGGAGGCTGTTAATAATTCAAGTGGCTGGGTGGATGGGGGTACTATTAACTGAGAAGGGGAATATGGCAGGAGCTCATTTCATGCCTGATGGTCTCAATTTCCTTTCTAATGTAGAAGGGAGAGAGTGTGCAGTTTGTGACCCATCCGTGTTTACAGTCCCCTGTGTCACAGGGCCTCCAGGAGTGAGGCGAGATGGGAGATTCAGAGAGCAGGAGACAACTGTGCCTGGATAGGGACAGGGACTATTGTTTCTTCCTCTGACACTTTAGTAGGAGAGGAGGGATGGAGCTCGAGTAAGTGGGAAGGCAGTGGTGAGGTGGGACTTCATAGAAAATAAACAGATGATGGTCAAACATGTAGACATGGGTGGAACTTCAAAGAACATTGAGAAAACTTCTCACTTAGAAGCCTTGAATATTTCCCATCTAATATTTGCAATCTAATCTGTGAATGAACTTAGGTTTTCTCTGCCTTACTGGGTTCTCTCTTTTTATTTCAGTTTCCACAGAGCCTGTAGAAACCTCTCGATGGACAGAAGAAGAAATGGAAGTCGCTAAAAAAGGTAGATTATAGGTCTTTAGGTTCTTCAGGGTTTTGGTTGGGCTTTTCAGGGTTATTAGTAATAAGTCAGATGGAATGAATTTTTTTTTTTAAAAGATTTTATTTATTTATTTGACAGAGAGAGATCACGAGTAGGCAGAGAGGTAGGCAGAGGGGGGCGGGGGGAAGCAAGCTCCCCGCTGAGCAGAGAGCCCGATGCGGGGCTTGATCCCAGGAGCCTGAGATCATGTCCCGAGCTGAAGGCAGAAGCTTGAACCCACTGAGCCACCCAGGCACCCCTGGAATGAATATTTTTTAATTGAAAAGAGTAGTCAGTAGAATTTAGAGGTAGAATCGAGTTCTTTATGATGGGGTGGTGCCCTTTCAGGTAACCCTGCTGTGCCTTGCTTAGGAGGCCCACTTTTGATGGATTTAAGATTCTTTGCAGTTTTATTTTGAATGTCATTTTGTTAGAGAGCAAGTGGACTGTTTTCACTTTTCCAGAATAGCTGTGATTTAATGTTTTGGAAGGTATTTAAATATAAGGAGTCTATATTTTCTGTTATTTAAAAGTTGGATTTAATAGCATGGTACATATCTCCTCAGTTTATATTTTGTAAGGCATCTGGTTATAAACTAGTAAGAAATTGCACTGTGATTCAGAGGAGAGGGCATGAACTTTGGAGCCAGAAAAAGATTTGAATTTTGTCTTTCCTATTCGTTGCTGTGTGGCCCTTATCTTATTCTGGAACATTACGAATCTTTTTCTCTTGTTGCTTGTTAACATATTTGAAAGTGAAGTAAAATTTCTAATAGGATAAATAATTGGTTTATAAGTAAACAGTAGTTTGTGCTTTAAATAATTTTGAGAAAGTTAACCAACTCTTTTTGGAGTTAAGTATTTAGTTCTAGTTCTAGTATATGTGCTGCCGAAGCGAGCACTACCTTATAGTTCTAAAGAGAAATTATTATAAATAAGTTGACCTCTTACACATTTCAGATTTATTTTCTGTTTAATAGATAATAAATGATACATTTAAGAGTCATATAAGCCAGCTTTACCAAAAATATAGCAGTTTAATGTGTTCTGTGTTGAAAATATTCTTTAAAAATTATTTATTTATTTATTCATTTGACAGATTGAGAGAGAGAGAGAGAGATCACAAGTAGGCAGAGAGGCAGGCAGAGAGAGAGGGGAAAGCCAGCTCCCTGCTGAGCAGAGAGTCCGATGTGGGGCTCGATCCCAGGACCCTGAGATCATGACCTGAGCTGAAGGCAGAGGCTTTAACAACCACTGAGCCACCCAGGCGCCCCTGTGTTCAAAATATTTTTGTTTGATGTTTATTTGCCATGATTAGCAAATTTGTGACTTGTCATGATTACAGGTATAACTTTTTAAAAGATTCACATTTTATCTAAGGCATATCCCTGTCTGTATAGTTCCCTGTGTATATGTGCGTTTATATACTCATATTCCTTGCAGATAGGTGTGTGTGTGTGTGTGTGTGTGTGTGTATTATTTGGTTAAAAAGTGTCAGGTTGCGTAGTTTTCTATGATGCATTGTCTTACCACAGGTTTATTGATGTTGCTGTTATTAAAACTGGTTAATTTTTTTGAGGGCATTTCTTGATTGTGAATGGATTGAAGACATGCTGATTATAAATGTAGCCATACATATTTTAATTCTGCTCTATCTTATTTTATAAGATTACATTATTAACTTTTTATTGATATACTGTTCCCAAAGACTTAGAAGTGTCTTTATCACTCAGTTTACAAGTGTTTGAGTTCTTACTGTGTGTTGGATGTTGTCCTAGCTCTCTGGGAAATACATAATAACAAGGATAAAGTTGAGCCCTTCCATTGATGAGCATGTTTTAAATTTGGGTGGCAAAATAGAGCTGTCAGTGAATTTCATGTCAATACATATTTAAATAAGTATTAAAATATATAAATAAATAATTAAAATACACTTTTAGTGTTAATGACTTTGAATACTGTAAGTTATTTTCATTATTTCTCTTGTTTGTTTTATCAGGTGAGTGTTCATTAATCTTTGGTCGTTTTTCAAATGTAGGTCTTGTCGAACATGGTCGTAACTGGGCAGCAATTGCCAAAATGGTGGGCACTAAAAGTGAAGCACAATGCAAAAACTTCTATTTTAACTATAAAAGGCGACACAATCTTGACAACCTTTTACAACAGCATAAACAGAAAGTGAGTATATCAGAGGTAGTGAGTCTTTATTTATTATCATTTTTTAAACTGATTTAGTTTTTAACTGATAGTTACTTTGTTTCATTGTGTTTTAGAGCTTCAAATACTGGTTTTGAGGGAAAGTTTTCTGTACCTTGTATTTTTATTTATTACATTTACTTGTGAAGGATATACTAGTTTCTTGGCACAAGTTGCCTTTTCCTCTGATTACTGTCCAAGGAACAAAATTCACGTTACTAGTAATGACAGTTCAGTACTTCTGAATTACCATAGATGGGATTTGAAAAGTATAAACATTTTGGAATTTGAATTGAAAAGTTTAGTTGGCGTTCTGTTGACCTTGGTGAATGAAATGATATGACCTATTAAAACCATTTTCTCAGAAAGAGTCCCTGATACAAATAATAAAAACCGGAAAGTGTAAATTATTGAAAATTCTTTAATGAGATAGTGCCAGTGCTCTCAAAGTCTACAGAGCTCTTTGAGGATTCCATGAGGCCCAGACTGTTCTTGTAAAAATATTAAGATGTTACTTAACTTTTTTCCACTGTGTTAGATTTGCATGGATGGTGTCAAAGGAGTTATGAGAGAATATGCTGGTGCCTTAGCATGAATCATGGCAGGGCACCACTTTGCCCAAGACTCAGTGTATTCTTCATCCTCAGGCGTTTGCAGTTTAACAACAGATATGCCAATTTCACTTGTCCTTAGCAAAGCAATAAAAGCTAGTTTTATTAAATCTTGGGCCCGGAGTACGTATGTGTGATGAAATGAGAAGTGTGCGTAAAGCCCTTCTGTTCCATACCAGAGTGTGCTGGTTTTGTCAAAGGAACGTACTTTTGCAATTGTTTGAGTTCTGAGCTGATCTGGCCTCCCTTTTTTATGGATTTTCAGTTTTAATTGGAAAAACGACCGAAGAACTATGGTTTTTCAGACTTGGGTCCTTGGCAGACATTTTCTTGAAAATGAGTGAGACTGTCTTTGAAAGAAAACAAGCAGAAGTATTGTTGCCACTTTTAAACTTGAAGCTTTTAAGCAAAAATTAGAATTTTGGCAAGTTTGTCTTCCTCACCATAAGCTTAATATCTTCCTAACACTCAAAGACTTTTCTGATGAGATCAGTGGTGATAATGACTAATATTTTATCAAAATGATATTTTTATATACAGTGAAATGTATGCAGATTTGAAAAATCTGTGTAACTCCATAATTTCCAAATGACCAATTTGTGATGTCACAATGGATGTTATGTATGGATAAAAGATGTACAAAATATATATACATATATATATATTTTTTTTCAAAATATATTTTTTTAAAGATTTTATTTATTTATTTGACAGAAAGAGATCACAAGTAGGCAGAAAGGCAGGCAGAGGGAGAGAGGGAAGCAGGTGCCCTGCTGAGCATCGAGCCTGATGTGGGGCTCGATCCCAGGACCCTGAGATCATGACCTGAGCCGAAGGCAGAGGTTTAACCCACTGAGCCACCCAGGTGCCCCCAAAATATTTTTTAATACACCCAAGTTCAAGATAGATAAGTGGATTTTAATAGAGTACAAAAATTTATTGATATGGTTTCAGATTTCATATTGTAATTATCCTTTAAGAGATGACTACTTACTGAGTTTAATGACTACTTACTGAGTGATACAATATCAAAGAATAATATCCATGGTCATTTGAAGGGATTGTTAAAATATGCTTCCCTTTTCAACTACATATCTCTGTGAGGCCGGCATTTTTTTTTTTTTTTTTTTGGTAGTAGGCTCCACACCTAGCATGGTTGCAGCTTTGAACTCACAACCCTGAGATCAAGAGTCACATGCTCTACCGACCGAGCCAGCCAGGGGCCCCCAGACGTTTTACACACACACACACACACACACACACACACACACACACACACACACACTTCAGCCAAGACAATATTATGTCTGTAGATTAGATTATATTTGAAAATTGTGCTGTCTTCTGTGAAGGCAAACATTAAAAAAAATTTCTAAAAACATTGAAAAAGCTATTTTTCACTAAATTATCCTTTTGTTTTGGAATGTAGTTATTTTGTATTAAAAATATTTTTATGTTGACATGTAATGGGTTTATTGTTATTTTTAAATGAATTAATATTTTAAATGTTTTTACTTTAATTCAAATGTAGTAAGTATCATTGTATGTATCTCATGACTAGAACCTGCTTAGGGTCTTAAATGCTTTTTAAGAGTGCTGTATCCTTAAACCAAAACATTTTGAGACTCCCTGAAATAGAATAGAACGAGTAATAAAAGGATAGATAATTAAATTTGTTAGGGTTTGAACTTTTAGTAAATATGAGTATATGAAGTATAACATTGACTGATTTAAAAAATTATATACAAAAGACCTTTTAATGTTAAAAATGAAGATGTAATGTGTAAAAATGTAGCAACAAAAGGTCTGCTGACAAGAGAGACTTGACTTTATCAAATACCACTTAAAATGCGGAGAAAATCAAGTAAAGAATAAATCAGGCATATTTTTAAAAGATAAGTCAGGGTTCTCCAGAGAAACAAAACCAACGCGCGCACGCGTGTGTGTGTGTGTGTGTGTGTGTGTGTGTGTGTGTGTGTGTGTGTGTGGAGAGAGAGAAAGAGAGAGAGAATATAAGTGATTTATTTTAAGAAATTGACTCCTGTGATTGTGGATGCTTGGATCTGATGGTGAAGGCTGGCCAGCTGGAGTCCAAAGGTGATCTGCTGGCAGGTTCCCTTCTTGCTGGGGGGTAGGGGGGTGGGGGGAGATAGAGGGGGAGAGCAGGGAGCTATCAGTCTTAGTTCTATTAAGGCCATCAGTTGATTGAGTAAACATTAAATTCAAATCAATCCAACACATTCTGGAGGGTCATCTACTTGTTAATTTCCTCTAAAAAACACCTGCCCAAAAACATCCAGGATAATGTTTGACCAAATATCTGGGTGCTGTGGCCCATCCAAGATGACGCATAAAATTAACCATCACAAATGTCTTTGAAACTTCTTGTTCTAATCATTTTAATTACAATTGAAATAACAGGGATGGTAGGCCTCCATTTTTTTAGATTGTTTTATCACTTTTTTTTAAAGATTTTATTTATTTGACAGAGAGATACAGGGAGAGAGGGAACACAAGCTGGGGGAGTGGAAGAGGGAGAAGTAGGCTTCCTGCCGAGCAGGAAGCCCGATGTGGGTCTTGAACCCAGGAGCTGGGTATCATGACCTGAGCTGAAGACAGAGGCTTAACAACTGAGCCACCCAAGTGCCCCTAGAGTGTTTTGTCATTTTCAAAAAGATTTCAAGAAAATATGACAAAATATCTAGTATCTATTAAAATGCAGTGCATGATATATAGGTGTTACATTTCCATAGGTTTGAATTATTACGTGGGTAATAATTAGTTAAAACTAATTAAAATTAAAAAAACTAAAATCAGTGAGTACTATCATATAGTGAAGAAAACACTTGGAGAAGTAGTAGATGATCGTATGTGAACAGAGGAATTTCACATGGGGTGGTGAAACATTGCCTCTTTTCTATTCATCAATGGAAATACTGAACAGCATGGGTAGATATTGGCAAAGAAGGGATATATATAGCCTCGACACTGGAAAAATCCCTGTAAGAGCTATTATCTAATGCCTAAAAATATTTCAGCCTGCGTAGTCTTTCTAAAGGTTTTTTTTTTTTTTTTTAAAGATTTTATTTATTTGACAGAGAGAAACACAGCAAGAGAGGGAACACAAGCAGAGGGAATGGTAGCGGGAGAAGCGGGCCTCCTGCAGAGCAGGGAGCCCGATGCGGGGCTCGATCCCAGGACCCTGGGATGTGCTTTTTTTCTTTTAGTTACTACTTTTAGGTTGGATCCTAACATATGATTCTAACAATTGGGATAGCAATAATTTATTTTCCCCTGGGAGGACTGTTCCCGGAAGAGGCCTGTAGCTAAGGTCTGGTGATTATAGGCTCGGTAAGAGGCGAAGAACAGAGCAGTGCCAGAGCGGGGATCTTCGGGTCTACAAAGATGGTAGACCTTAAGTTTCATAGTTAGCCACATGAGATTAAAAATACAATAAATAGCCGATGTCTTACACTTAAATACATACACATATGTTCTTGCAGATCTGTGATCCCAGAAGAATGAGCAGTTTTATGTAAACACATTGTTTGCGGAAGGAAAAATCCTGTTAAAGAAAAAGGGAATTTGTCCTCATTAATAGCAAAAGCAGTTCAGTAACACCAACGATGATGATTCGTGACACCAGTGATCAGTTGTTGCTTATGAGATCACATAATTCTTTTTTTTTTTTTTTTAAAGATTTCATTTATTTATTTGACATAGAGAGAGATCACAAGTAGGCAGAGAGGCAGGGAGAGAGAGGGAAGCAGGCTCCCCGCTGAGCAGAGAGCCCGATGTGGGGCTCGATCCCAGGACCCTGAGATCATGACCTGAGCCGAAGGCAGAGGCTTTAACCCACTGAGCCACCCAGTCGCCTCAAGATCACATAATTCTTCATGTTAGGGAAGGATGGTTATTGCAGCATTATTAACAGTGCAAAACTTTAAAATTGCCTAAATAACTTAAAATAGGAGAATTTTAAATACTGGTACAGAGTGTTTTTATGGAATCATTAATAAATATAACATTTTTGAAGAATTTATATGAGTAGGATAAGTAACTACATTGGACAGTCCTAGTTTTATTTATAGAGTACATGTACTCTGTATGCAGTATTTTATATAGAGTACTCTGCATAGAGTACTCTATACTCTATTTCATTTATAGAGTACATGTAGTCTGCGTAAACATGTATACATACACACAGATAAAAAACTGAAAGGAAATGTATAAGCATAGTTAGAATCTCTGGCTGGTGCAATTATGAGCCATTACTGTTTTGTTTTTCTTAACGATTTTCTGTGTCCTCCACATTCCAACGAATATCTTCTTTTTAATAGAAAACAAATGCATATGTTATTTTTATTAGAAAAACACATTATTTGGAGAGGGAGAATAGAAAGAGTTTTGTGAATTTTTTAGCGCTTGGTACATATATGGTGGCGAGTAGTTTGAAAAATGGATCAAATGTAACTTTTGACCAGTTTGATGAGAGTGATCCATCCGCACAAAAGGCCAGTTAGTGGTTCCGTAGAGGCAACTGAATATTCTGGTCAGACAGGCAGGCTTCTTGTTTAGTATGTGCGTATCACTTTTTGTGTTATTTCAGATAGGAGAATTTTCCTTTGTTTCCTTTTAGCTTGCTTAAATCATAAATAATTCAACGGTCTTTTATTCCTTTAGACTTCACGAAAGCCCCGTGAAGAGCGAGACGTGTCCCAGTGTGAAAGTGTAGCTTCCACTGTTTCTGCTCAGGAGGATGAAGATATTGAAGCTTCCAATGAAGAAGAAAATCCAGAAGACAGTGAAGGTATCTTAAAATCTTAAATTTAGTTGTGACTTCCACTAGTTGAAATATATAATTATTAGCTTAGTCATTTTATTTAAGAGTTGCTTCATTAAGGAAACAGTATATTCAATGTTTTCATAGAGACCTTAAGCTTGAGCACAATGTATTTATTCATTCAGTCAACAAATATGTATGTAGCACCTGTCATGGTCCTGTTGCTACAACCAGAAGATCTTTAAAATGGCAGTTCAGGGGTGCCTGGGTGGCTCAGTCGGTTAAGCAGCCGACTCTTGATTTCGGCTCAGGTGGTGGTCTCAGGGTCGTGAGATCGAGCCCCACATCGAGCTCTGCACTGAGCATGGAGCCTGCTTAAGATTCTCTCGCTCCCTCTGCCCCTCCTCCCCACTTATGCTCGCTCACTGTGTCAAATAATAAAACTTAAAAAATAAAATAAAATGGCGGTCTAGCATCAATAAGCTGTCTGTGCATCAGTGTCACTGCACCTTTATGTGTCCAGTTAGTATCATTGATTACGTTTCTCATTATTGCAATGAGTTTGATTTATTTCAATTCTTAAAATGACTCACATATGTCATATTTGTGTTTTCCTGTAAAAAGAATTAATGATGCTATAAGCCCCGGTGGAAAAGAATGTCAACCTGAGAAACTTAGGACAGAAATAAAGTCCTTTTTGTCGCTTGAACAAGTTAATGAGCATTTCCCAAAAAAGTCAATATTTTCTTGAGTTTTTGCTAATTAAAAGTTCCTAATTCATTTCAATTCACATTACTATTAAAATTTCTGTAGATTTCTGTTGTGAATTGAGTGCTTCTGAAGTGGGAATTTTCAGTGATTTTAGTAGCTCTTTATATATAATATCTTACATGTTCATACTTTGTATACACAAGTATTTTCTCCATCTCATTCGCTTTTTGTTTTTAAATTACCAGAGTTTAAATTTTTTATGTAATTAGAGCTGCTTAAATATGATCCTTTGAGGACACTCCTTTTTTAACCTTAGGAAGTTGTATACCTTCCAGGAGTTTCAGAAACAGTAGATTTCGTTTTTTTTTTTTTTTTCTGCAAGTTGTTGTTGGCTTTGAAAGTTAAATTTTGTTTTGAATGGGTTTTGGCTTCGAACATTAAGTAGCTTTTTTTCTGTGAGGTTTTGTGGAAAATGAGGCCCGTGTGGCAGGAATGAAGAGAATACTGGAGCAGCAGAGTTTTGGTAAGATTTGGCTTTTCGAAAGCTCCCTCTGGCGTCGTTGTAGAGACTGGTCTGAGGCAGAGGACAGGAAGAGTTGCTTCTGGACTACGGGGGCAGTCGCGCACAAGTGGCTGGACTCGAAGGATATTTTTAGAAAGACAACCTATGATACTTGTCTACGTAGGCTGTGGGGATAAATGAGAGGAGAAGTAAAAGATGACTCCTTAAAGGTCTCTGGTTTAATTAGACAGTAAACAATAGAAAAGAACCTGATGTGGATATGTTGAGTCCATGGACTTAGTCTAGTGTAGGAAATACTGAATTTGTGATTCCTTTGAAATATCTGAGTAAAGATGTCAAAGATTAAAACTGTATTTTATATAAAGTGAAATCCAGGATGCGGGGAAAGGTCAGGGTTACAATGTTAAGTTAAAAGTCCATGTAATGTGACTCTAGAGTTTTCCCATCTAGTGTGGTACTTGAGCTCTTGAAATGTGGCCATTCCAAATTGAGATGGGCTGCAGATGTGAAATGTAATCAGATTTTGGAGACATAGTACCAAAAAGTAAAAATCTTATTAGTAGTTTTCTATATTACTATGTTTCCACATGATTACATGTTAAAAAGATAGTATTTCAGACCTACTGGGTGAAATAAAATATGTTGTTAAAGTTAATTTATCTTTTTACTTTTTAATGTGGCCACCGGAAAAATTAAATTTTAGGCAGATGTAACAACTCATGTTCTTATTGGATGGTGCTGTTCCACACTGTCAGACCTCCCGGGTCAAAGGAAAAGCATAGCCACAGGCTGGTGGAAATAAACCAAATACCAGTTTATGGGAATGGTTTCTTGTTTAGTTTTGGTCTTGCATCTGGCTTCATTTTTCAAATTTAATATAAACTTCATTCATTTATTTCATTTATTTAAAAAATATTTTCAAGAGTTCTTATTTAGTCAAGTAATCTCTACACCCAGCGTGAGGCTCGAACTTAGGACCTCGAGATCAAGAGTCGTACGTGCCACCAACAGAGCCAGCCAGGTGCCCTTCATATAAATTACTTTCAGATATTAAAAGCTTTTATGCCTTCAGTTTCAGAAGGTGAGGACCATTTGACCTCTCCCTTTCGTGCCCTGTGAACAAACACTCTAGCTTCCCCGTGGCCTTAAGGCTTCACTGAGGTCATCTAAGGAGTATCATTCGTCCCAAACAACCACTTTCAAGCATGGCTTCTGTCACCTCCTGAAACGTGTTCATTATCAGATTTTTATGCTGTATCATTATCTTTAAGGTGCTGAAAATAGTTCTGATACAGAAAGTGCTCCTTCTCCTTCACCAGTTGAAGCTGTCAAGCCCAGCGAAGATAGCACTGACAATGCGACTTCTCGAGGAAACACCGAACCTGGGGCTGAGCTCGAGTCTACCACGGAACCTGCACCCAGTGCGTCTCCTTCCTCCGCAGTTCAAAGTGCAAAACCAGGAGAAAGTGAAAGTGTGGAGACGCAGGCGAACGACGGCATCGCCGTGGAGGAAGCAGAGCCGATGGACGTTGAACGTCAGGAGCACAGTGCTGAAGTGACGTCTGTGCTTGACCTCCCCACAACTACCAAATCAGACTCTGGAGACGTTGAGATGAGGGCGCCGGAAAACAATCCGTCTAAAGTTGAAGGTGATACCAAAGAAAGAGACCTAGAGAGAGCCAGCGAGAAGATGGAGCCTAGAGATGAGGACTTGGTGGTGGCCCAGCAGATAGGCGCCCAGAGGCCCGAGCCCCAGTCGGACAATGACTCTAGTGCCACCTGCAGCGCAGACGAAGATGTGGATGGAGAGCCTGAGAGGCAGAGGTGAGACTCGCCCCTCTAGTATTATCCTGTGTGCTTTGCTCTGTCGGAGGCTGACTGAGTCACAGGATGCTGGCTGCAGGGATTATTCCTGTAGGAATAGTGGCAGCTTAGAGGTGGTCCGCATGCTTTTATTAATTTTTTTTTTTTTAAAGATTTTATTTATTTGACAGCGAGAAACGCAGCGAGAGAGGGAACACAAGCAGAGGGAATGGTAGCGGGAGAAGCAGGCTTCCTGCCGAGCAGAGAGACCGATGCGGGGCTCGATCTCAGGACTCTGGGACCATGACCTGAGCCGAAGGCAGATGCTTAACGACTGAGCCACCCAGGCGCCCCTGCATGCTTTTAATACTAGGTTATGGTGCTGTTCATCTGTTTCAGTAACCAAGAACAATTGTGTGATCATTAGTTTCCAATGAAAAAGATAATAATGTTTTTCTGCACCAGTTGTTACATGCATTTCATAAATAGCAAAGAAGGGGATTTCATCTAACAGAACTTGGGAGCTGAGCCCCCGGATGATGGCCATTCCTGGTGTCGGAAGCAGTAGGATGTGGTGGTGAAGGCAGAGGCAAGACGCATTGACTTGTTGCTCCAAGACCATACGGCCTCAGAGCAGGGCCTACTGTACCTGTGTATTAGGTGGTAGAAAATGTTGACAGGAGAAACATGTTAGGTGTTCCGAAAATATTTTAGAACGCATAATTTAAATACAAAATTGTGGTAATTATGATCACTTTGTATAGCAGTTAAAATTTTAGATTATTAACTTAAAATACATATATAATACAAAATGAAACAGGAAGGGATGAGGAGGGAGACAAACCATAAGAGACTCCTAGACTCACGAAACGAACTAAGGGTGGCTGGTAGGTGGGAGGGTAGGGATAGGGTGGCTGGGTTGTGGACATTGGGGAGGGTATGTGCTATGGTAAGTGCTGTGAAATGTGTAAGCCTGACGATTCACAGACATGTACCCTGGGGCAAATAATATATGTTAATGAAAAAAATATATATAATACAGATTAATATAGAACTACTTTTAGTCATTAAACTCATAAAATAGGTGTGCCTGGGTGGCTCAGTGGGTTAAAGCCTCTGCCTTCGGCTCAGGTCATGATCTCAGGGTCCTGGGATCGAGCCCCGCATAAGGCTCTCTGCTCAGCGGGGAGCCTGCTTCCCCCTCTCTCTGCCTACTTGTGATCTTTCTCTGTCAAATAAATAAATAAAATCTTTTTTTTTTAAATTAAAAAAAATAAATTCATAATATAAAAATTTATCCTACCTTTATGGTTTTTATAAAAATCACAGTAAAGATTACAGTAAAATTACAGGAAGAGATACTGCCTTATTTAATATATGTAACTTGCCTTGGGATTTCCTTTTCCTTGAAAGAAGTAGAATCAACTAGAATCACAGTGGAACATTTGATTGGCACACATTCTAGAAATGAATTTGACTAAAATATCATTTAATCAGAGATCCAATTCAACTCTTTTTTCTCCCCCTCCCCGCCCATTTTTTAATAAGAAAGAGGCAAATAAGCTACTCAGCAGGGAGCCAGATTCTGTTCATCTGAGATGAGGATTGTCTGTATTTATAAATGAAGGAAAAATTAGGATGGTAGTAATCTTCAAGGAGGAACATCCTAAGAGCTGAACATGGTAGTAGTCTTAAAATTTAGAAATTTCTTGTAAATATATAGTGGTCTTTGAGTAATACTCTATGTGTACATCACATCCAAACTGTTAAAATAACACTTTCAGTTTGCTTGATCTTTAATACCATCTTTATTCTTCATGTAAATGTTGTTTTCTTTTATACATTTTAATATTCCTATCAATTTGTACTTTGTAAAATGTTCGTCTTCCCCCAATAACATTGGAAAGTCTGATCCAGCTGGAAAGGTATGGCACTAGTGTATGATCTCCCCAGTTCACCTACCGGGTGTCGTAAACTCCAGGGCAGGTGCCGAAACTGAGTGAAGCAGGCAGAGGGTAGGATGGCGGGGGCCGAGGGGGCCAGAGCATCACGTGCTGTTGGAAAAGGCAGCTGCTACAAGTTCACGAGGTGCCCCATGGGCATGCCGCTTCTGTGTGGCCATTTCTTTCCGCTCTTGGTGAGAAACCAGGAGTCTGGAATTTGGGGTGAAATTCTCAATTTTAGAACGGTAGTGGGCAGATGTTTGAAAAAAATACTCTGTGATCCCGGCAAAACATCCCGTTAACAGGTAATTAGTTTGTAATCTATGTTAGTGGTAGATTAGGACCTGGTTATTCACACTGGATGGTTAGGTGATGATTCAGATGAATTTCAACCTATAAATCAAGATTTTCTTTACTTGGAAAATTAGCCTTATAGATGCCCTTTTCCTTACTGTTCAGCTATCTTGTAAGGTTGGTGTGTTGTGTGTGCACAGACATATTAATTTAGAAGGAATTAGGATTTGGGGTGCGTGGGTGGTGCAGTCCGTTAAGCGATGGACTCGGTTGTGGCTCCTGATGTGATCTCAGGATTGTGTGAGGGAGCCCTGCACCGGGCTCTGGCCAGCTCAGAGTCAGCTTGAGATTTTCTCTTCCTCTGCCCCTTCCCCTGCACACTGGCTCTCGTTCTCTGAAATAAATAAATTAATCTTTAAAAAAGGGGCGGATTATGATTGTACATTTAAAGTCTTAAACAAGAATACATTAATTTGTCTTTTTTATTGCCAATTGCAGAATGTTTTCTATGGACTCAAAGCCTTCATTGCTGAACCCCCCTGGATCCCTACTGGTCTCATCCCCAATAAAACCAAATCCACTGGACCTGCCGCAGCTTCAGCACAGAGCTGCTGTTATCCCGCCAATGGTAAGTTTTCAAAGTGAGTAGAGAAGTAAAGTTGAGAAACAAAGACCTTTAGAGACATTTCTTCTCTTCTTTAATCAGTACTTGATTTTTTAAAAAATTATGGTGAAAAAAAAAACAACATAAAATTTATCATCTTAACTGTTTTTCAGTATATGGTTCAGCAGCGTTAAGTATATTCATGTTGTTGTGAAACAGATCTCCAGAACTTTTTTATCTTGCAAAAGTGAAATGCTCTACTACCCATTAAAGCATAACGCTTCCCTCCCTCCCCCCCTCCAGCTCCTGACAGCCACCATTCTACTTTCTGTCTCTAGGAATCTGGCTAGATACCTCACATAAGTTGAATCCTACGGTATTTGTCTTTTGTGACTGGCACATTTCACTCAGCATAAAGTCCTCAGGGTTCATCCAGGTGGTAGCTTACGTCCTCATCTCCTTCCTTTTTAAGAATGAGAATATCCCATTGTATGTATGTGCCACATTTTGTTTAGCCATTCAGCCATGCAGCTGTTTGCTTTTTCAAATGGATTCATTGTGGTAGTTGACTGAAAGGGTGATTTCCATTTTAGAAAGAACAAAACAAAACACCAAAGAAGCATAATCCTTTAGCCATAAATATTTGTAAGCCTTGTTTTTGTTTTGTTTTCCTGTAAGACAGTAGTAGAATAAATATATAACTAGGTTTTGAATGTTGAGAATGAATTCTAGAGATTATGGCTAACTTCAGCATATAATTCCAAATTTAGTTTTATTTACATTTTACTTTAGTAATCTCTATAAGTTTGACTCTCTTTTGACACTGAATTCTAAACTAGGATATTGCTTCTTTACTTTGTAATGTTTTAGCTCTTGCTTTATTTGAGGGGGTAAAAATGTGTTCTGTCTCACATGATAATTGATGAAAGGTAAGTGTGTGCTTATGATAGACTCACAAAAGAAATAAATATTTGTTCATTCGTTGATTTACTCAAATGGACTTTTATTAAGTGTCCGCCCAGTTCAAGACAACATTGTTAATGCTATGTGGAATATTTATATATCATAATCTCTGACTTCAAATAACATAGAGATTGCTCTTGATAGCCATAGAAAAATATTATAATAAACCTAAAATGGATTATAAAAATGTGATGCTCTGTTAAGTTAAAAAAATGTAGTATGGTCATTTCAGAGGAAGGAGAGCTTCCTTCTTAATGAGACAACTAAAGAAGACTCCACATAAGAAATAATATTTTGGTTGGACCAAAACAACTCATTTGGCTTTTATAGCAAAAGGAGGAAGAGCCGTGTTTACATACAAGCCAAAGCACAAAGGCAAGAAAATTACGTGTATGTTTTGGGCTCAGAAAAATTCTACTTATAGTAGCGGAAAAAACGATGGAAGTCTTTATTTAGATAATAGGTTCTAAAAAACTCAGATCTCTACTCTTTCCCAGAATTTTTTTGTGTTCGTGAAGTAATGGACTGTGTTAGAGGCTGTTTATTGAACCAAACAGTTTGGGTTCCTTCCTTCCTGAAATGAGAGAGACAGAAAGTAGACAGAGCAGCCATATCATTGTGAATTGTGCTGTTGTAAGCGCTATCTGTGTCCCCTGAAAGAAAGAAACAGGACTGTAGTAAGGAGGAAAATGGGGAGGGACGGTTAGGGACAGCCTGTCTGAAGACATTAACACTCTATTCAAGCACCGGTCCTGTTGTGTTAGTGTGTGGGTTGTGGGGGGTGAGACAAATCAGTCAAGGATGTCTGCCAGGTTTCTGGCCTAAGCTGTTAAAGTTCTGTTTTCTAAGACGGAGGTCACTGGAAGAGAAGCATTGAATGTAGGAAATGAATAGTTCCCGTTAAATGCAAGTTTTGAGGTGCTTTGAGATACCAGAGTGGAGTTGTTAGGCAGCCATGCTGTGAGTATAGGACTTGGAGCAAATGTCTTAGAAATAGAAATTGATGAGCCATTAACATATAGATGACATTTCAGTGCACAGAAGTGGTGTGGTTACCTGGAGAGAACCTAGAGGGGAGGGCCAGGAGTCAGGGCTGAGCCACCAGGAATTTGACCTTCAGAAGTTAAAAGCAGACAGCAGTGTTTTAATTTCTGATTTTGATCTCTCTTATCACAACTTTCATGATTTATATTGTGTTCGGTTCTGAAAGTAAATGTTCAGCACTTTAAGCATTTTATGCCCGAAGATTAGTTTGATCAAAAAATGGCAAAATCCCATCAACCAGCACATTACAGAAATAAGCATTATTTGCAACAGAGGATCTCATTGTTATGTCAGCCATTGGCATATTAAGATTGTTTTTCTTCTTGTAGGTTTCCTGTACGCCATGTAATATACCAATTGGAACCCCAGTGAGCGGCTATGCCCTCTACCAGCGACACATTAAAGCAATGCACGAATCCGCACTCCTTGAAGAACAGCGGCAGAGGCAAGAGCAGATAGATCTGGAATGTAGAGGTTCTACCAGTCCCTGTGGCACCGCCAAGAGTCCAAACAGAGAGTGGGAAGGTGGGTAGAGCTGTCGCCGCAAAGAACTTCTCTGAAGGGAAGCAAAACTCTACTCCAAAGTAGCGTCTCTTGTGCACTGTAGTTTATCTGCATGTCACTTGATTAATTCCTCTTGTCCCGAATACAAAATTCCTTTAAACTGACCTCAGTTAAACTTTTGAGGGATGTTAGTATTACTGACTACTTAGGCAGCAGTAACATTGTAATGGTTTTTGTTTAGACAAGTTTTCTGATAGTTATCTCTCTGCTGAAAGACAGTAAAAGCCATGCGTCCTGCTCAATTCATCTGAGTTTTGAGAGCAAGTGAGAATTGTTATCCTTTCCTCCCAGCAAATCACATGTAACAACAGGCAATACTCACTCTCATTGATATGACGGGAGGCAACTTTGTGTATCATGCCGGTCGTACCCTGACTCGGCCCTCACCCCAGCCTTCACCACTTGTGTGGCCCAGGACAAGCCCCGTGACTTTTCTGACTTTTAGTTCTCCCATCTGTAAAGTGCAAGTTAACAGATCTCTCTCTCTGGTCTCTGTATTTCCATCTTACTGAGATTACTACCCATAAGAAGGAATCGGCCTTCAGTATTGTTTTGTAACACGTGGCTCAGCGTTATTCTTTACATAATATTGTAATAATAGTGTACAGTATATACATAGTATAATAGATAACACAAAGGTGCAGTTATCATTGTTATGTCACTGTTGTTATTTCAAGTGACAGATTTGAGTTGTGCATGCTCTCTTTTTTTTTTTTTCTTAATTTTTACATAATCTCTACACCCAACATGGGCCTTGAAGCCACAACCCTGAGATCAAGACTCCCATACCCTCCCTACGGAGCCAGCCAGGCACGCATATGCATGCTCTTTCTAGTTGTGCATGATACGCTCAGTTTCTTTAAAAAGGTAGGGAGGTGATTTCTCAATTGTAATAAATTCTTCTGGCATGGTTAAGAAATGGCACATGTGTTCTTGTTGATAGTTGACTTATGTTACAATATGCTTAGAATATAAGACTATTAAGACCTTCGTTACTATGGTTTAAGTTTTTTGGTAATGATTCAAAAGATGCTTTGCAGTCCACTGCATAGATAAGTAAGAGCAATTAGCTATAGAATGTCATGCATTTCAAGGGCTATTTGATACAAAACAGGAGCTGTGGTATTTAATGATCTCTGACCACCCCCACCCCCTCACCCCCCATTTCACCAGTAATGAGTTATTAGTTATATGGCACACTGAACGTCTTATGTTAGAGTTTTAAATATAAAATTGCTGGTGTTTTAAGTATAAATCTTATGCTAGTAGAAACACGAACCAGAGTAGTAATATCCAGCAATACCCAGCTGGGTGTATAATGGTGCTAAATGAATATTTCTTGAATGAAGGTAAAAACAATGATGATTTGGGAGCTTTTAGTATATTGCACATGGAGAATTCTCAGTCGCTAACTGGGTAATTGACGCAGTGTGTACTCCGTAATTACATGTTGAAGGAGTGAATTAAATGGAGTATAAATGGACTTAGCAGAAGTGTTTGTCTTTTGAGCAGTCCGATTATGAGAAAATCTGTCATGAGAATGATAAATTCTTTAAAAGTCTATTGATGTATTCCTTACATAAATGATTTAGAATAAATGTTGGGAGAAGAACTAAAACCTAGAAAAAAATGTCATTCAAATGGTATTTGCCAGAGTCATGCTAAATCTGAACATTATTTAGTTAATAATATCTGAATCATTCTGTAATATGCATATCATATGGTTATTTTAAGACCTCAGTATCTTTTCTTGATCTGCTTTACGAGTTGGGTTGTATTTGGAAGGTGCACAGACTAAATCAGGCTAGGTCCCAGATTCTGAGACTCTAAACAATGAGCTGCATTTCTCTGTGGTCAGTCCATTAACCCATGTGGTTTAGATCAGAGTGGTATCCTAATTTTTAATCATAATGCAGTGGTCTTAAAACCATACTGTAATTATATTTTTTATTACTATGATACTGAGGTGTTTTATTAATATGACATCAGTTTGGTTCAAGGTGACTGTAGAAACTGGGGTGGTTTACATATTAAGTTTTGTTTTAGCTCATGTAGTATGTTGTGTAGTTATTTAACCAAGTGCCTGAAGACTCGCCTGAATTTATTAGCTATTCACAGTTCAGTGTAAAGGATTATTTCCCTTATACTTACACATCTCCCTTGTATAATCATATACTTTCATTTAAATTGCTTGTATGCATAATATTTGATATGAATGTTTCCAGTGCAACCTCATAGAACAGTTTATAGAATGTTAAATATAGCGAGAATGTTTATTTACCTGTAAACCATCCCCAAACTGGCACAGTTCACTTGAATTAGGACCATGGTTTTGACTTTTCCCTTCATGGTCTCATTTAGAAAGTACCAGGTAGCATCTGCTTGTATACGTCGTGATGTTAGCGAGTGGCACAAACAGTTATTGTGTGTGTACCCTTTTTAAGTGGCATAAGCCTTTCCATCTGTAGAAGCACTGAGGAAAGTCCTGAGAAAAGAGTTGTTTTCACTTTCCAGGAGCATTTATACAAGGTAACCCCTACTTCCCTGTGGAGCCTTTTCCCTGGAGTGAGGGAACTCAGATGTACACAAGTAGAGTTAGACTTGAACTTCCAATTCAGGTTTAACAGAATCAGTTCAGGGGCGCCTGGGGGGCTCAGGGGGTTAGAGCCTCTGTCTTCGGCTCAGGTCATGATCTCAGGGTCCTGGGATCGAGCCCCGCATCGGGCTCTCTGCTCAGCAGGGAGCCTGTTTCCCCCTCTCCCTCTGCCTGCCTCTCTGCCTCATTGTGATCTCTTTCAAATAAATAAATTAAATCTTTAAAAAAAAAACAAAAACGAAAACCAGAACCAGAACCAGTTCAGTCCAATTAGGAGTTAATGCTTCTCTGCAACTAAATCTATTCTGTTTATTTTTTTCAGCCCTGAGTACATGATGATTTAAGTACTTGTATATAGAACCATCTAAATTTCTTTTTCTTTCTTTCATTTATTTATTTCTTAAAAGATTTTCTTTGAGCGAGAGAAGGAATATAAGCAGGGGGAGTGGGAGAGGGGAAAGCAGGCTTCCTGCTGAGCAGGGAGCCCCATGCGGAACTCAGTCCTAGGGCCCCGAGATCATGACCTGAGCTGAAGGCAGAGGCTTAATGACTGAGCCACCCAGGTGCCCCTAGATTTCTTTTTCTTTAACACTACCTTGACAAGACAGTTTCCACATTATTAGAAACTTACTGAAAATGGTAAAACAGTCACAAAGAATTTATAATAATAATTTTACCATGTTTAATTATCTAAAAAGGAAGATATGATTTTCTTTTGAAGTTGGTTGCTTTTATAAATCCGCACAGCACTAGAACACTTAATCTAATTCATTATATTACTATGTCTAAAAAGGGAGGAGTACCATCATCTTGATAGATACCCCAGAAGCATCTGAAATTCAACACCCGGTGCTTCAGGGAGACATTATTGCCATGTGGTTTCGAGATCAGAGTCATGCTTACGCTGCTGATAGCATGACCTTGGCTGCAAGACAGTGTGATTCTTTGGAGATTCAGTTTCCTCATCTGTGAAATGGTGTTAATAATCTCATTAGTCATGAGGGCTCAGTGAGATAATTCATGTCATTCACAGTACTCTGCACAGAGTACATACTTCATGTTAGCTGGTATTACCAGTATTGATTCTGGTTTTTCAAAATACCTTACTTAGTAAGTTGGAGAGACTGCCACTTACTAGGGAAATGCTGGTGACCTTCTCTTGGGATAGAAACTGTCAGGTTCCAACTACTACTTACTATAGTGCAGTAAAGACAAAAAGAAACAAACATAGGAGTAGCTATTTGAAGGGAGAAGACAAATCATTGTTCACAGGATAAGATTAGCTACCTAGAAAGCCCATAAGAATCGATTGAAAAGTGATGAGAACAAAAAGGAAAGTTAAGTTTCTCAGAAAAAAATGGTCTACAGAAATCCACATCTTTCTTTCCTAAAGATCTGCAACAATCATTTATACAAGTAAACTCCTGCATTTGAAAAGGATGGCTTTCCTAGCAAGAAAATTAAAATACCTACGAATAATTTTTATGTCTATGTATTTATTTATGTATTTATTTATTTATTTAAAGATTTTATTTATTTGACAGAGAGAAACACAGCGAGAGAGGGAACACAAGCAGAGGGAATGGTAGCGGGAGAAGCAGGCTTCCTGCCGAGCAGGGAGCCCGATGCGGGGCTCGATCCCAGGACCCTGGGATCATGACCTGAGCCGAAGGCAGACGCTTAACGACTGAGCCACCCAGGAGCCCCTAGACATAATTTTTAACAAGGAATGTATAAATAAGACCTATAGGAAAAAGACTAGATTCCTCAGAAAGCTTATTATTAACAGGGCGTCAGGTCTCCTGTATTCATTAATTTAATGCAAGTCTAATGAAAATTCCAGTGACATTTTGTTTGGAGAATGATTTTAAATTTTGATTTATCTGGAAGAATAAACGGACAAGACTAGGTAAGAAAAAGAATAATAAAATGAGTGGGAATTTGTGCTGGCACTCTGGTCTGCAGGAGTCACCGGGGCTACATTAGAGTAGCCCGCATCTAAGTGAGCTGGGTCACAAATGATTTTCATTTTCCTTTGTGCTTTTTTGATTTTCCAAAATTACAATGTCAGTTTCATTTTAAAAAGGAAAAAAATTATATATATGTAATTGTATGTATTTTTAAGTTTTAATGTGACTGCATATCTGATAATTACTCTTTAAATGCTCAAAGTTGTTTTATGCTTTATGTGGAGGTAAATTATATGAAGTAATTTTTATTAGCATTATAGTAGTAAAGTTCATAGTTTTATAAGCGTGTATAGGTTTTTTGGATTAGTTTGATCTGTGTCTTTTAAGAAAGGCTTCTTCCATTTCTTAACTATGTTTATTTCTCTAAATATTAAGTGGTGGGTTTCAGCAGGCTAAATTTAAGAGTTGAAATTCTCAGAGATAATGACTGATTCAAGCAAGACTTGAATTCACCAAATGGCTATGTAATCTGATGTTTACCTGTTGTGATCTTTATCGCATGTGAAAACAAGAAGAAGAAAGTGAAGTTCTTTGTCCTTTAAAAGGAAAAAAATCATAATTGAATTTTCGAGGGTTTTATTAGGTCATAGTGATGGTATGTGTACACAGATTTAGATTTATAGGGTTTTTAAACCTCTGTGTGGGTGGATTCCCCACCACCCAGGAATTTTAGATTTTAATATTAGTATATAGTCGGATCTGCCCCTGGATGGTGTGGGCTTGGTCCTTTCACACTTACTATTTTAATTTGGGGTTCTTCCCTTATTTTGATAACTTTAACTTTCATAGGAAAATCAGTCGCCTATATGCCTTATGCTGAGGTCAGACGTGCTCTAGAACAGGAAGGCCAGATGCACAATCCCGCAGCAAGGTCAGCATCACCGTATAGGCTCTCTCCGAGAGAAGTCAGTAAAGCCGCTCCACAGCCTGATATGAGTGCAGCCCGCTATAGTGTCCCTCCAGGTAAATATTGTTCCTCTACGCAGTGGCTGCTGGCCATCTCCCTACAGATGCTAGACATGGGTGGTTTGATCTCATGAATGAACTGCCTTTCCCGGACATGTCCTTCCTGTTTCAGAATTATTTTCTTATTTCTCTGCATCCCATCGTCCGTTGTATTCAGCTGAGATTTACTGGGCCACTGGGAAATTTTGTTCACACATGTATACTGTGACACAGACTGGCTTTTACGCGTACATATACTTTGAAAAAAATCTTTCGATCCCCTCCCCGACCGCAAGAAATTCGAGTCTGTGAGAGCCGGAGTCAGTACATGTTTCTCTAAGTACGCGAGATGTATGTAAGGAGGGTGCACAGCCGGTGGCCGGCCGTGTCGTGAGTTCTCCCGAGTTGTAGTATGAGCTGCTCCGAAGAAGCAGGGCCCAAGAGTGATGGCGAGAGAGAAGAGATTATGAAAGACAGTCATTTGCCAATGCTAAGCAGAGATGGTTTGAAATGAACATCCGCTTGAAAGCTCTGGTTTGACAGGGAGTTGAATATTTCAACCTCACAAATGCCATGTGTGACCTGAATATGTATATGGGTTTAATTCAAGTGAAAGAGAAATTCAAAATAGAAGTGTTCCTCCTCGGCCTCATCTTGCACTTAAAATTCAATGTGTGATATAAAAATTCAGGAATGACTGAGATAGAGTGTCGCAAACTACAAAACTGGCGATCGATTTTAAATCATTTTTTTCCTCCCCTTAAAAGTCCTGCAGCCTGCTCCACATCAAGTGATAGCTAATCTCCCTGAAGCGGTTCGGCTTCCGACAACTCGGCCCACCAGGCCACCTCCTCCTCTCATCCCATCGTCCAAAACCACGGTGGCTTCCGAAAAACCATCTTTTATCCTGGGAGGCTCCATCTCACAGGTAAAATGCCCTCCCTGCCCCGGAAATTTCTGTCGAGTATTGCTGTGTCTAGATGAAGAGAGGATGGCCAGAAAATACGTCAGTCACCATACCCTGTGCCACACACAGAAGTTTGTGTGAGTTGGGTGCCCGGGGAGTGCCCGCGGCACACCGTCTGCTTTGACTTGGGAAAAGCACTTCTGTGCCCTGAGCTTCAGTGTAGCATAGAGGGAAAAGGGATCTTCTCAAGTACTGGGTTGTTTGAAATGTTCACCATTAAGAGGCTCTAAATAATGAAATTATAGATGATTGATAAGCCCCAGTTCATCCTGACTTTGGCCACTGTGTCATTTTTTTCCCCCTGGTGCTTGACTATATATGTCTGTACGTCCGTATGTACATCCAGACATACGGCCTTATCTGAATGCCTGAGGCATTTGCCTGCTGTGCGCGAGCGGCAGTGACCCCTGTCCTGTCAGCTTGTGGAGCCATCTCATCACTCCTCAGGGTCCTCTCAGCCCCTCCTGCCCGAGGCAGCCGCTGCCTTGCTTCCTGTCGGCACAGATTAGTTTTGCCTTTTCTAGAGCTTCGTATAAATGAACTCAAACAGTGTGTACTCTTCAGTGTCCGTCTTCTTGAACTTAATGTAGTGGCTGTAGGGATGCATACAGGTTTTGTGTGATCTTTTTTTCCTCTTTTTTGTTGCTGAATACTGCTATGCTGTATGAACACATACCGCTTTGTTAATCCGTGCTCTCGTTAATGGAAGCCAGAGCTATTTCTAGGTTTTGGCTGTGGTGAATAAAGCTGATGTGAACATTCTTGTACTGGCTCTTCATAGACATTTGTTTTTATTTCTCTTGTGTAATCAGTCCCCTGAGAAGAGGGATTGCTAGATAATATGTGTGTTTACTTTATAATTTCCCGGAGTGGGTCCACTGCTACCCACAACGTAAGCCTTCATGTCGCTTCATTTGCTCTTGGCAGTCTTTTTTATTTTAGTCATACTTCATTGTGGCATTTAGTTTGCATTTCCCTGGCAGCAAACGATGTTGAGTACTGTTTTGTATGCTTATTGGTCATTTATACATCTGATTGCGAAGTGACTGTCATTATCTGTTTTTACTGGGTTTTTTTTGGTTAGTAGATTGTAGAAGTTCTTTACATATTATGGATGAAAGTTCTCTGTTATAGATTAAAATATTTTCTCTTTTTTGTGGCTTGTGTGTTTTGTTACTGCTGTATTTTGATGAGCAGAAATACTAAATTTTGATGAAGTCTTTATATAAATTTTTTTTCTTATGATTAATTCTTTTCCTCTAAGAAATCTTTGCTTCATGGTTATGGAGATATTCTTGTGTTTTCTTCTGAAAGCACTATAGTTTGGGCTTTTACATGTAGGTCAGTGATCCACATGAAATTAATTTTTGCGAGGTCAGAATCAGTGTTCATTGATCCTTTTGGATTTGCAGTTCCAGTAACACCGGTTAAAAAGTCTTTTCTTTCTCCTATTTGATCACTTCGGTGCCTTTGTCAAAAATGATTCTGCTCTATGTTTGGTCTATTTCTGGACTTTCTGTTCTGTTCAGTTGATCTACTTGCCTATACTTTAATCAGCACCACAATTGTGATTATGTAGCTTTATGGTAAGTCTTGAAATCATGTGGTAGGAGTCCTATAAATAGGGCTTTTATTTTTCAAGATTTCTTTGGCTCTTCTATAACTTTGGCATTTCCATATAAATTATAAATGTCAGCTTCTAACAAAAATTCTGCTAGGATTATGGTAAAGGATTGCATTAAATCTATAGATTATTTTGGGTTAGAAATGAAGATCTTTTTAAGATTTTATTTGAGAGAGAGAGAGAGCATGGGAGGAGAGAAGGTCAGAGGGAGAAGCAGACTCCCCGTGGAGCTGGGAGCCCATTGGGGGACTCAATCCCGGGTTTCCGGGACCATGACCTGAGATGAAAGCAGTTGCTTAACCAACTGAGCCACCCAGGCGCCCTAGAAATGAAGATCTTAAGAATGTTGAGTCTTAGGGAGCCTGCTTCCCTCTCTCTCTCCGCCTGCCTCTCTGCCTACTTGTGATCTCTCTCCCTCTGTCAAATAAATAAATAAAATCTTTAAAAAAAAAAAAAAAGAACATTGAGTCTTCTGTAATCCATGAAGTCTTCATCTCAATATTTCACAGTTTTCACTGTAGAGGTTTTGTTAGATGTAGTTTATGTTTTTATAAAAATTATTTTTTAAGATTTCATTTTCTAATTCTTACAGGTATATTTAAAAAAGTTGATTTTTTTTTTTTAAATCTTCACTTTATCTCCTGCAGTGTTCACTTACTTGCTTCTTGTTTTTGTTTTTGTTTTTCTGGAAGGAGAGTAGATTTCTTAGGATTTTCTATGTGAGCATGTCATCTGCAAATTAAGATAGTTTTACTTCCTCCTTTCCAGTCCTAGCACCTTTCTTTTTTCTTGTTTTATTGAACCGGCTAAGGTAGAACTTTTATTAGTACAATGCTAATTTTTTTTCAAAGATTTATTTACTTGAGAGAGAGAGAGCAGGGAGGAGGTGGGGAGAGGGAGAGAGCAAATCTTAAGTAGGCTCCTCGCTGAGCAAGGAGCTAGGAGCCTGATGTGGGGCTCGATCAGCCCACCATCCTGAGATCATGACCTGAGCTGAAATCAAGAGTCAGATGTTTAACTGACTGAGCGACCCAGGTGCCCCATAGTACAATCTTTAAAAGAAGTGGTGAAGAGGATATGCTTTCCTTGTTGCCCATTTGAGGAGGGACGCAGGCATTCAGTATTTCACTGGTAGGTATGTTAACTAGAGACTTTTCATAGGTGCCTTTCATCAGATTGAAGAGCGTTCCTTATATTCTTCTTTGCTGAGGGTTTGTTTTTTTTTGTTTTCTTCCAGCTTTTGTACTTTTCAACTTCAGAATTTCTGACGGTTTTTTTTTTTTTTTTATGGTTTCTTCTTGTGGATGTTCTTTGTATGGGGAAACATCATTTTCATACTTTCCTTTAATGCTTTAGACATGATTCCCTGTACTTCTTTGAACATACTTACAATATCTGATTCATGATATAACGGTCTTTTTCTGGCAAGGCTAAAGCCCAGGGACAGTGTTTATTCAGTACATTTTTCCCCCATGTCATGCTATCTAGAATTTTTGGTTAAAAACTGGACATTTTACATAACGTGGCAGTTATGGAAATCAGATTCTCCTCTCTCCTTAGAATTGGCTACTGTTGCTTCTGTTTTTGTTGATACTTGCTTTATGGCTTTTCGGAACTAACTCTGTAAAGTCTGTGTTCTTGTGGCTCGTGCCGTCATTGACGTCTTGTCTACCTGCTGGCCAGCTAAGGCTTGACAGACTTTGTGCCCAGAATGCTTACGTGTCCCAGTCTTTACTGAGTGGCTCTCGGTGTGTGTTGGGGCACATCTTCAATATTCAGCCAGGCAACTCTGCCCTAGTCTTCACTTCCTACTTCCACAGAGCTTTCAGGCCCACCAGAGTTGAGAACTTAAGGCCTTGTGTCTTGCCTGGGCATCTGTACAGCCTTGCGTATTCACACGGCCTCGAGAGTCCTAGGAACCTGCTGGAACTTTTCAGACCTCCTTTGAACATCTCATTCCTTAACTTTTCCTTCTAAGGTTTTTGGATATCCTGCTGTTTGCCTTTGTGGTTATCTACTGCCTCAGGCAGTGAAGAAGTTAAATCATTTGACTCTGATTGTTTTGGACAAGCATGCACCTTCTTCCCACCAGTCAGGTCAAAAAAGGACAGCCTTGCAAATGGGTCTCCCAGGGAACCATCAGACGAGTCAAATAATGACAGTTATCTGGGAAAGAAGCTTTTAAGGAGCTCCAGCCCTCTTCTTTCCCCTCTGGGAAAGTCAGCCAGACTGATGGCTTTCACCATGATTGAGGGCTGTTGATTTTCAAGGCTAGCAGTGAGCTTGGTGGGGAGCATATGGGAGAGGAAATAGAACAAGTTCAAATGCCACAAAACTCACTCTTCTTACCTAGATTTTGTTAGTCTTCCTGAAGAAATGCACCCAGATTCCCATAAGCCTTGGGTTAATTTCCAAATTAAAAGGTTGATTCTTACAATTTTTGCTGGTTTTCTGGTTGCCTTTATGGAGGAGAGTCTTCAGAAGTCCTTACGCTGCTGTTTTCACTCTCGCTATCCTGTAGCAATTTTAAGAGGAATGTTGTTAATAGTAGCTTACATTTTGAGTGTACTGTTCAATGCTTTATTTATGTAATTTGTTAACTAAATATTAGTTATGTGAAATTTATGGCGATATCAGGAGATATTTAGCTCCCTTTAAAAATATTTTTAGGAGCACCTGGGTGGCTCAGTGGGTTAAAGCCTCTGCCTTTGGCTCGGGTCATGATCTCAGGGTCCTGGGGTCGAGCCCCGCATCCGGCTCTCTGATCAGCGGGGAGCCTGCTTCCCCCTCTCTCTCTGCCTGACTCTCTGCCTACTTGTGATCTCTTTTCTCTCTGTCAAATAAATAAATAAAATCTTAAAAAAAATAAATAAAAATATTTTTAATGTAAGCAATCTATAAGGATTTTCTTGCTTTTCAAATGCTTGTTCTTGATTTTGGGCAGTGGGGGTGTAAATTCTTAGAAACACGAACATTACACTTATTGTTGACCTCATGAAAAGACACTGTTATTTTAGTCTTCTAAAATTATTTTTAGGGAACACCCGGCACTTATTTGACTTCTCATAATCAGACTTCCTACACTCCAGAAGCAGCTAAGCCCTCGGTGGGCTCTATCTCCCTTGGACTGCCGCGGCAGCAGGAACCTGCCAAATCAGGTCAGTGAGTAGATACTCAAGAGGTTCCTGCACTTGCAGCTTCGTGGTCGGTAACTCAGCACTTGATCCCTTCTTATTTCTCTCGCTTTGGTCCGTAGCTACTGTGCCCTACATCAAGCAGGAAGAATTTTCTCCCCGAAGCCAAAACTCGCAGCCTGAAGGTTTATTGGTCAGGGCACAACACGAAGGAGTGGTCAGAGGTAAAGGATGCTGTTTGGTAGAAATATTAAACTTTTGTTCCCAATAAATCTATTAAAGTAAGTCATTAATATGTTTTGATGTTGGGTTTTTCAATTAGAGCCTTTACATTTTAAATTTTTCCTTCTGTATAAAAATAATTCAAAACTTTGAAACTCTGTATTTTAGCAATCCTTTTTAATAGTGGCAATATCATTTTGAAAGTACGTTTCAGTAAAACACAGCTGTTCTTCTTGTACTGCTGTTTCCTTCTCTTACCCTCTTCCAGGTAGGGGGTGAGTTTTGTTTGTTTGCAGTAGTAGAAGGTGTAACTTACTCATCATTTTGGTATCATCCAGGTACCACAGGAGCCATTCAAGAAGGAAGTATAACTCGGGGAACACCAACCAGCAAAATTTCCATGGAAGGCATCCCGTCGCTGCGGGGCTCGATCACTCAGGTTAGTCATGATCATTTCTGATTCACTGGACATTAGCTAAGGAGAAAACTAGAAGTCAGGTCTCAGGCTCCAGCTGTTCCAGCAGTATAGTTCTGTGGTTAAATTGCTTCTTTTTCTGGATTACAGAATTGAGTCTCACTGGTAATAAACCCAGATCCATAAACTGTCTGCAGAAAGACATTAATGTGATCATTTTGACCACCAACTATATTATCTATTCTGTGGGTCATTTGGAAAGGTCAGTGATTTGCGAATTGGCAGAAACAAGTTGATGCTGCTCTTACTGTCTTCCTGGCAAAGCTTGCCTTCTTTCTTTCTTTCTTTTTTTTTTTTTCTGTTTTTAAGATTTTATTTATTTATTTGACAGAGAGAGATACAGCGAGACCGGGAACACAAGCAGGGGGAAGGGGAGAGGGAGAAGCAGGTTCCCTGCCAAGCAGGGAGCCCGATGCGGGGCTCGATCCCCAGACGCTAGGATCATGACCTGGGCCAAAGGCAGATGCTTAATAACTGAGCCACCCAGGTGCAATGCCCCCTCGCGCCCCACCACCCCCGCCACAACTTTTACCGTGTGTTCAGCTCAAAGAGAAATGGAGAAGAAGATCATTATAAATTACTTGCTCTCTTTTGCCCTTTGTGGGAAGGAAGATCTGCAATTCTGGCATGTAAGCCACCTGGCTCGGGTCTCATGCTAAACTGGAAGATACGGGCAACGTTGTTAGAAGGATCTTCTTCAGTTTCAGGCTCAATAAATTGCTGGTTTTGATTAAGAAAAGGTCTTTCTTTTCCTCAGGTAGATGTTAATTTCAGCTGGAGGTGCAACAGTCCACAGTCTCCTTATTACTGTAGCTCTGGGAAAGCAAAATTCTCTTTTGTGAAATCATGGTAAACAGAATCCTGTGCTTTTGCACATTGAACTGGTCACAAGTTTCCTGTTTTATTCTTCTTGTCTTTTTTCTTTGTTTCCTAGGCCAGTGGCTAAAGTGTGGCTCTGCTGCGTGCCCATTTGAGAACCCTGCCCTGGGGCCTTGCTGGTCAAGTGTAGTCTGTGTCTCAGAGCATCAGCATTGCTTGGGGGCTTGTTATGTTAATGCAGAAATTTTAGTTCCCACTTCAGACCTGTGAATCAGAGTCTCCGTTTTAACAAGACCTGGTTTACGGAGTATGTGGCGGAGTGGTGTAGAAAGTTAGATGTAAATTTTTCACATCTCTCCTTCTACATTTGACCAAAGTGTACATTCTGAGACTAGTTTTCAAAAATAAGCAAACACTTTAATAGTAGAGGCAGGAGAGAAATAAATGCCTTATGCATATTACCTTTTGTTCATTTTCACTGTGGTAACCAGGCCGTGGGGTAGCAAGACAAAATGAACTGCATGAAGTGAGGCTAGGCTTTTCTGTTTATTTCCAATCCAGTCTGTCCATGTGAAGTGAGCACTTCCACAGTAAGTGTTAAGGATTTCCAGATATTTACGGCCAAGCCCACTGAACGGCCACACAAGTAAATGTTTTGTTCTTGTCATTCTTCCTGCTCTTAGTGTGTGATTTCAGATTGTCCAGACGCCACGTGTGTGAGCGGGCTCAGTCTGGGCCTGCCGTGCCCATTTCAACCCAAGCAGCTCACTCTTACAAAGTTTGTACCCAGTAGGTTCCATGAATGATTTCTGTGGAGGGAAGGGTTTGCTGCTTAAAAGAGGGGTCGAAAAGAACCGTGCCGGGGGGTAACCCAGAAGAGGGCTGATCAGTGATGGTGAAGATTCTGAGGACGTGACCTAAACTGAATCCATAGCACAGGATGGGGGCATCTGAGTCTTGTCGTCCCGCCCACCCCCTCAAACTGGTGACCAGAGGTCGAACCCAGCAGACAGTTTGGGAACTGCAGTTTCTTTTTTCCACTTGTCACAATGTGAGAGAAGATTGCAGTATTCTAAATTTCAAACTCAATTTATTGTCTTATTTTTATTAGACGTTTTGAAAAAAACATATTACACTTATATGATTTTTGGCCTTTAAGACAACTTTTTTTTTTTTTTCCCCTTAGAGTTAAGAGGTTTGACTTCAAGGTGGGGAAGAAAGTTGATTTGACTCCTACACCTGTCCCCATTTTAAGTTTTGTGGGGCAGGGCTCAAGGCCGAAGTTACAGTATTTCTTTATGTTTATAAAAACTTAATGTCTGGGTTCCTCTCGTGCCTTTGTCCTTTCTTCTTTGAAGATACGGATGGGTCTGACTCTCAGTGTGGTAGGTTAAGTTTTCTGAGCATCTCGTGTCTCCTCTAAACCTGAATGTGTTTGATTTGATGGCAGGGTACCCCAGCTCTGTCACAGGCTGGCATACCGACTGAGGCGTTGGTGAAGGGATCCATTTCTAGAATGCCCATTGAGGAGAGCAGTCCTGAGAAAGGCAGAGAGGAAGCCGCATCAAAAGGTCATGTTATTTATGAAGGCAAAAGTGGACACATCTTATCCTACGATAGTAAGTATGATGTCTGTACTCGGAAGCCAGTACTGTGATAGGGATTAGAAACATGGGCTCTGGTTCCACACATACTTGTTTGGGGGAGTTTGTTCTCCCTTCTCATGGAAGTTTTGTGAAAATTTAACGGAGATGCTCAATGGAAATTATGATAAACAGTGTAGAGCCCATAGTACGTGGTTCTGTGAGTGATAACTTAACATCAACTGTGGCCGGTGGATTTAGCTTAAGAAAAGAATCTTAGTAGATTCTAACTTTAGTAGAATCTCTTTTCTTTTCTTTTCTATTCTTTTCTTTTCTTTTTCTCTCTTTCTTTCTAAGATTTTATTTGCGAGAAAGAGAGAGAGAGTGCGCAAGAGAGCAAGCACAGGTTGGGGAGAGACAGAGGCAGAAGGAGAAGCAGGCTCCCTGCCGAGCAGGGAGCTCGATGTGGGACTTGATCCTAGGACCCCGGGATCATGACATGAGCCAAAGGCAGAGGCTTAACCACCGAGCCACCCGGGCCCCCCAAGAATTAGAGAGTAGATAATAATCTAATAATCCTGGAAAGAGTATTGAATTTAAACTCTTTATTTAAATTATTTGAATGTCTGTGTGTGTAAGCATTTCCTTTAGATGTATTCTTAGGTTATATTTTTTCATTAATCTTACAAGAATGACTCATGATAAAAAAGCCAAGTGAGGACTGGATGTGAGTTCCCGTTTGCAGCTGTTTGTGTGATCTGAGGAGTCATTAGTCATGTTTTATCTTTCTCTTTGAATACAGAGATGTAAGGTATGTGAGCACAGGGTGCCTGGTGTAGAACACATGGTAACTTTCTTATTTCCTTCCTCCTTTCTTGTTTTAACATTTCTGACATATGCTGATTTACATTTTGCTTCTGGAGGAAGAAATTAACGTACATTGCCTAAGCCAGAAATGTAGATGTTATCCTTGACACTTCGTTCTCTTTCCATAGTCTCTTTCCACAGTGACTTTCCACAGTCGCTGAGCTGTTTCTGTCCTCTCTTCTGAGTTCTCTGCAATCGATCCATTTCTCTGTATTCCCCACTGCCACCATTATCTTTCATCTGGATAACTGGGCAGCTGCCCCTGATCTCCCCACTTCAGTCATAACCCGTATTCAGAACTGTATCACGTCACTTCCTGCTTGACTCTTCGTTGCTTTAAGATCAGTGTAAGCCCCGTACCTTGGCTTGCTCCCCGCTCCGTGATCTGCCACCAGCTCCTCTCCCAGACTGTTTCCCTCCCATTTTTCCTTCCCGTGCACTCTGCCTCCACCTCCGCTCTACACACTGGCCACGCACCGAGGCTCAAGTTCATTGCATGTTCCACACTTTGTGTCACCTTGGCGTCTCTCTGCCTGTACCCCTCTTCCTCCCTTACGTCTGACTTAAGCGTCTCCACCTCATCCTTCAGTTCTCAGTTTATACATTATTTCTTGTGGGCAGCTGTTTCGGGGCCTTTTAAGTGTTGGGTTCCCCTTCTAGCATTTTCATAGTACACCTACCTCTCCTTTCATAGTGCTGACTATGCTCTACAGCAATTCCCTGGTACTCTATAGGTAGCCACTGCCATTGGGGAAGTTTCTTGAAGGAAGGGACTTAATTTGTTAACCTTATCTGCAAGCCTAGCTTATTTATGTCTGGCACTCAATTGCATTTTAATTAATGAAAAAAATTTCTTAAATATCACCTAAACAGTAATATGTTGTAGGTTGGCTGGCTTTTATATTATTTTTTATAAGATAACATCATGAAACTAAGATAACTGATTTAATATAGAGTAGGCTTTGGGTTCTCTCTGAGTAATTCTTATTTCTGTGTTCCACAGATATTAAGAATGCCCGAGAAGGCACAAGGAGTCCAAGAACAGCTCATGAAATCAGTTTAAAAAGAAGCTATGAATCAGTGGAAGGGAATATAAAGCAAGGGTTGTCAATGAGGGAGTCTCCTGTGTCAGCACCGTTGGAGGGTAAAATGTTGTTTTCAGAACTTTATTTAGATACATTTAATTTTGTACAGCAAATTTGCATGGTTGGGTTAGGTTGTATTCAATCTCTGTCATTTCTACCAGCGATTTGTATTCATATTACTATGTAAATGAAACATATCAATATATCATTATATTAATAATATATAACATAGTAAAATATATACATATATTTCATATATATAGTGTATATATATAAAATATATACATTACAGTAATATGAGCTTATTGATATGTTTAAATTTATATTCATATCTACATATAAAGCCAGTACATGACAGTGGTACAAAGTAAAAACTAAATGTAACTGGTCATATCATAGGTAACTAGTAGAATGCTCGTATAACTTGTAGATCATTCTGCTAGGATTAAGTGAGTTGAAAAATGTAAAATTCATTCTGAGAACTTTGCTTTTGTTGTGAGGCAGTTAAAGCGGTGTAATCGAACAAAGACCTGTCTTTGAATTCCGGCTGCACTGTTTCCTGGTGCGAGTTGAGTCCTCTGTAAATGAAGGGACCATGGTTACCATGCGAGGATTCGAGACAGGTGTCCCAGCTTGTGCTGACCACGTGATAAGCATTCGCTACCTCATACCTGTAGTTTTCTTTTTGGTTAGTGACTCACTTTCTTTAAATCTTAACCTGCCTCAACTGTTTAGTGTTACTGTAGGTGAAATACTGAAAACAGGGTAAGGATTCCTCAATCTTAGAAGTCCTGCGTAATTTTCTAACAGCTAGATTTTCTCTGTATTAATTAAAAAAAAAAAAGAAATCCCACCTCCCTTTATTCGAGGGTAATTGCGTGTGACTTGCATGTTTTCGTTTATGTATTTTACCTATTTTTGAGGTACCCCTCCTTCGTGTTTTCCCTTTCTCAGAGGTCTGTTTCAGAGCTAAACAGTGATTCTCTGTGAGAATCCTGTGTGTGCTCTCACCTTGAGAAAGAAACACTGAATTTTAGATGTAGTTTTGAAAGTGTCTTTCCTAG
>CM053619.1:5826594-5866112 GCA_028646535.1 Procyon lotor
CCACAGGCGAGGTTTATCGGAGCCATCTTCCCACACATTTGGATCCAGCCATGCCGTTTCACAGGGCTCTGGATCCTGGTAAGCACAGGGTGGAGCGAGGACTTACGGGAAAGAAAGAATATACTTGTATGACCTTTCAGACTCTATTTATTAAAGTATAGTATGCAGACTATTACATATATCAGTGTGTAGCTCACTGAACTCTCACACACTACACATCCCCATGTTACCGGTTCTAAATCAAGAAACAAAAATATTACCAGCACCCATTAGAGAACTAGGAAAAAAAAAAAAAATATGGTGTTTGGTTAAGCTGATTGCAAAAGTGGGTCAATGTGGAGAATTATTTTTAAATAACACAGACGTACCATAATCATTTACTTATTTTTTTCAAAAGATTTTGTTTTTGATAGGAGATCACAAGTAGGCAGAGAGGCAGGCAGAAAGAGGGGGAAGCAGGCTCCCTGCTGAGGAGAGAGCCCGATGCGGGACTCGATCCCAGGACCCTGAGATCATGACCTGAGCCAAAGGCAGAGGCTTTAACCCACTGAGCCACCCAGGCGCCTCTACCTTAAACATTTAAATTTACAATGTAGATGGTAATTTACCAGTGTTCTGACGTAAGTTCAGGGTCTACTTGATGAAATCTCTCCATTGTCTTTGTTACACAAGTGATACATTTCCTTTCAGGTTTCTAAGTGAAGCTAGAATTTTTTTTTTTTTTTTAAAGATTGTATTTATTTGGCAGAGAGAGACAGAGAAAGAGGGAACACAAGCAGGGGGAGTGGGAGAGGGAGAAGCAGGCTTCCCTCTGGGGAGGGAGCCTGATGTGGGGCTCAATCCTAGGACCCTGGGATCATGATCTGAGCCGAAGGCAGACGCTTAAAGACTGAGCCAACCAGGTGCCCCGTGAAGCTAGAATTTAAGAGTCAGATGCTTGCCCAGATGCACTTCAGGGCACTGGGTGGCTCAGTTGGGCAACTGCCTTCGGCTCAGGTCATGATCCCAGAGTCCCAAGATGGAGTCCCGCATCGGGCTCCCAGCTCCACGGGGGGAGTCTGCTTCTCCCTCTGACCTTCTCCTCTCTCATGTTCTCTCTCTCTCTCTCAAATAAATTTTAAAAATCTTATAAAATAAAATAAAGCCAAGTGAAAGTAATAGAGAATCCTTGCAGATTTTTTTTCTCAGTCTTTTCAAAATTGTCTCATCCATACCTGATTTACCTTCTGTATTCTTTCCAAAGCAGTCAGCTTAGTTTCCAGAGAAACCATTCTTTTCATTCTTTTCTCAGCAACCTCCAGATTGCTTCCTTAAGTTACATGATTATAGTAGCAGGTGCAGCTGGAAGGAACTTCTGAGTAGACAGACCCCTCTGACTGCAGGTGGACTACTTGTTGGAGGTGCAGGAGTCTGTAGATTTTCTAGAGAGCAGTCTGCACTGGGCCCGGGGCCGCGGGCTCTGCAAAGGGAGAGAGCTCTCGCCGCACGGCGGTGGCTGACTTGACCCTGTCCTCCCTGTCCTTGTCCCTATTCTTGTCCACTGAGCCCTACTCAGATGGTGTTTTTTTGCTCGTACCTCTTCTCCATCCTAACTTGCTCGTGTGTTAACATCCTTCGAGTTGAAATTGGGACACAGAACACCCATGTTTTACCCTGGTCCTTAGGGAGGGCGTTTTCATTAGCCGTGTGCCGAGATTTCTAAGGGTTCTTTACAGTTTATACAAGCAAGGTACCTGTGGAAAATATTTTATCTGTTGGAGGTTATATCAGTGGCATCAAATTGTCACTTGAGAACGTTAGGTTTCAGAGGAGTCTGTGCATAGTTCTTGAGGGACCATCTCCCAAAACTGTGGCAGAAGTTCCCACAGAGTCTGCTGACAGACTTACGTTGCTGGGAGTTCTGGATGAAGAGAGGGCAAGTAAACATTCCGGAAAATGTGTCATTTATTTTTCTAGGGGAACACACACAAACACATATTCACTCAAGTCTGAATGTGTATATTTTAATGTAGTACTTATCCTAGTCCTTCGTTTGATAGCAGTTTTATTACTTGTTATTTTTGAGCTTGAGGTGAATTTCAGTGGTTGGAGACATTAACTTCTCCTTTTTAATATACATACCTACCCCTTCCTAGCAACTCGTGTCATACGCCAACCCAGGTTGTCAAACTATGGCCAGGGGGCCAAATCCTGCTGCTGCCTGTTTGTGTAAATAAAGTTCTTTTAGAACACAGGCACAGCTTTATGGGTGTTTTGTCTGTTTCAGCTTTCATGCTACAATGGCAGAATTGAGTAGGTGAAGCAGACCATATCGTCTACACCATCTGGCCTTTTACAGAATAAGCTTGCCGATCTCGGCTCTAAGACACATGCATTGATCAAATGCTTATAGACTAATCATCTTCAGCCCCAGGAAAGCCATTATTTGTCACAAAGTGTGTTCACATGTATTTCCATTCGGTCATGTTGAACAATCGGTACTACAAAAATAATTGGATTCTCAAAGGCAGCTCTTCGAGACTTAGGTGAAGTTATAATTAAGTTATGTGGCCAAGACCAAAAGTGCAACTGCTTGAGAAGTTTCTTAGCTACTCTTCTACCAGTGAAAGTGTTCATGGCTAGTTTCTCTCCCCTTTTCCGTTCCACCTGACATTGGAATGTGTGTATTCATACCGATGATGTGTCAGGGTCCATCGTGAATCGCCCTCACTCCCTGTAACTTCCCACCCGCACTAAAGCTGCACCTGCGTATTAGCTCCACAGCAGGAGCGCCGGCTCTCTCTTGGGTGATGTTTAGCAAGTGAATTTCCCCTGGACTGGACTAAATGCCCTTCTCCCGTTCTCTCCACCAGCAGCCGCTGCGTATCTGTTTCAGAGACAGCTCTCCCCAACCCCTGCTTACCCCAGTCAGTACCAGCTTTATGCAATGGAGAACACCAGACAGACAATCCTCAACGATTACATTACCTCACAGCAGATGCAAGTGAACCTACGCCCGGATGTGGCCAGAGGCCTCTCCCCACGGGAGCAGCAGCTGGGTCTCCCGTACCCAGCGACAAGGGGTGCGTGTCTTTGTGGTGGGGTTTCTAGAACGTGTTAGGTCTACCAGCTGTCAGTGAGTATTTGCTGAGTGGACAACGGAACAAAAGAAAAGGCAGCCCTGTCCTTGCCTCTGTAGCTTTTAGCTCTCGGAGGCAAAGTAATGCGTCAAGGCGGGGTGTTTGGCGAGCATGGGCCTAAGGTATCTGAAGTTTGCCGTCTCGCTCAGTACTCTGTACGTGCTTTTAGGTGACTCGTAGGAGGCACGGGATTTCATAGCCTTCTGTAGATTTAAAGAAGGTCTTACAAAGTCATGATCATCTTAACCATTTTTATTTATACTGTATACAGAGTATCACTGGGTTGGAGAGAGAAAGGATTTAAAAAAGCCATGTGCAGTTCTTTATCTTTAGACAGACTGACATTTAGCATCATTTTATTGTCTTTGTCTTCTGAGCAGGAATCATCGACCTGACCAACATGCCTCCAGCGATTTTAGTGCCTCATCCAGGGGGAACAAGCACTCCTCCCATGGACAGAATCACTTATATTCCTGGCACACAGATTACCTTCCCGCCCAGGCCATACAACTCTGCGTCTATGTCTCCAGGTAAGAGACCGGTCATGCCCCTCTCTGATATGACCAGCGGGCCTAGTGCTGACAGCATGGTCTTGAAGTTTTGGGCACTTTACCCCCACTTGGTCTGCTGAGATTTTTTTGGTTTAGGTGTTTTTTTGTTTGTTTTTTTCAAAGATTTATTTATTTTAGAGCAAGAGAGAGCAAGCGAGCGAGCAGGGGGAGGAGCAGAGGGAGAGAGGAATCTCCAGCACACCCTGCTTAAGGGTGGAGCCTGACATGGGGCTCGAGCCCACTGCCCTGAGATCACGACCTGAGCTAAAATCAAGAGTAGGCTACTCGGCTGACTGAGCCACCCAGGCACCCCTGCTCTGCTGTTTTTCACTTAATATTTAGTAATAGTTCCTATATACCATCTTACCAGATACTCCAGAAATATCCCAAGAGCTTGTATTAGGTGTCAGTTGTCATCCAACAATCCTAAACAGTCAACATCTCAAGTTTGGAGCGTTTTGAAAAGTCTCCAGACACTAAAAATCTAGCAGTTGTTTGTTTGTTTGTTTGTTTGTTTGTTTAAAGATTTTATTTATTTGACAGAGAGAGAGAGATCACGAGTAGGCACAGAGAGAGAGGGAAGCAGGCTCCCTGCTGAGCAGAGAGCCGGATGTGGGGCTCGATCCCTGGACCCTGACATCATGACCTGAGCCGGAGGCAGAGGCTTTAACCCACTGAGCCACCTAGGTGCCCCCTAACAGCTATTTGTACCTGACAGGTTGACGTTCTGGTCTTTAAGTTACAGATCTCTGCGTTTTGCAGGACACTCGACACACCTTGCAGCGGCCGCGAGTGCTGAGCGGGAGCGGGAGCGGGAGAAGGAGCGGGAGCGGATTGCAGCAGCCGCATCCTCAGACCTCTACCTTCGGCCAGGTGAGCGGCGTGCCGTTGTTTGTGCCATAGACACTGCTTGGTGATCGGCAGGATGGGGTGTCGGGCTTCCTGTTGGGGGGCAGTGCGAGCTGATCTTAGACACAGGAATCAGGAGATAGAAAGTAATCTCACGCCTTGGGCTCCTGGGTGGCTCAGTGGGTTAGAGCCTCTGCCTTCAGCTCAGGTCATCTCAGGGTCCTGGGATCAAGCCCCACATCGGTCTCTCTGCTCAGCGGGGAGCCTGCTTCCCCCTCTCTCTCTGCCTGCCTCTCTGTCTACGTGTGATCTCTCTGTGTCAAATAAATAAATAAAAAATCTTTTAAAAAATAAAAAAAGAAAGTAATCGCACACAGTGAAGCACAAGTGAATGTGCAGTACAAGAATTGTGAACAAGAAACAGATTTCCATGAGGAAGGCATCGTATTGATTTGGTCCCAGCCATTGGCTACAATTGGGTCGGAAGATACTGGGCGCAGAGCTCAGTAAAGCTGAAATCAGCCCGAACAGAGGCTCCCAGCCACGAAGACATGATGTGTTGTGGGGCTGGAGTCTGAGGAAGGGGGCCGTACAGGGAGAAGGTCGAGTGACGCTGGGAACTACAGGTGCTGCCTGTGCAGGAGGCTGGTCCCATGATGAGGGGCTGGAGGTGGGTATGAACCCTGGAGGGGCGTGGACTGGGGCCAGGAGGACAGCGAGGCCGGGTCCACAGTTCCTGCCGCCGGTGGAGACGTTTGCTGCTGGGCAGGGAGGGAGGGAAGGGACAGCGAAGCCGTAGCTCGATGTTGGGCGGGCAGTGGGGGGCCGAGAAACAAGCCGGGTCTGCACATGAGGGGAAGGAGAGAGGGAAGGAGTTTCACTGCAAGACATACTTTGACGTGTCTCCGGAACATTTGTTCTGACCCATGGTAGATTTGTCCTTTTGCATTCTGTTCTTTCAGTGAAAGCAGAGCACTTCCTGTGTCCGTGCTGCCGGACAGACAGATCTGGCACTTAGGAGAAAAGACAGGCTGGACGGGGTGTCCTAGGAGTCCCCTGCAAGGGTGGTGACTCTGGCTTGGCTGAGATTTCCAAGCGGCCGGCGCGTGGGGAGAGGGCGGGTCAGGCTGTAGGCGGTACTGGCGGGGGTGTCGGGACCAGAGCCTCGGTCAGAGAGGTGCCTGCAGACCTGAAGGGCACAGGGCGGGCAGGCTGTCACACTCACGATTATGGGGGACAAACCTTGACATCAGAGTGGTGGCAGTACAGAGCAGGGGCCCAGAACGGGTCTTCGTGTTTGACCCAGTGACGTCATTCCTGAGGATTTATGTTGGATCAGTCAGTGGTTGCAAAGCCTGAAGACATTGAGCTGTGACGTCCTGTGTGTGTATAGTAAAAGAGATCACCGAGTGTCTGAGCACAGGAAGTGCTTTAGTGAATTGAGGGAGCGCCCTCGTACTGATGATGTGTTGACTGTGTAAAAACACGGACATTGACTTAGTTAAAGCATAACTTTGGTAGGAACTATATTTTTAAAATGCCTGTGATCCCATTAACGACTAACATGCAGATTCAAGATGGTATGATACCATTTTCTCCATCAGACATTTTAAACAGTTGATAAATATCCTGTGTTGCTGTGTCTAAAGAAACACGACTCTCACACATCGTCAGCGGCAGTGGAAATGGGGATAGTCGTTGCGGGGGTACAGAAACTTCGACAGCAGTTCTTCGTCTAGGAACACAAAGTTCTGCCAGCTGTCGTGTGGTTGGAAGGGAGACAGTGGCCGAGAAGCTCACGCCGGGTGGTGCGGCTGAGGCGGGGTAGGGGCCTGTGCTGAAGCAGCCGGCGCTGCGGGGGACACGGCACACAGCGCGAGGACACAGCGCCAGGCAGAGACCCAAGTGATTAGAGGGGTCTGAGATCTTCCCAGTGAGTGGTGCTGTGCTTTGCTGCGGGAGAGCCGAGGTCAGTGAACAAAACCGAGTCAGCCTTTGGGGAAGTGGAGCTGGTGGAGCCGGGCGTCCGGGGAGGGCTGCGTGAGTGAGGCGTGCGAAGAGAGCTTGCTGAGAGGGCGCCTTCGCCGGGCAGGGGGAGCTGCGGAGGGGAGCTGCTCAGGCCCCGCGCTGGTGACAGCGTGTGTGTCCGTCACGAACGGGGTCCTGGAAATGCTCGGCACACCGGGGGTCTGAGGAAGGACCTGATGAACCTGTCTGATCTGTGCGAGGCAGCTGACCCCTGCACAACTCAGGGCTTAGGGGTGCCGATCCCCCCCCCCCAGCCCTCACTGGAAACTCCGCCAGAACTTCAGTGCTTGACCGGAAGCGTCACCGGTAACGGGAAGGGCCGACCGACACATGTTTCGTATGTTCTGTGTGTCATGTGCCGTATTCTTACAGTAAAGTGTGCCAGAGAGAGAAGGAGAACACATCTACAGTACTGCGCCGTATTTTTCAAAACAAAAACCCACGTGTATGTGGAGCCGAGCACTTCAAACCCCTGTTGTTAAAGGATCAACTCTGATTGTTGGTGTTACTGTTGTTTCTCTCAGGAATCAAGGTGGAAACCTGTCACATAAATGGAGGTGACAGTAAATGATAGTTGACGTTTTTGAGTTAATGGTATGGTTTTATTATCTCTTTATGAAGAACTCTTATAGAACGTATTTGTGGAATGGCCAAAAAGCAGGGTATCAGGTTTTCTTACCTTTCTTCCTGTTTAGGAACATTAGGAAATGCACTGTCACTGGATGTCACTGTCTCTAGCTTCTTCCTCATGGCTTGGCTTTTCATCTTTTTCTTCTGGTTTTTTTTTTTTTTTTGGCCTTCACAGGCTCAGAACAGCCGGGCCGGCCCGGCAGTCACGGATATGTCCGCTCCCCGTCCCCGTCGGTGAGAGCCCAGGAGACCATGTTGCAGCAAAGACCCAGCGTGTTCCAGGGCACCAACGGAACCAGTGTAATCACACCCTTGGACCCCAGCGCTCAGCTCCGCATCATGTAAGTGCCTTGTACGCGTTTCGGCCGAAGAGTGGCTCCGGCACACACCGCACGCTTGTAAACGCCTGCCCGCGGGGGTTCGGTCATCCGCCCGCCCACACGTTTTGTTGTCACAGCTTGTCCTTCCGCCTCCCCAGCACGCCCCCCGTAGGGCCTGCCCTTCACGGACTCGTGTGTGGTTTGCTTTTATTCGCAGGCCGCTGCCCGCCGGGGGCCCGTCAATAAGCCAAGGCCTGCCGGCCTCCCGCTACAGCACCGCTGCGGACGCCCTGGCTGCCCTTGTGGACGCCGCAGCCTCCGCCCCCCAGATGGAGGTTTCCAAAACTAAAGAGAGTAAGCATGAAGCTTCCAGGTTAGAAGAAAATTTGAGAAGCAGGTCAGCAGCAGTTAGTGAACAGCAGCAGCTAGAGCAGAAAACCCTGGAGGTGGAGAAGAGATCTGGTCAGTGTCTGTACACTTCTGCAGCCTTTCCAAGTGGCAAGCCCCAGCCTCATTCTTCAGTAGTTTATTCTGAGGCTGGGAAAGATAAAGGGCCTCCTCCAAAATCCAGATATGAGGAAGAGCTAAGGACCCGAGGGAAGACTACCATTACTGCAGCTAACTTCATAGACGTGATCATCACCCGGCAGATTGCCTCGGACAAGGATGCGAGGGAACGTGGCTCTCAAAGTTCAGACTCTTCTAGTAGCTGTATGTATCTCCGTCTGGGTTTGCAATGTGCTCTCTGAGTAAAGAATTACTTTGTCCTTTCGGTCAAGCAGAACCATATGATACAAAGAAAATCCTGATCTGAGAGTAAATGCAATGGGAAGGTTTTATGGATTAGTAGTGCAAAAATGTCTCTTCTGCTATTTGTCATGATTATCTAAACTTTTTAGAGTTTCGTAAGAATGCCTGTCAAAGTATTTTCCATGAACACTCTCGTGTCCTTTGTAGAGGTAAAATTGCAGAGTAGACCGGGCAGAGCTCATGGTCATTTTTGGGCATCTGAAAGTTCAGAGAGGCTACTAAGACCTCTTAAGAAGCATTTTCTGAGACACCAATTTTTAAAAAGCAAGACCACTGTATTACTTAATGATCACTGGTATTTACATCACACCTTTTTTGCAAGCTGGATCTTTAAAAGAAAATTTTTTCATTTTTGTATTGGTCCTTTTTATTCCTTCTTTATGACTGTGTCCTATTCTGTGCTCATTTTCTAAAACTGTTTTCATGCATTTTTTTTTTAAACTGTTTTTAAGTTTTGTTTTAATTCCAGTATAGTTAACATAGAGTGTTGTATTAGCTTCAGGTGTATAACACGGTGACGCAGCACTTCTGTGCATGATTCGGTACGCATCATGGTAAGCGTACCCTTCATCCCCCTCACCGATTTCCCCCAGCTCCCCTCTGATGACCACCGGGTTGCCCTCTACCATTACAAGTTGGATTTCGATCAAGTCTGGTTAGTCATTTTGACATCTACCCTGTGCGTCCGTAAGAGTTCACAAATCTATAGTAAAATGCTGAAAGAGTTACTTCAAAATTAACAACTGCCTAAATTCTGCATTGGAATTCCTGAAGGAAGAATCGGGTATTTAAGCAAGTATCTGCCAATCCTTGAAGTGATTTAACCATATGTGGGCATCTCTCTGTTGTTTTTATTAATGAAATTGAGGAGTGCTGGTGATTTCTTATGCATTAGCGTGCAACGCATAATTCTTTTTACCCCCCGTGCGTACTTATAATTTATTTGGGTAGATATGTGCCCCATGGCTGAGTTTTTTGGGAAGAAGGGTGCAGCCTAGTAGTCTGCTCTGTAGACAGTAAACTTCTGCTCGTCTGGGAGTGGGAACATCTGCCGGATAGATAACTACACGTGCAGACACGTGCTAGCTGAGGAGGATCTGCCGTTGCAGGAGCAGGCCTTGGGGGAGGTCACCAGCGCACCTGGTGACCCAGCCAGCCTATGGCTTATTGGACCCTGGGGTGCGTGGCTCTAATCACTGACGAGCACTCCCTTTCAGCTGGCACCACAAACCAGACTGACTCTAGGAGTCTGACCTTCAGCGGGTCTGAAAATGGAAGGTTTGTCATCTTTTCTGAGTGGGGTTATCATTTTTATCACTGGCCGAGTGACTTGCATGAAGTCCACGGGCCGTTTACCGTTAACTCAGTGTGGTTTTCAGTTTTTCGCTTTAGGGCCTCCCTCCCCCTGAAGGTCAACACAGGTTAGCCTCAGATTTTCTGGTGACTGTATATTGGATGTGGTGAGCAGATTTCGGGTGCTGGGGACATAAACAGTGACGAATGCCAGTGGATACCGAAGTCGGAAGTAGTCTAAATTACTTTGAAAATATTTATTTTAGTTCCTGAGAGATCATCTCTGCCGCAGTTACCAGGTTTCTGTCCTCCTGAGTGTATTAGACCCCAGCTAATTGCAACTTGCATGACCTGGTGCAGGGGTGGGAAGAAAGGTCTATTTAGTTGGGTCCTGGAGGATCTGGGTGGGAGCCTGGTCACAGAGCTCATTCCAGGCTTCTAGACCTGCGTCCAGGACCCACTGATTGATCAATCACATTTGCTGATCCAGCCAGTCCTACTCGGACCCTCTGGGCCTCTGCCGGTTTGCCCAGACTCCGCGGCCTGTAGGTGCAGAGTGCACTCTAAAGTCAGGAGGCTCCGTGCGCCGGGTCTCCTCCTGCATCGATCTTCAGTTTTCCTGGGAACTTCCACTTAGAGGGTCCTTCCCTGATCCTTTCTGCCGAGGGGGTAATTTTGCTTCTTTTCAGACATTCCCTACCATTTCTGTGTATTTTGACAGTATAACAGTGCTGAGAAATCATTTGGAGTAATACTTTTTGTCTGCGGTCATCCGGTGATTTTCGAAAATTATTATATAACGTTAACTTCATCTCTAGCCTAAAGTCATCATGGTAATGGAGCAGCCATGTAGCCTCAGAGTTTTTCTAACAGCTGAGTGTCCCCCAGAATTTTACTCATTGGAAACGGTGAACTGTGGAGATGTACTCTGATTTGTTCAGCCTCCTCTGAGGAGTGTCCTTCCTGGTGGCGGTGTTCTCCACCTCCCAGGATCTGTTCCCTCACATCTGTGCTGCCTCACCTCAGGGTGCTAGAGGCCACACCCTGCTCCCTACAGAGCCTAGGAGCCTGAGGAGGATGTGCGGACCGCTGACACCAGTGCACTGAGCTGGTTGGTTTTTTATCATCGAATGCTTCTGAGAATAAAAACCAAAAATAATGTGAATGCAAGTTTGGACTTTTGAAACTTTTCACAGGATTAGTTTTAAAATGAGATTCTTTACTTTTCTCGAAGTATCTTCTCATCGGTATGAAGCAGCTGGCGACGCTATCGAGGTGATCAGCCCTGCTAGCTCGCCTGCGCCACCCCAGGAGAAGCTACAGGCCTATCAACCAGATGTGGCGAAGGCAAATCCAGCGGAAGGTCTGTATTTTTTAGCCACCGGCTGACCTGTTTTCGTATCTGCACCTGGCATTTGCTTCTGATTATCTGTCTGGACCATATTGCCAAAGGACTGGTTTTGTTTTGGTTTAGAGTAACCTTTATAGGAGTCTGCTTTAGAGACGTTTACAGCTGCACTGGAAAGTTCGTTTTAAGCTTTGATTGATTACTTCTTTGTTTGCATTAATGGTACAGGAAATAGGACATTTTGTTTGCGCACTTACACCTTCACAGTGCGTTCTGTACTAGGTCTGATTTCTGTCAGTCGGTCGGTCGGTCGGTGTTTTTCCTTTCGAGAGTAAGACCCTGCATTCTGTTTAGAGATAGCTCTCCCACACCTCGCATGCGCTCCCGAGTCATGTCTAATCTCCGATGGTGAGTGAAAGGCGAGGGCGTCCCTGAGTGAGACATCTGTCTTCCGTTAGGTGAAGCCACCAGACAGTACGAAGGACCATTACATCACTACCGACCCCAGCAGGAACCGCTGTCCCCGCAGCAGCAGCTGCCCGCCTCCTCACAGGCCGATGGGGTGGGGCAGGTGCCCCGGACCCACCGCCTGATCACACTCGCTGATCACATCTGCGTAAGTTATTAATTTTTCTTTTTTTGATCAGTGCAGAAGGTGCATTTCACAGAGAGAGAATCGTAAAAAAGATGTCCAGGTTTTTTATGCTACATTATTTGGCAAGTACTCGACGGATTTAACCAACCCCTTCTTTTTTCATTCACAGCAAATCATCACACAAGATTTTGCTAGAAATCAAGTTTCCTCACAGCCTCCCCAGCAGCCTCCCACTTCTACATTCCAAAATTCACCATCTGCTCTGGTGTCCACACCTGTGAGGACTAAAACAGCAAATCGTTATAGCCCAGAATCCCAGTCGCAGTCTGTCCACCATCAGAGACCAGGGTCAAGGGTCTCTCCGGAAAATCTTGTGGACAAATCCAGGGGAAGGTATGGTTTTTATTTCAAACTCTATGTACATTTCCCAACAGTCAAACAATATTTAACTGTCATTCTCTACAGATCCCCTAGAAGATAAGGGATTCATTACTTACACCTTTCCCTTCATTCCTTGCGAAATACAAAGGAGGGTTTTTCCCTCTGTATATTCTTGGAATGTTCACTGTCTGGGCAATTGGTACAATATCTGTTTAATGTCTATTCAACAAAAGTCAAGTTCTTCATCTTTCCGTGAAGGGAGGTGATAGATACTATTTCAAGTTTGATAAATCAAGAAGTGTAAGAATTTTTACAATTCTAGAGGTAGCCCCCAAAGAACTTAAAGAAAAATGGTCAAAAATGGCCACCTGGAAAAATTGGATGGGGTTGATTGGAAAAGGAGGTGACAGCATATACCCATATATAATTAGACTCAGAGGTCACAGGTGCCTCTTAAATGTATAATCACTAAGCCAGAAACTTTTTTTGGTCTGAACACAATGTGTCTCTCACATTGTTCTTACCAACGTGGTAGCCAGAGGAAGACCATTAAATTGCAGAGAACCGCTCCGCCCTACAGGGGCATAACTCGAGCCTGTCTGGACTCCCCTGACAGACATTTGGGGCTCAGTTGGTACCCCAGTCCTTTCTCTCTTAACTTAAGGGGGGAAAGACCTGGTAAGCAGTGAAAGGCTGGAGGGCTCACCGGAGTAGCCGGCCAAGGGCGGGATGGCGGGGCGTCGTGCCAAAGCCACACGGTGGTCTTGAGCTCCCGGCCAAGCACTGGCCACCCCGTGTGTCTGGCGTGTGGGCCTGGATAAAGGGGTGGCAGCGGACTTCTTTGTAACTGGGCGGATGTAGTGAAAACCTCAGGCAACTTTTTTCTGATATAAATTAGCAATTTATTCCTTCTCCTGAATGATATAATGAGCGAATCAGTTTCTGTTTTGGATAATTCATAGATGGGCGGTGGGAGCACAATCTAATACTTTCTATGATACAACATTAGGCCTGGAAAATCCCCGGAGAGGAGTCACGTCCCTTCCGAGTCCTACGAGCCCATCTCCCCGCCCCAGGTTCCAGTTGTGCATGAGAAACAGGACAGCATGCTGCTACTGTCTCAGCGAGGAGCAGAGCCCACGGAGCAGAGGTGAGGGGCCGGCATCTCATGCGCCCATGCGTGTGCCCGTGCGTGAACGTGAGCGGCATGTGCTTTCGGTTTTCCTTAAGTCAGTGTCTCTTCTATATGCTTGTATGTCAGGATAGGAGTTTTGAAGGATCCTGTAGTCTCTGTTTTCTTGGTGATCTAATGCTGGATTTTAATGAAAAACTGATATTCAGATAGGTTGTGGGGAAAAAAATGGGTCGTTATTTTTTTTATTTTTATTTTTTTAATTTATTTGACAGGAGAGGGATCACAAGTAGAGAGAGAGGGAGAAGCAGGCTCCCCGCTGAGCAGAGAGCCCGATCGATGGGGGGCTTGATCCCAGGACCCTGAGATCATGACCTGAGCCGAAGGCAGAGGCTTTAACCCACTGAGCCACCCAGGTGCCCCAAAATGGGTCATTATTATTCTTGAAATTAAGCCTTTGTAGATCTGTTTTTTTTTTTTTTAAAAAGCCTTTGTCTGTGCGGTCACCCATTGATCCAACCACCCTCTGAGTGCCTGGCACGTGCCGAGACTTGTGGACTGTACGTGGAAAGGAAGTAACTGCTTCACATATTTTTTCTGACCTGTTTCTAACCTGATCCCTGGGAATTCTTAGATTTTTATTCCTATCTGAATTAGCCGCCTTTGATTTGGCCCTGACCTGGCCCACTTCCCCTACAGCGCTTTGTCTAAAACTCACGGACTCAAGCTCGAAGGCATTAGGTTGGCATTTGAGTTCCTCTGTGAGCACGTTCTTGCCATGCCTCGTTTCCGCCACTCCACCCTTACTCCTCTTTGTCCACCACCAGCTGTTTGCTGTCCCCGTAACGCCTTTCAGTCCCTGCGTATGTGGTTTTTCTTGGTGTACAGCTCCTGTGATGTTCTGAGAGGTGAATACAGGGTTTGCCTATGGTCAGATGAAGGGGGAGGGCCCAGCTTTAAACCACGGTCTCACTGCTCAGTTAGTGCATTTCTTATAATGTGTTCTGGGTTATTTACATATCGTACATATTCACGGGCAGGCAAACAGATGTTGGTACCTTTCAGTGAAATAAAGAAAATGCATTGTTGGAAAGGGGATGATGTTAAACTTAATTATGTTTACATGTTTTCCCTTAAGTTTGTGAGTTTTTTGAGGATAAGATCACATCTTCCTTATTTTTCTGTGCATCTTTGTCTCCCTTGCCATATAGTAGGAATCCTTGAATTTGAATGAATCCACATGATCAGATTAGGTTATCAGCAGCCTTCCATCTGCTCTTGGCTATCATCTCTGGCTCTAGTTAGACAGACCACTGGTGGTCTTGAGCTGTTAAAGGAAACTTGTTTAAAATGTGTTAGTATAGGAAGCTGCGGATGGATTGTGAGATCTTTTATATGAAACTCAGCTCATCTGGTGGGAGGCTTGAAATGATTCTAATGGAAGCAGTTTTTTTTTTTTTCAACGTTGTAGCTCTTCTGTTGAAGTCCACAGGTATGATTGCTTAGGTATGAGCTCTTGCTATTTATAGGCAAGTAGTGCTTGTAGTTCTAATCTACCAGACTTCACAGTGGTTCTGTAGTAGAGCAGCTCGCGGTTTCTGCAGCAGCTGTAAACAGACAGCTTTAGGTCTGTGCCGTTGGGCACATGGGCTGTTTCTACGTGTCCCTGTTTACATCGTTCGCTGCTTATTCGGTCTTCGTTAAGAATTTCTGTCCTAGATTATCTCCATTCCTGTCCTGATTTTATGCAAGTGCTAATGTGTTTGTTTGTGTCCTGAAATACGATGTCGGGTTGTCGCCGCAAACACGACATGGGGAAGTGGTGGTTTTCCCAGATACTCTGTGGAAGTCCCCAGGGTTAGGGGCGTGTGACAAAACAGATCTAATAATAGACACAACTGTGTCCCCACAGGAACGATTCCCGCTCGCCAGGGAGTATAAGCTACTTGCCTTCATTCTTCACCAAGCTTGAAAACACATCACCCATGGTTAAATCAAAGAAGCAGGAGATTTTTCGTAAGTTGAACTCCTCTGGTGGAGGTGACTCTGATATGGGTAAGTGGGATTTCTTTCATGAATCCCAAAATAAAACCTGCATTGATAATGACCTCTCCGGTGTTGCCTCCCATGGGATCCTAGAGTTTACAGGCTCTTATAGGCGTCTGTCCAACCACATTTGACCTTAAGGTTTCTTCTCTCTGCCCATGCGTGCAGACTGCCTGCTGGAGAGCAAGAACTTGCCCTTCTGAGGTTGCCCATCTGCTCTCTGAATGAGTGTGGGGCCTGGGAAACTGCTCTTCTGTGGGGCTAGAGCAACTCTTCACAGTTTGTTGTTTTGTTGTGGTTTTTTTACCACCGGTCTTAGTTTTATCCATTCGGGCCTTCTCTACATGACCTGTCCTCCGCCATTTGAAGACAAGTCATGTCCTACAAGTCTTATCTCTGGAAACCCCTCGTTTCATCTGCTGTTCATCCCATGCTGGTTCCCATCTCCTGCTCTCCATAGAAAACCACTTTTATTTATCAGCTCTGCCTTTCAGTAGGTTGTGAGTAGTGTGGTATGCTCTCCCCCAAATGCATCACTTAATATTAAGTGAATCTAAGACGGTATTAGGGTTTTTGGCAACCAGTACGTGGTTAGGTTATAGTGCACGTAATACCACTATAAATATCAAGGTCTCCTCTAATGTGCTGCTCTCGAGCCAGACCTTTCCCTTGCTGTACCTTTGTGGTTACTGGCTCAAAGCGGAGGCCAAGGCAGTCTGTGCTTGTGCTGTTCAGTTGCTCTTTCTGCCCTAGCACGGTCTTTCTGGATCTCAGTCCAGTCATTCAGCGTCCATCTGCAGACGTGATCGATCCAGCACATAAAAACAGAGGAACGATCGTAACGGTAGCAAACAGCTCTAGAGTCCCCTAGAGGCAGACAACTCTAGGTACTTGTAAGCACGGATGAACTCATCCCATCCTCACAACAGCCCTGCGCCCTGCAGTGTAATTGTCTCCAGTGTGCAGGGCAGGAGACCCAGACGTCTGGTAAGCGGTGCAGGTGGCCCACCGAGTGAGTCGCGGGCTGTGGTCCCGCTCCGGCGGGCCGGCCCCGCGCTGCCAGGGCGCTCGCTGGCTTCCGGCGGTTCTGGACGCACTGCTTCACCGCCCGCGTCGCTGGTAGCTCCTCGGTAGGACCGAGCTCGGGGGCATGCAGACCCTCCCTCAGGGGCAGTGCGCAGGCGTTCGCTGGAAGCTGCTTCGCGCTCTGTTCCTCGGAGCGCGCTCGGCCCCACTTCTCCGTCTTTTCGTCAAGTATATCCGGTGATGGCAGCGAGAGTTGCTGCATCCGGGCAGACCACAGTGTGCTGTTTCTGTGTTCTGTGACTGCTGGTCTCCCGAGCTCGTCACAATAACTGCCGGATGGCTGTGCGTCTGGATCTGACCCTTTGTGATCAATAAAGGTTGAACGTCAGAGAGAAAAAGGGATGTCGGTTATTGTTTGTGAACTTTCAATTGGAAGGGGCAACAAATCACCTAAAAGATAAACATTTTCACATATCGGCCAGCATTGCTATCAGGCTTGCAGATCTCCTTTCCTTTAAAATCATTATGACATTTTCCCATCTCATCACTTGTTTCAACTGTTAGCGCCTCAAATAGCACCAACAAAAGTCTTTAGATTCGAGGAGTCCGCCCGAGCACAGAGACGGGCAGGGTTCAGAGCAGCTGAACTGTTCCCCTGAACTCATCCTTTCTAGTTTGGGTCTTGCCATTTCAGTGGGGAAAAAATTGACAGGAAAGTGCCACGTGACTTGCAGCAGCCTGCTTTATACTTTTGTCATCTGTTTTCCATCGTCCTCGGGCGGTAGCTGTCTCGTTCTTTCACTCAGCATTTATCGAATGAGCCAGGTCCTGTGCCGGGTGCTCACAGAATGACAGATGGTCTCTACTCTGAAAATGTGTGATGAAGAAAGTACCTCACTTTAACACAAGATAAAATCTATGACGGTCTGAAGGCGAGGACTAACAACATTGCTGGAGGATTGTTTTGGATCGTCAGAACTGTTTCCCATTGTGGAAAGGGACAGCTAGGGAATTGTATTAAGGATCCAGTGGGCCGAGGGGTCCCCGGGGCACATTCAGTCGTCCTCAGGGAACAGAACTGAGAAATCCAAGCCTGACGTCAGCGCCCAAGACCACTTTGTTCCAAGTCTGTCTCTCAATTCAGTCTGCCCAGTGATTTTATTCTTCAAAAACTGGAATGCTTTAAAACTTACTTTATTTGCCCTCCCGCGAGCCATTTCCTCTTCCAGAAATACTCTCTTCTCTTGCCTTTCAGACACTACGTTCTCCCGCATTTGTTTCTCTACTTCTGCGGTCGTGTGTTCTGTCTCTGCAGCAGCTCAGTCTTGCTTGGCCTGGCCCTCGGATGCTGGTTTTCCCAGTGTTCTGCTCAGGCGCTAAAATCCCTGAATCATGCCATCCACTCTGCGAGTTTAAACTGTGCTGAGAACTCCCGAACTCGTATCTGGACTTCAGCATTTTCTACTAAGTTTTACTTAACGTACCTTTGCAGACTTCATGTCGTCTCGAATATCCGGCTTCTGAAACAGATAGATCTAACACTGAACTCGCGTTCTCCCTCTCGGCCTGGAGAAGTCTCCGCGGTGGCGCCGCTGTCGCGCTCTTGGGCGATGCCCCCCCCATACCTCACCGAGCCCACCTCCCAAACAGCTCATTTCTGAACATGTATATGTTCTCTCACAAGCTTGCCCAGCTCTTGAAATGGGTCCTCACACCTGTCACAGCCCCCACACTGCAGGCCCCCCAGACTCTAGCACGGTTACCGAGGCACCCAGGGGATGATTCTGCTGTGATGACCTCAGGAAGAACCGCATTGAACCGTGAGCTCCACAGGTCCAGGAAGGAGTGCATTTTAAGCGCAGGATCTTTGTATTCTCATTGGCTGGAAAATGTGAAATTGTCTTTACCCGACCATTTTGATCAGTAAGAAAGTAATTTTATTGTGTATGATTCATCCAGCTAACTTTTCAGTCAACATCTGTCAAACAAATGAATGAGCCCTATTCCACAGACTTCTATGAGGACTGCGAGACTGTATCTGTCACATATTTTTTCAGGTTCCATTTCTTTACCTAAGTGTCACCTGACCCGTAAGTAGAGAGACAGACGGTCCTTATTTTGTAAGCTCTTCCCGGAGATGTCTCTCCCCCTCCGGTTGCCAGTTTAAAGCTTCACTGATCAAGAAAGTTAGTTTCGAGGTGCACATCGCCTGTCTCCAGAGCTGGGTCTCCTCCCCAGGGAAGGGTCCGTCCCGCTGCAGAAGCGTCCCCAATGCCACATCCTTCCCGGGGCCGCTTGTTTAGCCGCCCACCTACTCCCCACCGTCTTCTCTCTCTTCCCCGTTCTCAGCATCAAGTCGGAGGCTGGGATGAAAACACCATTTGTGTTCCCAGATTCCTCCCGTCCCTGTGCTTTCTCCGTGGTTTCCACGCTGTCTGGCTGTCATCAGACTGGGCCGTCGACACATCAGAGGCTTAGCGGGAGTCTCGATCTCATCCCGGGAATGTGACAGTAGTCCGCAGTGCCCCACAGCCGGGAAGCCCACGGTCGTTTCCGTGCTCTTCCCTGCAGGGACTGAGGTCAGGCCACCTCAGACTGGCCGGCATAGCCAGGGTCCCCTCAGGTCCAGGTCTCTTCCCAGCACACAGGCGTCCTTGAAGCGCAGCGTCTCTTTCCGCCTCTGGCTCTGTTGCTCCTCTTCTCATCTTCCTGCCTCATCCAGTTTTTTATTACCACAATTTCTTTTTTAAAGAAATAATTATTTCGTTAACTTTGTTTTCACTTAACTGGTGAAAAATAAGGTTAGGATCATGGAAAATAAAGGGGCGCCTGAGTGGCTCAGTCGTTGAGCGTCTGCCTTCGGCCCAGGTCAGATCCCAGGGGTCTGGGATCGAGCCCCGCATCGGGCTCCCTGCTCCGCGGGAAGCCTGCTTCTCCCGCTGCCGTTCCCTCTGCTTGTGCTCCCTCTCTCGCTGTGTTTCTCTCTGTCAAATAAATAAAAAATCTTTAAAAAAAAAAAAAAAAAAGATCATGGAAAATAAAAAGGCGAATTTTACGGGAGGGTTTTGAGACTTTCTTTCAGCGTGTGTGATTATCATGCCTCCATTAACGTGAATGTTTGTTTGAATACAGCAGCTGCTCAGCCGGGAACTGAGATCTTTAATCTGCCAGCAGTCACTACCTCAGGTAAGCGTCACAGCACGGTGGGCTTGCCCCTCTGCAGTGGGTATGTGGTAGCAGGGACTCCCAACAGATAGGTACTGAGTACCGACCACATCCCGGGGGACTGCTCCAGGGGGCGGAAGTGAATAAAACCGGGTCATTTAGTCAGGGAGGAGAGAGAGAGAGAGTAGCAATAAAAAGGGAGTTGAGATTCAGTAAATACTTGCTGGGAAGAGAAATGAACAGAGAGAATCAAAACCATTAAAGAACAGCGTAGAGGGGCACCTGGGGGGCTCAGTGGGTTAAAGCCTCTGCCTTCAGCTCAGGTCGTGATCTCAGGGTCCTGGGATCGAGCCCCACATCGGGCTCTCTGCTCAGCAGGGAGCCTGCTTCCCCCTCTCTCTCTGTCTGCCTCTCTTCCTACTTGTGATCGCTCTGTCTCTGTCAAATAAATAAAATCCTTAAAAAAAAAAAAAAAGAACAGCGTAGACACTAGGGAGCTGAAAAGAGAGGAAAACTGTTAAGTAACTTGAATAAAAGTGAGTGACGGCTTCATTCAGCACAGAGAAGTGAATTCCCTGGAGTCCTTATCGGTGGACGGAGGGGCCTGTGCGGGGGGCCTCAGTGGACCTTTAGGCCATGTGCTGTGTGGTCCACGGGCCGACAGCCTCTAGGCTGTGCCTTTGTTTCTTGATCTGCCTTCCCGAAACAAGCAGAAACGCTGTGGCTGTCTCTTTCAGGCTCAGTTAGCTCTAGAGGTCATTCTTTCGCTGATCCTGCCAGTAATCTTGGTCTGGAAGACATTATCAGGAAGGCGCTCATGGGGAGCTTTGATGACAAAGTGGAGGAGCACGGAGTTGTCATGTCCCAGCCTGTGGGTGTGGTGCCTGGCGGGGCCGGCACCTCAGTTGTCACCAGTGGTGAGACGCGGAGAGAGGAAGGGGACCCATCACCTCATTCAGGTAAAGTTTTCCCTCTTGTGCTCTTCTGGTGCCTTTCCCAAGAAAAAGCCAGTTTATATCCAAGTTGTAATGCTTCACCACGAGACTTCATTTTATGTGCTTTCAGAGTCACCTCTCAGGGTTTTAGTTACTTACAGGAAGGGGTTTTTTTTTTTTTTAGCTTTGCTCAGACGTCTGTGTAACATATGAACAGAAACTTTCAAAGGACGCAAATTTTTACGCAGAACGCCACGTGCAGTGTTGGGTATTGTTTTTGTTTGCATCTAATTCTTAGTCTGGATCGACACATTTTAATTGTAATACAAATGCAGTTTCATATTCTGCTTTTGAATAATAATAATAAAAAAAAAACAGATAGGCTCAGCATAAAAGAATTTTAAGCCATAGAATAGAGTAAGGAAAAAGGAAAAAAAAAAAAAACAAAAAACCTTCAGATCATATTACCCAGAAAATGCTAGTGTTCTTTTCTGAGAAGCATCATTCTATTCTAGAAGTGTCTCTTACAGACACGTAAAAGGACAGACATTAGAATGAGATCATTCACACATCCTGGTAGAAGCAAGCACACAGAAAACCGTGATTGTAAGCTTCCCTTAAACCCCTTTTTCTCAATTGAGAATTGATATCTCTTGTGCTTAAAAATTTACTTGCAGGTCTGAAATATTTCCAGTTTAGTTTAGGATTTTTTTCCTGTTAGCGTCAAGCAAAAGGTCTCACTAAGGTTAAGATCAAAGAGATCAGAGGTGTTTTTTTTTTAAACTACATATTAATTTTAGGACGCTATGGATTCGTTCCTGCTCTGAAAGAGGAGCATGGTCTTCCCCCTGCTTTTAGCTCCTGACTTGTGCCGACTGAAGTGTGCGTGTACTTGAAGGTTGTGACGTTGTGTAATCGTCCTTTGTGGCAGGTGGTATGGTTGTCACGCCCCTGGGAGAGCGGCAGAGGGTGCTGCTCTCAGACACGTCTTCATGTTGCCTTTATATCGGAAACGGAGCGCGGCACTTTTCTCAGACCGCCCCGTGGGCACGATTACATTTCTCTCCTGGCGTCGGTTGTGTAAGAAATAAGGTTCAGACGCCCTCCTCTTTAGCTGGTGACAGTTCCTCTGCCCGAAGAATCCTCTTGTCCTCGGTTTCGATAAGTTAACTAATATGGTACTGTTCATTCTGTGTCGGATTTTCCTGATCACAGCAAGGCTGCCTGCATCTGCGGGTTGATTTCCACACTCATGGAAACGTTCTACTAGTTTCTTTTGTTGGGCTTTCCATTTCAAAAACAGTAAACGTATTTGCTGGCTGGTCTTCGTCCTATCTGGTACCTTCTAATGATTTTTAATCATCTTGATCTCTGTTGCTTTACCGTATTTCATTTTCCCTTTGTCCTGTGACCCTTTGCGTTGTCCGTTCTGACCTTGCCGTATTTTGTTTCCTAAGCTTCCCCTCACCCTCTGGGGGGTTACTGTGTGTGCTCTGAGCTCCTCTTGTAAACTGGCTTCGTTTACTTTGGCGTTTCTCTTCTGTATATGCAGCACCTTCCCCCTCAACCTACGATCTTCTCTTCCTTAGCAGCAAGGACTTGCACTTCTCTCTGCAGATAGTTTAAGGGTTCTGGGGAAGGCCTTCCACCCACCTTTTTCTCTCCACCGCAGGATCTGGGGTGAAGTTCTGCTGGGGCTGAGGAAACTGCTGGTCACCTGGGCTCTGATGTCTTCGGAGATCTTTTTAATGTTTTGTCCGAGAGGGCATCCCACTCCTGTCTAGAAACACAGCCTGGGACAGAAGGGGCTGGCAAGCTTCTGCTGGGCTCCAGCCGTGCCACGAAGGGGCTTCTGTTCTACTTTTTTTTTTCTTTTGGCATAAGATTCCCTCGGGTGTTGTATGGACTGCTCTGCTTCTCTCTAAATTGGTAGACAGTGAGGTAGTGAGGATTTCAGATTTTTGTCAACCTGCTTTAATTTCCTTAGCCATTTTTGCACTCCGAGGCCAGGAAAGAAATGACGCCCCAGAAATTTTGTTTCCTTGGTTACATGTTTTTAAGTTTATGGCATGAGGACATACCCCTTTTGCTTCAGTTGCTACACAGTAAATTCTGGCTTTTAAATAACTTTTTAACTTCGTGGGGTCTTAGGATCTAGATTCTTCATGCTACCTACCATCTTGCTTCTTTCTCTTAGCATTATAGAATCATCAGCATTTTGGTAGGTTTTTAAGTTGAGAACATAATTACTCTGTGTCAATAGTTAATTTATTTCACTTTTAGGAGGAGTTTGCAAACCAAAGCTGATCAGCAAGTCAAACAGCAGGAAATCTAAATCTCCTATCCCTGGGCAAGGCTACTTAGGAACTGAGAGGCCCTCTTCCGTCTCCTCTGTACATTCAGAAGGGGATTACCACAGGCAGACGCCAGGGTGGGCCTGGGAAGACAGGCCCTCTTCAACAGGTGAGGAACTTACTGTAGAAAAGGAGGCTTCAGGTGATTCTTAGCCGAGCCTTGGTTAGTACTTCTTGTAAAATCAGAAACTTCGGTGACCTCAATACTGTACCAGTAGGTTCCACTTTGCAGAACAGAAACCGAATTCGTAGAATCTTAAAACATTTAAAGAACGAAGGTCTGATTACCGGAAACGAGGAAGAGCCGTGCAGACCAGCCACTGCCCCTCACCTTTGTCTCACGCCGGTGGCCGGCACCTGCTCTGGGCCGGGCAGGGGAGTTGGGGGCTTCAGTTCCTCCCTGAACCGTACCTGAGTGCGAAGGGCCGCTCGCACTCGTCGCCTGGAGCCTCCTGTATAGACATTCTTAGAGCAGGTTCTTAGGGAAATACGGAGAAATCAAAATTAAGAAAGGGGAATAGTGTAAAAAGCCATCCTCTCTCTTACAGGCTCACTATGTTTATACAGACTGATGAAAACCAATCTATGATATTTACTAATGTTTTCCATTTTGTGCTTGCTTGTAAGCTTTTTTTCCCCCCCAAACCTAATAACCACAGTAATGGGAGTCCTGAAAGGGAACAGGCTTTACTTTTGTTGTTTAAATAAAACTGGGGTATTTGGTGTAGATTTAAGGGTTTCACGGAATTACAAGTCATCTTTTTTTAGATGTTAAATACGTATCAGTGGGAAAAATCTGAAACGTGCTCTCCCCCTTAATTTATTAGTATATAAATTTCATGTGGATATTATATCCGCCTAATTGAAGACCTTTGATGAAATTCTCCCATCACGTGTGACGTGTGTACTAGTTGGAAAACGTCTCACCTAAATCAGGGATTGTTCTTCCATCTCTCAGAGAAGGAACTAAGTCATGAAACTAATGACTTGATAAAATGGTATGTTTTCCATTTTTACAGTTTCTTAAGCTGTAAAAGGCTTTCTGGGGACAATGGCACAGTCTAGGCAGTGGCAGAAGGCAGCAGTGCCCTTGTTAGGATCACAGATCCCCCTTTCCAGACCTTGGACCTGATAAATCCGCCTGGTGAGCTCCAGCAGATGGCACGCGTCCTGCCGCCCCGACCTCCGTCCTCAGAGCACTGTACTCCTGCCTTTCTCTCTAAGAGTCCGGAAGTTCTCGGTGGAGACTCTGAGGGTTTAAAATGCAGTAGTTCTACTTGGGCTTCTCCCCAGCAACACCCGCTCTAGACTTCACTCAGAACTCCGCCCCGAGCGTCCCATGTCCGCGCTCGGCAGTGCTCTGCTTGTGCTTGTCCTTGGGTCACGCGTCCTTCCTAGATTCTCACTGGTGGGGGCCTCGTCACAGGCTACACTCTATGTCGTGGGACCTCGGCCCTTCCACATTGTTCCATCTCGCTCTTGGTGTCCCAAGACCATCTCGTTAGAATAATCGTGTCTTCCTCCGTCCCGTGCGGTCGTGTGGGACGGCATCTGTGCTCATGGCAGTGAAGACACTCTTTCTCTTGTCAGGCTCGACTCAGTTTCCATACAACCCTCTGACCATGCGGATGCTCAGCAGTACGCCACCAACACCGATCGCGTGCGCCCCCGCCTCTGTGAACCCGGCAGCCCCTCACCAACAGAGCAGGATCTGGGAGCGAGAGCCGGCCCCGCTGCTCTCCGCGCAGTACGAGACGCTGTCCGACAGCGATGACTGAACCGCAGGGAAGGGGGCTCGGTGGGGCCGGGGCGAGGGGAGGGGGGCTCTCGTTTGGGGGGGGTGTTTTGTTTTTGATGGCGGGTCAGAAACCTGTCCTCCTCTGACTCGTGCCCAGAGACTTTTCAGGAGAGCCTGGACCACGGATGATGAAGAAATGATGGAAATTTATCTGGAGAGTCAGCTGGGGGGAGGGGCAGGGGGACTGCCGTTGAGACAGGCAGTTCGGTGGATTCGAATAGTGGAGGGTTGAAATGTAGAGTTTTTAAGAAGTGGACAATTCTTGTTCTTACATCTGTTTGTAAAGAAAACCATAATGTCTTTAAATCACTCTTCTGTAAATAGATGACCTTTTTTGCAGTGTTTCCCCTTGCTGTAGTATCTGGTGTACTTATGTTCAAATCAGCGCATCAGCTTTGGGGGTGATTTTAAAAAAACAAACTCCGCACCTGTCTTTTTAACCCCTGCCTTCTGAACGACCTCATACAGCCCAGTTACATAATGTTGGCTGTCACGGGCATTGTACTTTTATCCAGTTTGTTTCCTCCAAATTCAGATTTCCGGTGATGTTTCAGATCTTGTGGAAATGTTTAGATTTTTAACACAGACCCTATCACGAAATCTGTACATTACGTTATTAGGGTCAAAGGTAAGAGGAACAAAATTCTGCCATACTGTAAATTTCCAGTGCAGGCTTTAATTTTTAATTAGTAGCACTGAAAAAATATTACTGCATGGGTATGTTATAGTTCAGTTCTTAAAAGTTTTAAGAAAAAAAAGCTTACTTGAGGCACCCCTCACTGTTCTGCACACTGGTGACTAGCCACACCCCTAAGTACTCTTTTCCTTCTGCACCTGATGCAGCCCAACAGAGCTTTTGTTTCGAAATAAATTTGACTACCCTGTCCATAGCCACATAGACCATGTGTGATTTAAGGCTCTTGATGTCTCAGGTTTCAGAGGAAAAACTAGTATCTTGTCTTTAGGTTGCTCGGGATTGGCTGAGTTAGAAGGGAACGATCTGTGTAGGTTTGCCAGGTTCGCTGTGTTCCGTGTCCTGAGGCCTCACGGTGAACATGCTCTTTGGTTCCTTCCCATTTGCCACGTGCCAGTGCTCCCTTTGGTTCCTCGTGGGCAAGAGTTCATTGTTGAATCTTTTCCTTTCACTGGATCTCAAGGAGCAGATACTTTAAAAAGAGTGAGTTTTAAACTAATTATGGTACTAGAGGGTCAGTTTCATCCTTAGTAATTGCTTGTTGAACTGTGAGATTTTTCTCCCATACAACTTAAGCATAGCAGTGAAGCATCCTTCTGCAGCAGGAGGATAGGGACTGTTCTGGAAGGATGCCACTGAAGATTGGAAAGGGGAGAGAAGGACGTCTCTCCAGATGATACAAATTAGCACTTTATGGACTAAGTAGATCTGAACTTTTTAACAAAAGTACTCAAGCCTCTAGAGAAAGCAGATGTACGATAACCACTGACTGAGTGCCTCCTTAGCACTGGGGTCTGATCCCTAATTTGGTAATGAGGGCACTGGCTCAGGACCTTGCCCACAGTTAAGCAAGCGACAAAGGCCACGAGTCCACGTGTGTCTGAGGTTCAGGCCTGCACCCCTGTTGCTGCCCCGCTCCCGGAGACCTCGGGTCCTCACGCTAAACTTGCGAGCAGGGTTGGTGATCCTGTTCCTCCCACTTGGAAAGCTGGTACCGCTGTTATACATACACATCAAATGTTCATGTGAATGAAAACAGTAAATGTTCTGCGTAACAGTTACTATTTTAGATATCGTTCATTTATAGTGTCGAGAGACCCAAAAGAGATGACGATGGATATTTTCTAGGACCCTGAAGGTCCTGAGCTACTCCCAATCAGAATGGTTTTTGCGCACACGTTGCCTGAGAGCCTAACTTTCTACTCCCGCAGTTCCACTTGAGGACCCCCCGATGCCTCCTCCTCGGCGCCTGTGCGTTCCCACTCCACCCGCCCCGGCGTGGGGAAGGGCTAACGCAGGACCATTTCTTAGTGCAGAACATGGAAAGGACAGAACTCGCACGTGGCTTACCTACGGAGCAAACCCTCTGGGAGGGTGGCCATCCACTGCGGCAGGACTGGAACGGCACCGAGGGGGCCCGAGGCCTGGCGGATGTTGGCTGTGACCCCAGGCATGACACTGCGGGCTGAGAGCTTGGTGTTCCGAAGCTGCCTCCTCGCGCGTGAGCAACACGTGTCGCGCCCCGCAGCTAGGGGGTCTTCCCGATTCCGACAGCCAGGCTTCCAGTGCATGTTCATGATCGGAGGTTTCCTAATGCTTTAATTTTGGTATGCTGGTTCCATTTTTAAAATATCTATGCCCTGAAAACTCCGGTGACATAGTTCAGACCCTTAAGCTACACTGTTTTTTAACAACTCACTTTTGAATTCAGACCAGTCGGCCACGGGGTCAGCCCTCCTGCTTTGCTACCATTTTACAACTGTGCAAATGAACTTTCTTGGAAATACCCACATGATGAGACTGTCTTTCCGGGAACACCTACAGTTTTTTCCAGCACTGGGACGGGACCATGAGCTGAATCCTTGTGGAGGATCAAAAATTTTTAAATAAAGCCTGGAGTGACAAAACTAACTTTCAGTAACCCCTGCAATTGTGAAAAGGTAAAAACATTCTCAGTGCAGACGGTGAGTAGTTGATACTCATTTTTCAAAAATCAGCCAACCAATAAATTAAGACTGGGTTGCACTGAAAATCTGATTTATATTCTATTTCTCATTAGGCCTGAATAAAGAAGCTAGCTGAGTGGTAAGAGATGAGCTTAACAGAAAGCAGGAAGAAATTTACGTCAGCAAAATACAAAATTCTAGTCTCAGTCTAGTATTTTGTCTTCTTGACTCTAGTAAGTTATTTCTTGTGAGAAATTCAAAGATTACGGAATACATACAGTGTTGTTGTAGAGTCTCTAGTTTATTATGAAAGGATTCTTCCAATGTGTACACAGGAAACAAAAATATCTGTTTTATCATTCCCACTCACATCCCCACCCCCAAAGGCTTACCAACAACAGTGTTCCTTCATGGTACCTACAAAAATTGCCTTTCCCCGAGGCAAATGGCTCTTTGCAAGACTTTAGAGGTAAAAACGTCCATCTACCTAGCTCGTAGGTTTATACTTTATGCCCTCCGAGGCAGTGTGATAAGGCTCTTTCGACACAGTCGTCTATTCGTTTAGTCATCTGACCAGATACGCTCTCCCCCGGCTAAAGGAGCATCTCCTCGGTCCCCTACTTTACAGCTACGGACACAAACAGCCAGGCCTAGGATCCAGATCAGTGATCCTTCTACTGTACCAGCAGGGCTCGTCAGAATCGCGGGGGAGATTTCACAGATCACACTTGGAAGGCCCTACCCCGAGACCGAAGGTTTGGGGGTGCAGCCCGGGCAGGTGCGGATGACTGTTCGGGGACCAAGGCTGCCAAGGAAGTGGGGCGCTCCGACGGCATCGACAAGAGTCCGTATCATTCCTCGTTCCCCTTCCTCACAGTCGTATGTAACCAGATATAAAAACACACAGTTCACTTTTATTTATAATTAAATGGGTATATTTTCAAGGGCCTAACTCCTACTTTCAGAACGTCATGCTGGACGCCGGTGCAAACCAAGACGATACTTTTCTCCACTATGCGTTACATCCCTCACGGGGCTTCATGAAAGAGAAGAAAAAGAACTCACCATAATCCCCCTTTGCCATGAGACAGGTAGCTCTGATCTGCTAAACAGCGATAAAATGAAAAAGAAGGGAGGGAATCAATGGATCAAAACCGCAGGACACAGATGCCTGGCTGACTCACCACACACCCAGCCAAGGGCAGCCCGGCCCATCGCCGTCCGGTTCCACTGAGACCCTCGCCCGGCACCTCTCCAGCCGTTACAACCGAAAGCATCACGGGACATCTGTCCTTAGAGGCAAAATCAGCCAGGGGTGAAAGCTGTTTTTCCTTTAAAAACACAAAGTGGCAGTGTATACAGCTTGTCCGTCACCACAGCCACACTGACAAAACTTGAATATCAAGGAGAAAGGATCTAAGCCATTGATTTGGGTGTCACTGAGACCGGAATAATCGCTGTTGCTGAAAATTCCCTACAACAAACAGGGATTTCGCGCTTCATAAAATTAAGTTAAAGGTCTACTTTTTCTTGAGAGCTCAGCCAACTCTTCCCTGATGTGCTGTATAGAAACCTCATCTCTTTTCAGCTCTGCTTGCTTCAGCGCTTCCTGGTAGATCTCTTTTGCTTGTGCGTATCGCTCTAAATGACCCAGAGAGAAGGAACAGAAAGAGAAATGTAGCTTTTCAGAGTGATTCTGCCAGGCTCCCCCGGGCGGGCGCCGGCGGTCCCCTCCTGCCGGGGACCCCCTGCCCGCCCGGCCCGCCCCTGCCAGGCTAGCGCGGAGTCCTAGCCCCGGGCCCCGGGCCCCCCGCCCTCCCGCCGGGCGCCCCACCTCGGTGCATGAGGATGGCGGCCAGGTTGCTGAGCAGCATGTGCAGCTCGGGGTGCTCGATCTGCCGGGCCAGGTCGGACGCCCTCTGCACGTACGCGCAGGCCTCGTCGAAGCGGCCCTGCGCGTCCAGGGTGGTCGCCAGGTCACTCATCAGCACGATGGTCTGTTCGCAACAGAGAACAGGGCCGTTCAGCACTCACATCGCACGGCACGCGGCAGCCGTTCCCCTCAGGGAAGTGATACAGGGAACAGGAGGACTATTACTCATTGATCTGATGACCAGATCCGAAGCACACACGAAACAAAAGAGCAAGCAGCAGCCCTAACAATCCCATTAAGGTTCAGGCATCTGGAGAAGCCAGCCTCCAGCGCCTTCTTAGAAAGTCATTCCTACAGGCGACTGACACTCATGGAGACGAAGAAATACCAAGTACGGATTTTAGGAAGATTCCCTTTAAGGGTTTTGAATCTTAAAACTCTAAATCAACATTTAAAAATTTTGACACTAGGAGCAGCAGACCCACCTCATGCCCTGAAGCTGTGCGCTAGGCCTCAGGTCTAGCGCTTACGATTTCAATTCCGATTTGTCTTCTTGTCCCTCAGCGTCTTCTTGTCCCTCAGTGCTATTCCACGAAGGGGACGCGTCACCTAAGTCCCTTTCCTGAGGCCAATTCACAGCCCAATACCTTGACTCGCCCGTGGACCCCAGCCCGGGACATGTTCATTCTGGCTAAAATGTGTGTCCCACCTGGGGGTGCAAGCATCTCACGTAAGCGACCCAGTTCTCACCTCAGGGAACTTAATCGGATAGAGGAGAAACAGAGATTTCTGTTCGAACCGAGAGCTCTGCTCCGCGAGGTTAAATTCTGTCAGTGGCTCTGACTTTACTGCGGTCCCTCGCCCCCTCTCTCCCCTTCCCCCCGCACGGGCCCTGGCAGTTTGCCTGTGGGGTGAGGGAGGCCAAAACCTTCCCGCGTTAACCCCGTTCCTCCTAAGATTCTGAGACTCAGGATTCCAGAACACTGGGCCGCGTCCCCTGAGGGCCTGGGAGCTGCCGGGGGCCTGGTCCACCTACTGTGTGGAAAGGCTGCTCTGCCGTGGACCCCGATCCGTGTACAGAGCGCTCTGGACAGACCCAGGAAATGATGCAAGGTCTCAAACCCTTTTTTTAATTCTTGGGGTTTTTTTTTTTTTTTAAAGTCATCTCTGCGCCCCACCTGGGACTCCCACTCACCCTCAAGACCAAGTGTCAGTCGCACACTACTGAGCGTGCGGCCGGGGTAGGGGGGCCAGCTCGGCCCGTCCCCCGAGTGTGGCATCTCACACCCGGACCTCCCTGGTGCTCCACTCCGCTCCCTGCTCTCCTCCCTTACCTGCGGGTGTCTCTCCCCTAGCATCTCTTCGGAAATCTGCAAAGCTTTTTCATACATCCTCTGTGCCTGGGACGGCTGCTTGGAGAACAGAAGGTAGCGAGCGTAGGTGTCCAAGCACATGCCGAGGAGGAGGTGGGTGCTGGCCCTCTCTTCCACTGAGAAGGAAAGAAGAGCAGCGCGGGCGTGTAATGCAAGCACAACAGAGAAAGTGAGGCAGCGACGCGGCCAAGCTTCTTCAACCTCTTGCTTGTTACCGAGGCCCTGGAGTATTTTCCCAGCACAGGACCCACGGACTGTGTCCTGTCGTTTAGGACGTACCCCTGACCTTCCACTTCGTTCCACAAAGGCGACGGCGGGGGTACATCTGAACTGGCTCCCGGACCCAATCTGTGTGCGGTGGCGGGAGGCGGGGTGTGTAGGAATTCACTGATGGGGCACACCCCGCCCAGACGGCCTCAGGGGCCCCGGCGGGCCGCCCCCTCCCCCATGAGACCCCAGGCGCAGCCCCTGCGCCCCGGACGGCAGCTGGCCGCACGCCGGAGCCTCGGGTGCGAGCCCTCCGAGTCAGGACGGCGGACCCAATGTCAGGGCTGCCCGGCCTCCCTCCCCCGGTTACATTCATTTGCTAGATCGGCTCGCAGAACTCCGAACATTTTACTTCCAGGGTTACTGTTTATTACGAAAGGAAGTGACTCGGGCCAGCCAGATGGAAGGGACGCATAGCACAAGGTACGCGGGAAGGGGCGCGAAGCCTCTGCGCCCTCTCCGAGCACCGACCGTCCCAGCACCTCTACCTGTTCATCAACCCAGACTCTGAGCTCCGTCTGGGTTTGTGCTGGGCCCCATTACGTGGGCACGACTGACTAAATCACTAGCCATCGTGACTGACCCCCTCGTCCGGGTCAGGGCGGGACTGAACAGTAACCCTCTAATTTATAGGGCCAGACCTCTTGACAACCGTCCGGTCCCAAGTCTCCCTGGTAACACAGCAAGACACCCTAATGACTCTCAACCCCAGAAATTCCACGGGCTTGGGGAGCTCTGAGCCAGGAACTGTGGACAACGACTAAGTACAGATAAGAAATAGATCTGGGTCATAGGAAAGTCCGTTATCTTAAAATCACAATATTGCAATATCCAATTAAATGACAAGCTTTTCCTCACATTTTTCCTTTATAAAGATTTTTTTTTTTTTTTTAAAGTAACTACTACACCAACGTAGAGCTTGAACTCACAAGCCCGAGATCAAGAGCTGCCCGCTCTTTGCGACTGAGCCAGCCAGGCGCACCCCCCTACCCCTGCATTTTAAGTAAGACCTTGAGCATCAAGGTACAGAGCGCTATTTTTAGGTCGGAACTGCATTTAATAGAAACAGGTAAATGGTAAAGATAAACCCCAAGAATTGGTTAACAACAAAGAAAGTAGAGGGCAAATGAAAGAGTTTTCAGGTGCAAAAAAGGTAATGCTTAGTAAGAAACCAGAAAACGCTCAGAATCCTGAACTAGAAAGTCACAAACCAATTGAAAGACCAGTTAATCCATTTTTTTGAAGACGATGACTGCAGTGAGACGGCAGCTCTGGATAAACTGCAGTCTTAACACAATGTGAAAAGGAGCAAATTTCAAACGCTACAGACCCTGAGCACAGACACCAGGAGTGACGAGGCGCACAAAACCCAAGAGAGCTGACAGCCGTGGGTGTGGCCATGACCTAGGTGCAGGGAGATGGTCCAGAAAGGTTTCCCTCAGATAAACTTAGTAAGCAAACTAGGACACACCCAACCGATGACGTTTAGTTGGGTTTATTTACAGGCAAATTCACAAGAAACACCATTCTTTCCCTATCCTCAAAGATTCAGAAAATGCACAAAAGGCAGACAGAATTTAAAGACTAGGGAACCAGATATAATAGGATGACCAGTGATTTAAGAGAGAGTTCAAATAGGACAATTTCATTGCGGTGGATGACAATAGCTGCTGACTATCAGAGGGAAAAGTTAAGAATGGTGGCTCAGCGGGTTAAGGCCTCTGCCTTCGGCTCAGGTCATGATCTCAGGGTCCTGGGATCGAGCCCTGCATCGGGCTCTCTGCTCAGCGGGGAGCCTGCTTCCCTCTCTCTGCCTGCCTCTCTGCCTGCTTGTGATCTCTCTCTCTCCATCAAATAAATAAATAAAATCTGTAAAAAAAAAAAAAAAAAAGTATATACAAATGTATGGCCAAATATAGAAAAGCATACAGCTTCCTACCACATGTAAAGAACCCATATTCCTCCACCAGGAGGAACACTGAAACCAAATAATCCAACGATGAGCAAAAATGCTGAGCAAAAGCTTATATAATCAAGGGGCAGTTTAACATTAATGATACTGCAAGATAATCTAACGAAAAAAGGCAGTTGAAAATGAGAGGAATGAGACAAATCTGTGTTTCCTCCAAGTACAAACTAAAAAAAGTCCAAGAAGATAAGTAATTTGTAACAGAAGACTATGAACTAAAACACACATTCTTCGAGAACATTTAAAGACAAAACCTTTTGGCCATACCCCCAAAATACCACAAAACAATGTATAATCATTCCAATTCTGGAAATTCTAGGTTTCAAAAATGACTGCCAACTCCTATTTCCGAGATTTCTATTAATTCTCTTTTTCTATATTTTTTAAAAGTCCTGTATTTTATAATTAGAAAGTATGATGAAGTGACAGGTAGTTCCAGTGGAAAATCATCGCTACTGTTATCAGCAATGGAAATTAGCCAGAATGGTTAATAGTAAAGATTTTTAGAAATAATTAATGAGGTAAGATTTTAGCTGTAATATTTTTCCATTGTTAAGAAAAATGCATTTCAAGTTCATATCACACTATAATAATTTTTGGAGAATCTACTTCTCTAAAAACAAGATCACACTATAATAATTTTTGGAGAATCTACTTCTCTAAAAACAAGACTAAGGGAAAAATAAAAAGGCTCCGTAGTAAAACCTTTAGCATACTGCCAAATTAAGAGAAAACTTCACAGCTTTAATAAAAAAAATAAAAAGTTCCTTTTCTAAACAGTAACATTTAAAATATAGTTTCTTGGGGCACCTGGGTGTCTCAGTGGGTTAAGCCTCTGCCTTTGGCTCAGGTCATGATCTCAGGGTCCTGGGATCGAGCCCCACATCGGGCTCTCTGCCTGCTTGTGATCTCTCTGTCAAATAAATAAATAAAATCTATTTTAAAAATTTTTTAAAAAGAGGAACTTCCTTCTTAAAAAATAAAAAAATAAAATATAGCTTCTTGAAATATTACTATTTAAAAACAAAATTAGACAAGAGCAGATTAGAGAGCCAAAAACAACTGAGAAATACACTGGGGACGTTCAGACAGAGCCCCCCCCCCCACCAAATATTATCTGAATCTGAGAGGGAGATCATACTTATTTCTTCAAACTTATATAAGTAATTATTTCTCACAAATTGTTTCTAACCAGAGAAAGAGAAGCTACCTCAAATCTGTCCATGAAACAAACAAGATTCAACACAGAAATTGTTACTCAAAACATTAGCAAATGGCACTGTCACATGCACAAAGGAAATGACCAAGCGGCATTTATTCCAGGAATATGAGAACGGGTCAGTGTTTCTAATGGATCAATACATCAAATACAGACTTACATAAACGCAGACTACAAAGGAATGTGATAAAATACTGGTTCTGAACAGAGGCTCTTGGTTCCAGTAATAACGACTGATGATCTGAAAACCCTTCTGCTTCGAAGGTGAGATCGACTCTATCCTATACGCACAGCTCAGCTCCGGAGAGGAGTTCCCAAGGGCCAAACTCCCTTCGGAGTAAACTACAACCCAGAGTAGAGTGTGGGACTTGACACCACACCCCATTTGCGCTGGTTTTGTGGGCGTGGCCTGGCGTCTATAATCTAGAACTGGGTCCTTCAACTTCTCCGATCAGAGACTCAGATCTGAAGCCCCTCGCATAAAACCAGAATGACCGGAGGCATCGTGTGCCCCCGCCCCACATCCTGTCCCCACCGGGGACCACAAGGAACTGGCACGGGCCAGCCTGGGATCTAGACAGGAAAAGGACAATCACGGAAATCTCTAATCATAGGCCTGAGCCACATGGAGCTTGAAGTCTACACTTAAGTGTCCATTTTGCCTTGGAATAAACAAAACCATTCCAGAGTCTCATCTTCTCGCTAAAACCCTGCTGCAGATGAACTTATCATCCAAACATAATAAGCATGGAAATTCACATAAATGACAATCAGCAGACGATAAAAGAGGCGGCTCACCCTCAAGAACTTTAGATAATCGACTAATCCAAAACCATCAACGGAGTAGGTTTTGAATAATTAGTTACATGGCCAGTAATGTCCACCTCAGGGCCTTGCAGGTGTTCCCCCTTTGCCTAGAATTTTCTCCCTTTAGAGACCGCCACTTGGATGATCTCCTCCCATTCTTCAGGTTTCTCACCACCGAGGCCTTGCCTGACCCCGCCCTACACAGCGTGCGGCCCTACACACTCCCGGGACACAGTTCCGTCACACACAGGCTGTCTCCGTAGCACTTGCTCATCTCTGGATAGACTGCCCTTTGCCGGAGAGTGTTTATGATGTGTTTTTCCTGCACCACAAACTGAGCTCCGAGAGGCAGCAACCTCCTTTTATTTACAGCGGCCTCTCCATGCCTAGTAACATGTATGGCACCTGACAGGCATTTAAAAAATATTTCTTGGAGGACTGGTTGAATGAACGAACAAATAAAAAGAAAATTAAAAACAGAAAGGTACTGAACTAAAGGTAGAAAAGAAAAAATTAGAGCGCCTTGAGCCTCTGCCCTCGGCTCAGGTCATGATCTCAGGATCCTGGGCTCAAGCCCTGAGGCTCTCTGCTCAGTGGGGAGCCTGCTTCCCCCTCTCTCTCTGCTGCCCCTCTGCCTACTTGTGATCTCTCTCCCTCTGTATCAAATAAATAAATAAAATCTTAAAAAAAGTTTCTATTAACATTCAGATTTTAATCTCTATACGTGAACTGCCCTTAAGTGAAAAGGACACAAAGAGATATATAACCTACAAAATAAAAGTGTTTATATTTTGTTCAAATACATTAAGAAAAAGATAACCCTTCAAAAGAAAATAAGCGAAGGATATAGAGAGACAATTTTCAGAGCAGGAGCTGCATGGTCAATAAATGTATGAAAAGATGTTCTGTATCTCACCAGCAATCAGAAAAAAACACTAAAACCCCAATGAAATTCCATTTCACACCCACCAGATCATCAAAAAATAAAGTCCAACAACAACCAAGACACAGAGCACCAACATAAACAGATTGCTAGTGAAAATGTTAACTGGTAAAACCACACGGACAAGCAACGTGGTAACAACTAGTGTCCGAACCCCGCTGAGTCCACACTTAGGTCCGTTCTATGTCTGCACAGAGATACGGGTCCAAGAAGGTTCAAGGAGCTATTCTTTTCCAGAGGAAAACAGGAAAAACCTTCATGTCCGTCTACAGGAGGCCCATGGGACACGCATCCAGTGGGATCCCAGACCACAGCTGCAGGGCACGGAGCCATGGGAGCCACTGGGAGCCTGTATCACTGTTTACCCCCCACCCCCCACCTCAGTGGACCGATTAGAGGGAGTCTCCCTTCTAGACAGAGGCAGCCCAGCCGACACGTGGTTGGGCAAGGAAACAGGCCTTTGTGAAGGAAAACTGATGCTTTAAGTATCAGCATGGTTAAATCTCAGCAAAATAATGTTGCGTGAGAAACTGCAGGAACAAGTGTATGATATGATACCATTTGCATAAAGTTTAAAAACACACTGGGGCGCCTGGGGCGCTCAATCGGTGAACAATCTGCCTTCGGCACAGGTCATGATTTCAGGGTCCTGGGATCAAGCCCCGAGTCAGGCTTCCTGCTCAGCACGGAGTCTGCTTCTCCCTCTCCCCCTGCCCCCTACCACGCTCGTGCCTGCTCTCTTGCTCTCTCAAATAAATAAAAATATGTATTTTTTTTTTAATTTATTTGACAGAGAGGAGAGGGATCACAAGTAGGCAGAGAGGCAGGCAGAGAGAGAAGGGGAAGCAGGCTCCCTGCTGAGCAGAGAGCCCAAAAAATACGTATCTTTTAAAAGCTTAAAAACATACTAGCCCCACTGTATACCCTAACCTCATGCTGACAAAACTTCTACCTCCTACAAAGCAACCCAGCACGAGAAAACAGACTTTCTCCAAAAGAAGGCAAATGAGCTGGCTGCAAAAGTCTCTGCAATAAATCCCAGTAAGTCTAAAATTCCAGATCGTAGGGAAAAAACAAGTAGGGAGAGGAGTGTTTCATGGTACTCATCTCATCTACAGAAACAACCGAAAGCACTATGTCTGCCTTCCCTCCAAACTGTTAAGTGGAAGTTTAGTGAGGAAAAAGTCCCTTTAAGAGGGAACTGAGAGGGGCACCCAGGTGGCTCAGTCGGTTAAGCGTCTGTTTTCAGCTCAGGTCATGATCTCTGGGAATCAAGCCCCACGTTGGGCTCCCTGCTCAGTGGGGAATCTGCCTCTCCTGCTCCCTCTGCCTGCTTCTCCCTGCTTGTGCTGTCTGTCAAATAAATAAAATCTTAAAAAAAAGAAAGAAAGAAAGAAAAGAGGGAACTGAGAACAAAAAAAGTAACAAAAATGGAAAGCTTTTTTTTTTTTTTTTTTTTTAAGATTTTATTTATTTATTTGAGAGAGAGAGCATACAAAAGAGAGCATGAGCAGCAGGGAGGGGCAGAGGGAGCAAGAGAGGCAGACTCCCCGCACAGCAGGGAGCCCAACATGGGGCTTGATTCCAGGACCCTGAGATCATGACCCGAGCCGAAGGGAGACGCATAACTGAGCCACCCAAATGCCACTGAAAAGCATTTTTTTCAATGCAAAAAATCAGACAAATATCTCTTTCAATACTAATTTTAAATAGGCTTTGAGATTTTGTATAACAAGACAATGATATTCAGACTAGGTTTTAAAAAAATCCCAAAATAGACTTTCACAAAAGACACACTTGAAAAGAAAATGACTTAAAATCATTTTTCTAATGAAGGGATAACTCACAATGAAGATACATATCTTGCACTATTTAAAAAGCATAAAAACATTTACGGAGAAAAAAAAATCACAAAGCCAAGTTATCTTGTCTAGAACTAGACAAAATCAGCAAGGATAGAAGACTTGAACAATACCTTAAACCAATCACATCTATCCAACATATATAGAACATTCCACCCAACAACAAAGGAATACACATTTCTCTCAAATGCACATGCACCAGTCTCCAGAACAAACCACACACTGTACCATACAACAAGTCTCAATAAATTTTAAAGGACTGAAAACTGGGTGCCTGGGTGGCTCAGTCAGTTGGGTGTCTGCCTTTGGCTCAGGTCATGATCCCGGGACCCTGCTTCCCCCTCCCCATCACTCATGCTCTCTCTTCCAAACAAATTTAAAAATCTTGGGGCGCCTGGGTGGCTCAGTGGGTTAAGCCTCTGCCTTCAGCTCAGGTCATGATCTCAAGGTCCTGGGATCGAGCCCCGCATCGGGCTCTCTGCTCGACAGGGAGCCTGCTTCCTCCTCTCTCTCTGCCTGCCCCTCTGCCTACTTGTGATTTCTCTCTCTGTCAAATAAATAAATAAAATCTTAAAAACAAACAAAAAAAAACCAGAAGGAAATATTGGTAATTCATAAATATGTGAAAATTAATCAACACACTCCAAAATATCCCAAAAATCAAAGAAGAAATCACATGAAAAATTAGGAAATACATTGACATAAAAGAAAATGAAAATGCAACATACCCAAATTTAGAGGATGCAGCTAAAGCAGTGGAGGAAAATTTATAGTTGTAAATTCCCATATCAGAAAAGAAAGATTTGAACCAACAACCTGGTCTTTTACCTAAGAAACTAGAAAAGGAGCAAAACAAATCCCAAACGAGCAGGAGAAAGAAACCAAGGAAATACCAGGCAGTCAGGAAGGTCCTACATAAACTGAATGGGAAACAGTGTGAAAAAGCCAAGGCATTTAATCAATCAACTAAGGCACCACATTCTAGCCAAGTCTTAGAGAGCACTTGAGTGCTAGCCACCGTCCTATGGTGCTGAACTCCCCTGACAACTCTACGAGGTAGACAGAGGTTCCGCTCTTTTTCCTGTTCTGTGGATGAGGAAACCAAGAAGACAGAAGTTATGTAACCTGTCTGCAGTCACACTGTGAAGACACAGGAAAATCCAAAAATCAAACTCGGGCTCCGGACTTCAAGCATTTGTGACACCAAATATGCGACCAAAAATAGTTCCACTTTCCAGAAGTGTTTCAATTATTTAAAATGTCAAAATGAATGCAGCTCAAGGAAAGGAGGAGAAAGGAGTCAATGAAAAAAAAAAAAATCTCTTGAAGATTTGAAATAAATAAATCAATAAATCCATGAAATTAGGAATTGGGAAAAAAGTACGATCTCTTAACAGAAAGCTGTCAGTTATGCTTTAAAAACATAATTCCATTAAGTTTTTCACAAGAAAATATAGGTCTCCAAACATTTGTCACCCATGCATTCACTTTTTCAAGATATTTATTTTTATTTTTTTTTAAAGTAGGCTCCATACCTAACACGGGGCTTGGACTTGACCCCAAGGTCAAGAGTCGCGTGCCCTGCTGACCAAGCCAGCCTGGCACCCCTATTCAAGATATTTATTAACGCTGGGCACCTGGGTGGCTCAGTCATTGAGCATCTGCCTTCAGCTCAGGTCATGATCCCAGGTTCCTGGGATCAAGCCCCGCATCGGGCTCCCTGCTCAGCAGGAAGCTGGTTTCTCCCTCACCCACTCCCCCTGCTTGTACTCCCTCTCTTTATGTCAAATAAATAAATAACTAAATAAAAAGATATTTATTAACGCTGTGTTCTTGTTACTGGCCCAAGGGAGTACTTTGAAAAGTACTCTTGAAATCAAATCAAGAAAATAGAAGAAATTTAAATATATGAGTATTGATCAAGGAATGAAGAAAAAAAGTTGCCAGAGAATCACCTTTAAGGGAGATCTGGCCCATATGGTTTCCACCTCTCCCTCTCCTTGGGCCTCCCTCTTCCCTGAGATACAACAATACTGAAATCAGCCCAATTAATAATCCTACCACGGCCCCTAAGTGTTCAAATGAAGAGTCGCACATCTCATTTTAAATCAAAAGCTATAAATAACGGAGCATCTCAGAAGCTGAGACAGAAGGCTAGGCCTCTTGCACCAAAGAGTGAGCCAAG
>CM053619.1:5866612-5911067 GCA_028646535.1 Procyon lotor
TGAACGCCAAGGGAAGGTTCTAGAAGGACGTGAGAAGTGCCACTCCAGGGAACCGACGAATGATAACAAAGCGGGCTCTGACGTGGAGCAAGGTTTAGTGTCTGGAGAGAAGGCCAGCGCAGCCCCAACATTCCCTTAAACCAAAGCTTACCCCAGAGCGAGGCCCCGACTCCCCTCAGTCCTATGAAGGCCGAGCGGTGAGGAAGCAGCAGGAGAAAAGTCTGAGGTTGGCAGAGGCTGGTTCAGGAGGACTGAGGAAGGAAGCCGTGCCCATAACACAGACGTGAAGGGTGAGGCAGCGCGTGCTGACGGAGAAGCTTCAAGGTCTCCAGAAGATTCCAGATCTCACTAAGCTAATACGCTACACTAAACAACCGCACTAAGTAACAGGTTCTCAACGTGGACCAAACAGCTTTCTGTGGGCGAAGATGCCATTGCCCTCCAGGACTTGCGCGGCTGGAGACAGAAGTCGATGCCCGGCTTCCTGTCAGGCGGAGTCTGCCCTCTGCTACCACAGGATTCAAACCACGCACTGTTATCAGAGCCACAAGATGAACGAATCGAACGGAAAGGCCCAAAGAAAATCAAGTGTGTGCTACTTTACGATAAGCACACAATGCTGACAGATTACCATCCCTAAGAAAGTAGTCACCAACATCATACCAAGATTAACTGCGGACGTGTTACGAAGTTACATTAACAGTTTGGGAATAAAGAAAAAGAAAATTTAAAGGAAAGATGGCTGAATATTTCTCTCATTTCAACACTGAAAAATACTTTCTAAGCACTAAGTTCCAGAAGAGCAGGACTTCTGCCTCACATGCCTCTCTTCGACGCCTAGAACAGCTCTTCTAAATAACTCTAGGTAGGGGCACCTGGGTGGCTCAGTCGGTTAAGTAACTGCCTTGAAGTGAGGTTGTGATCCCGGGGTCCTGGGATCGAGTCCTGCATTGGGCTCCCTGCTCCTCCCTTTGCTTGTGCACTCTCTCTCTCTCTCTCTCTCTCTCTCTGTGTCAGATAAATAAATAAAATCTTTAAATAAATAGCTCTAGGTAGTTATTTAAAATGAATAAAAGGAAAATAGACAAAAGTGAATTCAGATCTAACTCCAAAAAGATCAAAGGCCAAGTGCAAGTCATACTGTGTGATTCGTTTACATAAATTTTTTTTACAGACTGACTGATTAGAGCAAGCCTGTGTGCGCCGTGGAGAAGGGGCACAGGGAGAGGGAGAGAGAATCTCCACCAGACTCCCCACTGAGCCCGGAGCCCGGTGTGGGGACTGATCCCAGGACCCCGAGATCATGACCCGAGCTGAAACCAACAGTCAGATGCTTAACTGACTAGGCCACTCAGGGGCCCCATTTCTATAAATTTTGAAAAGAAACCTGCACAAACTACCGAAGCCTCAGCAGACCAGTATCTCTGGGGTGGGAAGGGGACTGAGACGGGGGTCAGACACACAGAGGCTGCAAAGGTATTGTGAGTGTTGGGCCACTGCCTGTTCTTCTCATTACTCCCTCGACTAGATGAACGCCAGTTTCACAGTTATTTTTAATTAAGACAAACAAAAAGACCCAAGCCTCTGAACTATATAGACACGAGCAAGGGAAAAGAAAAAACCTGACAGGATAGAGTTAATATTCTTATCAAACAGCACCAATAAATGATCAACCTCATTGCTTATCAAAGAAATGCTAATTAATGCATCACTGCCACATCACCAATCCGGCAAAGGTTATAAAAAAGTCAGTGAGATTCGGGGAGAAGGGGCACACCGCCTTACCACAATAACGAAAACTAACGACAGCTAACCCTCAAGCAGCTACTCTGTCCTAGGCATTGTCCTCAGTGCTTTATCGATATGAAATCATTCAATCTTCCTACCAGTCCTATGAGAGAGGATTACTCTTATTCCCATTCTGAGGATCAAAAGCACATAGGGATTACTTAATTTGACCAAAGTCACAAAGCAAATAAATTCACAGAATCAGAAAATATAAATTAGGGGCCCCTGGGTGGCTCAGTGGGTTAAAGCCCCGGCCTTCGGTTCAGGTCATGATCTCAGGGTCCTGGGATCGAGCCCCGCATCAGACTCTCTGCTCAGTGGGGAGCCAGCTTCCCCCCCCTCTCTGCCTGCCTCTCTGCCTACCTGTGATCTCTCTGTGCCAAGTAAATAAAATCTTTAAAAGAAAAAGAAAATGTAAATTAATGAGTCCTTTCGGGGGCAATTCTGCAATATTCATCAATAACCTTAAAATGTGCTGCTTTTGCCCTGGAATTTCAGGGCTGAGACACTATCCTAAAGAAACAGATCCGGACACCGCCCATGTCGTCACATTAGACTTCACCCCCACGAAGATACACTGCTCTGGACTGGACGCGTGCATGTATCTATACTCTCCCCCAAACATCACTAAAATCAAAGTTAAAGGATGAAAAAGATAAAGTTACAAGGGGAAAAAAAAGAGAGAGAGAGAGAAGAATCAAGGGAGAGGACAAAGATCCAAAGCTGTGGGAGAGGACAAGCAGAGGAAAAAGGGCAGTAAATGACCAAGCCCAGGACAGGGAGAGGATAACACTGCAGACAGCCGGCAGGCAGCCCAGAGCCCCAGAGCAGCTCAGGAACTAGGAAGAGCAAGTACTATGGTTAACAGGACAGTTGATCACACACATAAAAAGACAAGCAACAAAAACACCGCAGACGGCCAGAGGAAACAGAAAGACACAAAAGCAAATGCCTGGGGCGCCTGGGTGGCTCAGTGGGTTGAAGCCTCTGCCTTCGGCTCAGGTCATGATCTCAGGGTCCTGGGATCGAGCCCCGCATCGGGCTCTCTGCTCGGCGGGGAGCCAGCTTCCTCCTTCCCCCCTCCCCCACCGCCTGCCTCTCTCCCTGCTTGTGATCTCTCTCTCTCTGTCAAATAAATAAATAAAATCTTAAAAAAAAAAAAAAAAGGCAAATGCAATCACAGGACCATGTTACTGGGCTCAAAAACTAACACTTGATATATCTGCAACACTGAAGACATGACCAAAACCGCACTAAATCTTCACTTTTCTGTAAGTTAGTAGATTCTAAAAATAATAAATCAAGAAATAATTTTATGTTATTTAGAAATATGAAGGAAAATTCAAGAAATTGGTTAAGAGTTGAAAATGACGTCAGGAAGACATACGCAAGAAAATGATATTTTTAAATTAATTCTTCTAACATTCTTTCACTTCTTATACAGGTAATATAAGTAGTTTAAAAAATAATTTGTCCCAATAAATTACAGAATATTCAAAAAAACACAAATAAGACATAAACCCCCTATAAATCTACCAACCTGAGATACTGTCTATATTTTGTTATGCAGCCCTGTTCTATACCTAAATTTAACCTGCATACTTTAGAAAATGAGGCTCCTCAAGGCGCCTGGGTGGCTCAGTCTTAGGCGTCTGCCTTCGGCTGGGGTCATGATCCCAGGGTCGTGGGATTGAGCCCAGCATGGGGCTCTCCCAGCTCTTCGGGAAGCCTGTTTCTCCCTCTCCCACTCCCCCTGCTTGTGTTCCCTCTCTCATTGTCTCCTTCTGTCAAATAAATGGGTAAAATCTTAATAAAAAAAAAAGGAAAGAAAAGAAAAGAAAACTAGGCTCCTCATAACCATGATGTTTAGTAATCTGTTGTTTTCACTTAATTTTTTGTAGGCATTTCCTCAGTAATCACATATACATTTACAACAGGAACAAAATGAGCACCCTAGACCAAGTTTTTGGTCTGAAGTGAACACTTTTGGGACAGAATAAGTCATGTCAATTAAAAGCATATGAATTCAACAATGGATTTACTTTGCTTAAAATGGAATAGGGGGTTCACCTGGATGGTGCAGTTGGTTAAATGACTGACTCTTAGTTTTAGCTCAGGTCGTGATCTCGGGGTCATGGGATCGAGCCCCGCATCGGGCTCTCTGCTCCGCGGGGAGCCTGCTTCCCTCTCTCTGCCTGCCTCTCTGCCTACTTGTGATATCTCTCTCTGTGTCAAATAAATAAAGTCTATAAAAATGAAAAGAAAAGAAAAAATAAGATTAAGGATAAAGTAACACATTTTCTATGTTGTCTAACTAGTAAAATACAACAACGTTTATAATAGGAATTAGTTTGCTTTCTCCAACAAGAGTTCCTTTGCCTGAAAAAAATGTTTTCACAATATATCACTAAATTCAAACAAAAGCATATATAGTATGATCCCTTATTTCTTAAAATGTAAACAGCGCATGGTGGAAAACAAGCCTGCAAAGTCACACATTTAAAAAATCAACAGTAGGGCGCCTGGGTGGCTCAGTGGGTTAAAGCCTCTGCTTTCTGCTCAGGTCATTTATCTCAGGGTCCTGGGATCGAGACCCGCATCGGGCTCTCTGCTCAGCGGGGAGCCTGCTTCCCCCTCTCTCTCTGCCTGACTCTCTGCTTAAAATCTTAAAATCTTAAAAATCTTAAAAAATCTTAAAAAAAATCTTAAAATCTTAAAAAAAATCTTAAAAAAATCTTAAATCTTAAAAAATCTTAAAAATCTTAAAATCTTAAAAAAATCTTAAAATCTTAAAAAATCTTAATCTTGGGGCGCCTGGGTGGCTCAGTCGTTAAGCGTCTGCCTTCAGCTCAGGTCATGATCCCAGGGTCCTGGGATCGAGCCCCACATCGGGCTCCCTGCTCCGCGGGAAGCCTGCTTCTCCCGCTACCATTCCCTCTGCTTGTGTTCCCTCTCTCACTGTGTTTCTCTCTGTCAAATAAATAAAATTTAAAAAAAAAAAAAAAAAAAAAATCTTAATCTTAAAAATCTTAAAAATCTTAAAAAAAAAAATCAACAGTAATTCTTTCTTAGGACTATTACGAATGATTTTTATTATTTTCCTCCCAATACTTTTCTAAATTTCCTTAATTGCACTGGTATTACTTTTGGAGTCAGAAACTTTTAAGAAACGGTCTAGAGTCAATACTGCAAATGAAAGACAGCAACGGTGTGAATAGTTCAAAAGTGACTTATTTGATAGCTAGACTTGTTTTTACATCTTTTGTGAGTTCCCTCAAAGTGCTTCCATACCACACTGAATCTCGCCTCGGTGCCTGTCTGGTCTTCTGTTCTTACAGTCAACAACCAATGAGCCTCCACTGTGTGCCAGGCACTGTTCTAGTACTAAAGATCCAGCAGTGAACAAAACAGATGAAGACAAATACGAAAACACTCAGAACAAAAATACACTTTCAGTGGCCAAACATGAGCACACAGCAGACAAGTGGGAGGAAGAAAAGTTAAGGACAGGTGGGAAGAGATCACTGAGTCAGGGCAGGCCTCCCGAGGAGGGAGCCCACAACTGAATGAAGGGAGCTGGCCATGCAAACATATGGGAGAACACGCTAGGTAGAGGGGGCAAGTGAGAAGTCTCGAGATGCACAAGCTTGCACGGAACAGCAGGGGAAAGACCAGTGTGGCCAGAGTGGAGTGAGCAAGGGGGAGAGCAGCAGATGATGTAGAAGTAGGCAGGGGTCAAACCATGTAAGGTCTTACAGGACCACAAGGAGTCCTGAAGGTGATGCAAAGGCACTAAGTTTTAAAAGACCACTCTCCCTGCTAAATGGATAACAGACTGTGTGAGGGAATGCGAGGAGGCAGGAAAACCTCTGAGGAGACTCTACAGGTGTTCAGGCAAGAAACAATAATGGCCTGGACCAAAGTCGTAGGGTGAGAGGGTGAGATGTGGTCCAACATGGCTATACCTCGACGGATGATCCAACAGAACTTGACGACTCACCAACAGGAACGAAGAAGGAATCATAGGTGATTTGTAGGTTCTTAGCTAAAGTAACGAGCGAATGGTGGCATCATTTACTGCCGGAGCTAACTGGTAGAGAAGCAAGTCCGTAAGTGGCAGGTATCAGGAGACCCGGGGGGGCCTGGGTGGCTCAGTCAGTTCGATGTCTGACTCTTGGTTTCAGCTCAGGTCACAATTTCAGTCAGGGTCGTGAGATCGAGCCCCACACTGGGCTCCGTGCTCAGCTTGGAGTCTGCTTGTGATTCTCTCTCTCTTGGCCCCTGCCCCCACACTCTCGCTCTCTCTCTCCAAAATAAATAAATAAAATCTTAAAAAAAAAAAAAAAATCAGGAGACTCATTTCAGACATGTTAAGTGTGAAATGACCACTAGACATTCAGGTCAAGATGTCAAGGAGACAATTTTACCCAGTTCATGTCTGTAGTCCATGGGTAAGTTGGGGCTGAAGACATGTAACTGATATTTAAAGGTATGGGACTAGAGATGCCTGGGTGGCTCAGTTGGTTAAGAGGCTGCTTTCGGCTTAGGTCATGATCCCGGTGTTCTGGGATCGAGCCCTGTATCGGACTCCTTGCTCAGCAGGGAGCCTGCTTCTCCCTCTGCCTGCTCTGCCTGATATCCCCCCTGGTTGTGCTCTCTCTCTCTGATAAATAAATAAATAAAGTCCTTTTAAAATTTTTTAAAATAAATAAAGGTAGGGGACTAAATGTTATCTCTTAGGGCGTGAGCCCCAAGGTATGCTAACTTTAGAAGTAGCAAAGGGAAAGGTGAGTGCCTGGTGGGGGGTGGGGGGGTCCCAGAAGCCGAGTGAATAGTGACCGGAGTCACAGCTGCTAGTAAGTAGAGCAGGTAAGATAAGGACTGAGAACTCATGACCTTGACAAAGGCAGCTTCAGCAGAGTGATGGAAGAGAAAGTACGGTTTATACTCGAGAGAGAACTGGAAAAGGGGAGCCTGGGCAGCACAGTGGTTAAGTGTCAGGATCTCTGGGTCTTAAGATTGAGCCCAGCATCAGGCTCTGGGCTCAGCACGGAGTCTACTTGAGACACTCTCTCCCTCTGCCCGCACCCCCCCACCCCGGCTCTCTCTCTAAAATAAATAAAAATAAACCCTAAAAAAAAGGGGGGGGGAGAGAGAACTGAAGACAATAGAGTACAGATAACTCTTTCAAGTCATGTGTATTGCTTTAGGGACAAGGGCTGACCGCTATTTCTCTAGTATCTTGCTGGCTCTCGGCGCAGGGTACATGTGAAGCAAGCATTACCCAATGAACGCTTCATCTGCCAATTCCTGGTATTTCAAATCATATTAAGAAACCTGAATGGCTGAGACCCAGAGAGCATCCTGAGCATCCCATTCTGTTCCTAACATCATTTTTTAGGCTCTTCCCTTCATAATGAGGATGAACTAACTACAAGAACCTGAGTTTCTCAGGACACCCAGATGGCTTAGTCGGTTATGCATGTGCTTTTGGCGCGGGTCATGATCCTGCCAGGGTCCTGGGATCCAGCCCCACATCAGGTTTCCTGCTCTGCAGGAGTCTGTTTCTCCTTCTCCACCTCCTCCCTGCTTGTGCTCTAGCTTACTCTCTCGCTTGCTCTCAAATGAATAAATTTTTTAAAGATTTTTTTTTTTTTAAAGATTTTACTTATTTGTCAGAGAGAAAGAAAGAGAGCGAGCACGAACAAGCACACAAGCAGGCTCCCCACTGAGCAAGGAGCCAGATGCGGGACTTGATCCCAGGACCTTGGGATCATGACCTGAGCCGAAAGCAGATGCTTAACCAACCGAGCCCCTCATGCGTCCCTAAATAAAAAACAAACAAAAAACAAACAAAAAACCCCGAGTTTCTCTTCACCTTTTATAACTTGGTACATATCTGGGACCAAAAGGTAATTTAGTAGCACTGTGACTATTAGCTGAACCAAGAGAAAAGAAAAAGACCTTCCTTTTCTGTTCCCCAATTTTCCAGAGACTGTATACGATAAAGTCAACAAGTAAATTACGAACATGTCACCGAAGGGTTAAAAAAGCAAACAGTGGTCAAGTTATTTAAATAAAGCATCTTATCCCAAACCTTCTGCTGAGATCTTAAAAACAGCCACTTAATTCCCCAAATGGGTAACGTGCCCTCCCCCAATTCAGGTATCAGGTACCTCTCTGTCTGTTACAGTGTTAACAGGGAGGCTCGGAGGCAAAAAGACAATGTCCAGAAAAGAGTCAGGTTTCCCTACCTGACAACATGTCTTCTGCTAATTCCTTTTCTCTTTCAATTTTTTCCTCTAGAGTTGAAATGCAGAATTCATAGCCAGCAAGAGCAAATTCCTGTCTGTAAAGCAAAGATCAGCAATCGGCTGTTCACCTTTTTACAAACTCCTCTTTTACTCGCATTTTCCAGGCTTGGGTGTGAGCATGAGCAATACAGGAAGTGTGAGATGGAAAGAGGGAACGCTGCTTAACGTTTCTAAGGAGTCTCAATCTACCATTTTGCAGAAGTTTTTAGTCACCCATTTAACCCAGATTAAGACCTAAAAAGCTAAGAATGCTGCTGTAATCTTAGTAAATGACAGAACCAGCGGCTTCCACCATCTCCCACTAATGGTTTTCAGTGAGTCAGTTTCTCCATTTGAGAAGGCCTTACATCCATTCAAAGTAATGCTAATATGAACAGAGGCTCAGGTCACCTGCCCTAAGGAGGCTAACCACTGATCTTGTGCAATTTCTGAAGAGGTTTATTAGCTCTGTGTATTAGCTTCCTGCTCTGTTAGGTCTCTACTGGAAACTTCCTTTATATACATTCCTGACTATGGCACTAGAAGGCACTGAGCCTGAATCCAGCCCGGGACCCTCGACCAACTGGGGAGGACACCTAAACATCGGGCAGATGGGATTCTGGAGAGAACAAGTGTCAACCACGGGTTTCTAGAACAAGATGCACAGACATAACAAATTCCCTCTCCACCCAGAAGCTCAGCCCCGGTTCTCGTCTTCAGTGGTATGGCTTCTCAGCAGAGGGGCACTACAAAGCTCACCTCTTCTCTAGTGCTTTGCCAGGGAGAACGGATGACCCCAGTGCTGTCCTCTGTTCCCAGAACAGAAGCTTCTTCCAGACCAAACTTTGGCAAGAGGGACCCTATCCAGCCAGGACTCGGAGCCTGGGGAGGCTGCCCACTGGATGTTTCTAGTCAGAGCTAAATGTCTAGAACTAATTCCCTTACTAATATCAGCCTTCCTAAGCCCCAGGTCTAGTTTTATATATTCGGGTCTCTTAATGAAAAAATACTTTCAACAAGAGTACAGAGTGAGTAACAGGCTAATTACCAGGGGCTACTACTTTCACTCATATGAGACCATGAATTCGTCTTGTTCTCCGGTGATTAGCTTCGGGCTTCTTTTTATCCAAGTTCATACCCCACTGACCTCCAGTTCTGTGACTCCTCCAAGAGAAACTGATCCCAGCTGCGATGCTCCCTGGCTCGGGCCAACCGCAAAGCTCCTCAAAAGACTTGAAGTCAGAGGCCCTCAGAAGTCCTAGCCCATCTGGTGTCCAAGTGAATGCAGGGAACAAGCAGGTTCCGTTGATAATGAAGGAGCAGGTGACCAGGGCAGCAGGGACCAGCCCCAGGGACCCTGGCCTCAACGAGCACTCTTGTTATAGCATTAGGTTTGAGGTCATTCCAACCTCTGGTACCCAACTACTGTAGCAACTAAAAACCTAAGGAAAAGCTAGTCTTAGGTCCTCCTATAAATGCCCTCCAAAATATGTGACTCTCTAGGAGTTCTTTGCGTACACCCTACGTGTTTCTTCTTGGAACTCCACCTAGAGAGAATGAAAGGCACCAGGCCTCACTCGTCGGTGTTGCTGGGACCATTAGCACACATCCAAATTCTTTTCTAAAGCCTTTCCTGGGTAGCAGGAAGATTTTTCTTTGCAAGAATCTAGACTCATCTAATACTTTTAAATTAACACTAACTTCCTGTCTTATTTATCCAGAGCTCACTTCTCTACTCCGAGGTATTTCCCTTTCTTAAAGCTCGCCACCTGATCACCTTTACATGCTTTAAGAACACTGCCTCCTGGACTAGCCCCTGAGACACCCCCATACCAACTCCCTTATCACTCAACTATCTATCTACCTACCTAGTTTGTTGATACTTATGCCTAAAAAATGGTTCCTTCAAAGTATATCACCCCGATAGCTTTTACACTGCTCCCTCCTCTTCTAGGAAGAACTAAACTAGTTCTAACTATAACTTCCCTTCCCAGTTCAAGCAGGAACAGAACAGTTGATGAGCTTTGTCACAGTGCAGCCAGAGGGGTGAGGGTTGTCTGCCCCGCTCAGCAGGCTACTAGAAACACCGGGGCAAAACTAGAAGACTAAAGACTTCAAGGATGGGGGAGAGGGGGACACTGTGTGACACCCAGTTTTTTTGAGGCCCAGATGATTGGAAGCTAAATGGAAATTATACGACATCCTAGGGTTAAAGTTCTCTGCCCGTAGCCCAACTCCCTGGCTGCCACCCCCCAGATTACTTACCTATTTTGAGCAGCATAGATACTGGCCAGCTTTAAAGAGATTTCAATTATTGCGTTGTCTTCCTGTTGGGAAAAGGGAAATGAAGAAAATTCACAGCAAGTTCAATTTCCACATGGACTATTTCTGATCAACATCTAGACTGACCTAAAAGCTATGGTCTTTATTCTTCTGGAAGAATGAAAACGGAACCTCTCAACAACCATGTTTTTGCATGAATGAAAGACTGGTGGTTTTACACAGGTTCAAGGGGAAAAAAAAAAAAAAAATCCACCTTTTTTCACCAAAGCATTTGTTGGGGGCTGAGTGGCGTTTTCAGGAAGCAAAACTATTTTGAAAACTTTCTCTGCTAGGGCCCAGCCTAGGCAATGTCCTTACCTGTTGCATGCCCCCTCCAAGCAGGTAACTCATTGTTGCTTTAAAAAGTTTTTCCGCCTAAAAGCATAAGGAAAAGATTTTTCTTTTACTTGGGACCCTGGATTCCAAGTACTAGTCTGATGCAACAGCCCCTTGTAAAACACAATACACACACTAATACACTCAGAGAAAAATATCCTTGTGATGAGAAAACAGACAGAAATACCAGGATCCCACCTCCTCGGGGCACCTTAAAAACTACCCTAAGTAGAAACCAACTTCAGAAATTAACTTTTCATCTAAACCTACTGAGGCTGCAAGCTATCCCCTAATTATTCACTCTTCCATCCTTTTAGTTACAACATATGCTCATTTTACAGGTCAGCCTCCTTTGCACTTAGGTGCGGTCATAGGATGCAGTTTTGGCCAAGGGATGCAGGTAGAAAGAACGTGAACAATTTTTAAATCCTATTTTATAAGGAAGTTGCCTGCCTGCCTCGGAGGCTGGGGGTGAGCCAGCTCTGCAAATGAGAACACAGTTTAGAAGGAACTCGGGCCTGTGGGCCACTTCATGGAGCAGAGGTCCCTACCGTTCTTCAGCACATAGCTCTGGAATAATGCATTAAAAGAAATACACCCTCTTGTTTGAGTCACTCTATTTTGGGGTCTCTCTGTTACAGCAGCTGAGCTGTACCCTTCCTAATAAGAGTTCCCTTGAAGCTAGCCCTTCACAAATTCAGAACACCACAAAGTGATTTACTTACTTACATTTTCAAGCTGACCCCGTATAAATGCTAAGTTGGCCATCTGAAAGCAAATTACAAATTGTTTTTCAGTTTAGAGCACTGTGTTCTACGTATTTCAAAACCTTTAAGCTAATGACTCCCTTTTGCTTTTACCCTCTGAATAACAAAAACAGTTCAAAGAAAAAAGTATTTAACTAATTTGCTAAAATCAAAGTACAGCAATACTGTGAGTGTAAATAATTGCACCATCTTTGCTGATGACGAACCCAATTGAGATCCATTCATCACTGAAAAAACAAATACTAATGACATTTATTTTTGAGCTGAGATTTAAACTTCCTATAAGTGAGGGGTAATAAAATGTTAGTACCCAAGGGTCCTATGATAAAAATCGAAACCAAAAGAAAATGTAGTAAAAACAAAACCCAAAGAGCTTTACAACACCCCGAGGGTCAGAAGTGTAAATCAGGGGAATGAACAACCCTTGTCTTGCATCCACCCTCCATCGTCAGTGGCTCAGATTGGTTGGAAGAGTTACCAAATCGTAAGTGTAAGTGATGGCCTTCCTGTTATCACTCTGATAGGCAAGACGAAGAGCGTCATGTAAAATCAGCTCAGCCTCTTCTGGCTCATCTTTCATGATGCTCAACTGAAAAGAGAAAACAGAGAAAGGACTAGACAATGAAACGTCAAGAAAGCAGGTGTATGTGTTACCAGACAGAAGTGGATACGGCCATACATCCCAATACACAGAAGAATGAATCCATTCATTCGTCAAGTATTTACCGAATTCCGGCTATACACTAGGCTTTATGTCTACAACGGTGACAGGGAGGTCAGTTTCCCTTGTAGCTATGTGCAGCCACGTGACAAAGTTCTCGCCAACAGATGCAGACACCAGGAACATGAACAATTTTTGCACCCTATTTTATAAAGAAGCTGGTTGTCCTACATCCTTTTCCCCTTCTACACGCTGAAAGTAACCCTACACAACAAATTAAGCTTAATTATAACTAATGACATAAACGATGAAGAAAAAGCAATGGGAAGAAACAATAAGGGGTCCCCTCTAAAAGGGAGCAAGAGAAGTCTTCCGAGGAAGTGACAGTTATACTGAGGTAGGAAGGAGGAGCGTCAAACAGAAATTACCGGGGAAAATGACCCAGAGAGTAGGGGATGAACAAAGTCCCTACAGGCTGAAAAGAATGATTTTCAACAACCATTCAAGAGAGGAAAGGAAACACATGTGAAGGGGAGACGGTGAGCCAGAGGATTATTGCTAAATGGGTGGGCAAGGCAGGGGTGGCGTAGGTCAAGTAGGGTCTTGCAGGCCACCGGTAAGGAGTTTGGATTTTATCATAAATACAGTGGGAAGTCACTCAAAAGTTTTTAGGCAAAGAAATAATATATGATTCAATTTAATTTTTATTTTAACTTAAATTTTTAAAGATTTATTTCGTTTTAGAGCGTGCACGCAGGCGGGAGGGGGTGTCCTCAAGCAGACTCCCCATGGAGTGGGGGAGTGGGGAGCTGGGAGTGGAGCTCGAACTCACAATCCTGAGATCATGACCTGAGCTGAAATCAAGAGTCCGAGGCTTAACTGACAGAGCCACCCAGGCGCCCCCCGATTTACATTTCTCGAGGCTGCATGGAGTGTGGGGCAACAGGGCAGGTAAGACCACCAGATGGCAGGCTGTGGCAATGTGGCCGGGATGACAGCAGAGGACACAGAGAAAAGAGAAAAGGGCTGATAGATTCCAGCAATACTTTGGATGTGGTGGCCACAGGAACTACTGCTGGGCTGGAAGGGTACTGGGAGGCAGTGGTAAGGTACCCGCAAGTTTTAAGAATGAGGAGGAGGTTTCCAGACAGAAAAACTGGGTAGATGTAGCAAAGAGAAGATGGTGAAGGAACGTGCTGGGGAGGCTTTTGAGATCAACAGTCAGGTGTGCGAGGCAGGTGAGGCCTCAAAGGAGAGGGCATGTGAGCGGCACACTGCAGCACGGGGATATAAATTAGGATGTCGTTAGCACCAAGGCGGTAGCGAGCCCAATGGCAGAGATGAGATAACCTGAGGAGGACAAACTAGAAAAGAAAAGGGGAGAAAAGGAAGACTTTAGAAAGAACAGAACCAAACCGCGCACAACCGACACTCAAGTGCATTTTCTGGACGCTACGTACATGCCCAGTTCTCGATGCCAGTCGCTTCGGCATGGCTGGCTCCCTGGTGAAAACAACTACATTTCCGCTAATTTTGCTTGGATAGAAAAGCGATGCCCGTGGTGCCACCTCCATCTGCACTGGGGACTGCAGCGGTTTGACTGCAGGCTGTGGATGGAGTCTGACAAGCCTGGATGGATGCCAAGCCCGCACCCCCCACCCCCAACCATGACCCATCGAATTCCGGGCAATTCTACCCCCGGAGCCCCCATCCAGTCTTCGGGAAACCGGAGCGGGCACTGCGCACCCACCGGGCCAAAGAACAGGCCTCGCTCACAAAGGCCGCCTCACCTTGGCTCGCTTCAGCAGCTGGATGATCTCGGCCTCGGTCTCGTCCGCCGCGCCCTCGGCGGCTCCCCCGCCCGCTCCCTGCCGCTCCTCCTGTTCGTCTGCCGCAGCGGGCCTCGAGAACCAGGCGAGCGCTGCGGGAAGGGGCTCTGAGGTCACCGGGCCCGGCCTGCGCCCCGGTCCCCGCCCGGCCGGCCCCGCCCGGCCCGCGCCCCTCACCTGCCAGCAGCGGCAGCAGGCCCGGGCCTCCGCCGCGCGGCGCGACTCGGGGTGCCGGCACCCCCACCTCGGGCGCCCGGCCTCCTGCGGGGCCCGGGAGCAGGCGCGCCGAGCAGGCCCGGCACCGCCGCCCCGCGGCCCGCAGGAGGCCTCGGCCCAGGCTCGGGCTCAGGAGCCGGTACATGCTCGCGCGGCGTCCTCGGCGCACTGCAGGCCCGGCCGGATCCCAGGACGGCCCGCCCCCAGCGCCGAGCGCCCGCCGGATTGGTCGGGCCGCGAGATTGGAGGAGGCGGCGCCGTGGCCTCCCGCATGCGCGTGACGCGCGCCGACGTCACTGCGCCTCGCCCCGCCCCCAGCCGACGGCGGGAATTCTCCGCGGAGCCGTCGGAGCGTTTCACCTGCGGGGCTTTCGGGGGAGGCTACCTGGGACGCCATGGCCGTCGCCTTTCCGGGAGTCACGTTGCCCGCTGTCGCCGAGGAGCTCCTGAGCGAAATGGCCGCGGCGGTGCAGGAGAACGCGCGAAGTACGAGCCGGAGGGCGTGCGTAGCTGCGCTGTGGGCGGTGGACTGGCCAGGCCTGGCGGGGAGGCGAGAGGCGGGGTTCTCCGGGCCTGCGGGGGCGCGAGGTTGGGGGCGTTGCCCCAGATCTCCTCGTCCTGGCTTCTCCGAGCTTTTTTCCTCCGTGGCTCTATTCCCAAACCCCAGTTCGTTAAAAAAAAAAAAAAAGGAAAAGGAAAGCCAAATTCGTTTTGGGAGCAGCGCAGTGGTTCCCTGCAGGCGGGCGGGGCAGCAGGGACACAAGTGCTGGGCGGTACCGTGAAATCCTTGAGAAGGGGCCTCGGGCTGGGAGGGCTTAAGGGACGGGAGCCTGCGGGGACGTGCGGGGAGGTGAAGTTTTGAATTTTTAAGCTCGCCTGTGGTATTTTTCTCCCCCCGCAATCTTAACTTTAAAATTAATCCTTGCGCACACTGTGTGCACCAGATAAATATTTTGGAATCACAAAACCCAAATGCGTCCGCAATGACTGGAGTAAATAGGCATATTGTTGAAAGTACCTGTTTTTTTGTTTTTTTTTTCTCTGACCAGCAGAGGATGCTCTGTGACTGTTGCTTAGCAAAGTCACCCGGGTGATCTCAAGATGTGTTCAGGCGTGCTAGAATTAAGAGGATGATTCTAATCAAAATGCATTGACCAAATATGAACTACTCAAACCGTGTAAAAAAACGGTCGCTTACTAGCAGTCCAGACCACAAAACTGCCGCTTTTTCACTTGGATGGCTTTTGTTTTAAAAGGACTGCACTTCGGGGGGCGCGTGGGTGACTCAGTGGGTTAAAGCCTCTGCCTTCTGCTCAGGTCGTGGTCTCAGGGTCCTGGGATCGAGCCCCACATCAGGATCTCTGCTCGGCAGGGAGCCTGCTTCTCTCTCTCTCTCCCTGCCTCTCTGCCTACTCTCTCTCTCTGTGTCAAATAAATAAAATCTTAAAAAAAAAAAAGACTGCACTTCCAAAGGGTTTATCTTGAGTTACTATATTTAAAGGATTGAGAAAAGTAATTCATACTGACACAAGCATAGTATATACGTTTAAAAGATTAGGCCAGCTAGGTATTCATATATGTTTAGATCCCCAAAAGGATGGAGAAGAAAACAGTCTGTTAGCTCAAATAGTGGTTGCCGGAAGTGAGCTCAGTCTGAATGGGTTAATCTATACAATGTGACACTCTTTGCTCATGGCTCAGGCAGAGGGACCACTGCCATTGATTTGTGTTTATTTCCAGCAGAACCGTTTCCTGCTATTTTAGAATATTTGTTCTAACATAGTAATACACTATTCCTGATAGTGTACGCGCGAATCCTTCATTGATAATATTTTTAGATAGAGATTCTGAGTTTACACTTGTATGATGATGTGATAGCTAATCACAGCTGCACCACGTAGGAAGCTATGGTTACTTTAACTTTCCTGCATAACTTTTTGTTTTCCCAAGAATTACAACTGTCGTGGTTGTGGTTTTTTTAGTTTTCTATGTATGTGTCCCTAACTCAACCTCAAACTCTTTACGAGTATTCTAAATCTCTACTCCATATGTTCAAGTGAGTGAGATGTTCTATCAGTTTCCTTCTCCTGTGGAAATCTCTCCGTGGAAATCTCTCCTAGAGCCTAGACTTGTTCTTATACGGACTGACTGCTCTCCTACCGATTTCCTGAGATCTTCCTTCACCATTATTATCCTAGGAATTCCCTTTGCCTATGTTGAGTGGTATCTTTAGTATATCTACAGCTTTTTTTTTTTTTTCTGGGTTTACTATCTTATTCCATAGAGTACATTCTCTAGTAGCTTCCTGAAGAAGAGTACATAAGGTATACTTTTTTAAGCTTTACATGTCTAAAATGTGTTTTCTAAGCTCACCCTTAAATGATAGCTCGGCTAGGTATTGAATTATATGCTGGAAATAATATTTCTTCAGACATCTGAAGGCATTATATCACTATCTTCTATCTCCTTAAACTTACTTTAAAAGTCTGTATTATTTTAACCCCTCTGCTTCATCCCCACCTCCAAAGCTATCTGGGGTCACCAATTTCTGAGGGTTTTAGGAGGAAGAGGGTAGTGGATTTTGGAGCACAAATGAGCTTAGTATTTAGCTCTTTCCATTGCTAGCTTAGGATTCAGTTTCCTCAAATCTTGTAAATTATTTTCTGGTGTATCTTAGCTGTTTCTCCCTCCCTTGCATCCTGGGGAGTTTATGCTTTAAAAAAAAAAAAATCCTTCTATTATTGTTTAGTGGGGTTTTTGTTTTTGTTTTTAAAGATTTTATTTATTATTTATTTGACACAGAGAGATCACAAGTGGGGGGGGAGGAAGCAGGCTCCCCGCTGAGCAGAGAGCCCAATGGGGGGCTCAATCCCAGGACCCTGGGATCATGACCTGAGCCGAAGGCAGAGGCTTTAACCCACTGAGCCACTCAGGTGCCTGTGTTTAGTGGGGTATTTAGAGGGAGTAAAATTAGATGCATAAACTTAATTCGCCATCTTACATGAAGTTTAACATGATTAACTTTCTTCCCATTTGTGTTTTACAGTTCCTGATGAGCATCTATCATCGTAAGTATATATTCTATTGTAATTGGGTTTCTTTTTAACCACTAATGTTTTCTATTTAATTTTTTTAAGATTATTTATTTATTTAGAAAGCTGGAGGGGGGGGCAGAGAGAGAGGGGGGAGGGAAAGAGAATCCCAAGCAGACTCCACACTGGGCACAGAGACTGACACGGGGCTGGATTCCACCACCCTAAGATCATGACCTGAGCCAAAATCAGGAGGCGAATGCGAGCCACCCAGGCGCCCCGACCATTAATGTGTGTGTGTTTTTGTTTTTGTTTTTAAGATTTTTATTTATTTGTTAGAGTACGCGCACAAGCAGGGGGAGAGTCAGGCAGGGGGAGAAGCAGGCTCCTTGATGAGCAAGGAGCCCGATGTGGGACTCTATCCCAGGACCCTGGGATCATGACCAGAGCCAAAGGCAGACGCCCAACCAACTGAGCCACCCAGGCACCCACCATTTTTGTGTTTTAAAAGCCAGATCCTTTCAACACCAACTCTTGATTTTTAAAAGTACTCTTACTAAACTAAGAACAATGTTTTCTTGACATTGTTAAAAATCTGTCCAAAGCCAATACCATTCTTGACAGTACAAGGTATTCTTATGTTGTCCTATTTGTTCTTTTTTTTAACATTGTTGTAATAGGGGTGCCTGGGTGGCTCAGCATATGACTCTTCATTTCAGGTTGGGTCATGATCCTGGGGTCCTGGGATTGAGCCCCGCATTGGGCTCCCTGCTTGGTGGGGAGTCTGCTTGTCTCCCTTTCTGTCTGCCCTTCCTCCTGCTCACGTGCAAGCACTCTCTCCCTCATAAATAAATAAATCTTTAAAAAACAAAAAAAACACTCTATTGTTCTAGTAGTTGTAGTTATACTGACACATGAAAAAGAAATTAGAAGCATGCCTATCTGCAAGGAAAGATAGTTACCAGTATTTGTAGATGATAGAAATGTTTAAAAACCAAGAAAGTAAAGGTTTTTTTAATTAGAAATTAAAAATTGTTTTCCCTCATACACAAAATTCAAAAATATAGCTATATTCTTGGTAGCAACAAAAAAGTGAAAGCGGGGCACGTGGGTGGCTCAGTCGTTAAGCGGCTGCCTTCGGCTCAGGTCATGATCCCGAAGTCCTGGGATCAAGCCCCGCATCGGGCTCCCTGCTCTGTGGGAAGCCTACTTCTCCCACTACCATTCCCTCTACTTGTGTTCCCTCTCTCACTGTGTTTCTCTCTGTCAAATAAATAAAATCTTTAAAAAAAAAAAAAAAGTGAAAGCTACCTAGGAATAAGTGACATTTAATGTACATGCATATGTACACTTATATTTAATAGTCTAGAAAGATATACACCAACCTATGCCAGTGATGATTTTAGAGGAAACAAAAGAGATATAATTTAGGTTTATAAAAGGTTTTAACTTTTTCTCTACTAAATTTTTTATAGAGATTATTATTAGGAAAATAGTTACTACTTTTGGGCGCCTGGGTGGCTCAGTTGGTTGAGCAACTGCCTTCAGCTCAGGTCATGATCCCGGAGTCCTAGGATCAAGTCCCACATCAGGCTCCCTGCTCAGCAGGGAAGTAATCATGCATGTTCATAAAGATTTTATGGTAAGCATATTCATCCAGTATTGTTTATAGTAGCAAAAACAAAAACAAAACCACCTGGAAACAATCTAGTTATTCACATTAGATTTAAAAAACCCTAATTATCTAAACATAGAATTTGGGGGAAAACAAGGTAATTTATCTCTACAGTAGAATTCTTTGTAACCATTAAGAGTAAATAAATATTCAGGAGGTGTTCACAATAAGTTATAAAGTTACAAAGACAGGTATAAAAATTCTTACTAGATTCATTTTTTTTTTTTTTAATTTTATTTATTTGACAGAGATCACAAGTAGGCAGAGAGGGGAGCCGGGGCAGAGAGGGGCAGCAGGCTCCCTGCTGAGCAGAGAGCCCGATGTGGGGCTCCATCCCAGGACTCTGGGATCCTGACCTGAGCTGAAGGCAGAGGCTTTAACCCACTGAGCCACCCAGGCGCCCCACTAGATTCATTTTTAAAGTTAACTGTGATTAATTGATAAAGTTATGACCAAATTTTATTTTTCTTTGCCTTCAGATAACCTTCATATTTTAATGAAAAAATTTAAAATTCCTCGCATTCTAATAATTTGTTGTATCAAGAGACTAGTTTGTTGGAAAATGAAGAATTTGAACATTTTAATTTTGAAGATTTGAAGCTCTATCTTCATGTTTTGCGTCAGATGACATGAGTTCTTTAAAACATTAACTTTTCCATTTTAGTTCAACCCCTCCATTTTATTTTCCTTTATAAAAATAACTCCTACTCGTGAAAAAAGAAAAAAAGAAATGTTCTTGGTTGGGGCACCTGGGTGGCCCAGCATCGGGCTCCCTCCTCAGTGGGGAGTCTGCTTCTCCCTCTGCCTCTCACTCATGCTTTCTCTCTCAAATAAATAAAATCTTTAAAAAAAAAAAGAAAAAGTTCTTGGAAGATAAAGAAAACATAAAAAGCATCGACAATCATACCACCCAGTGATAATCACTGTTACAGCTTGGTTTATTGCCTTTTTTTTTTTTTTAATGTTTTATTTTGAGATCATTGTAGATTTTCTTTAAAAAAATTTTATTTAAAATTTAGTTTTTATATTTTATTTATTTGACAGCGAGAGATCACAAGCAGGCAGAGACAGAGGGGGAAGCAGGCTCCCTGCTGAGCAGAGAGCCTGATGCGGGGCTCGATCCCAGGACCCTGAGATCATGACCTGAGCCGAAGGCAGCGGCTTTAACCCGCTGAGCCACCCAGGCGCCCCTCTTTAAAAAATTTTTAACATGATTGAGAGTTTCTGAATACCTAATTTTGTACCCAACCTTTCTCACCTATCATAAGAATTTTCCCACATCTTGGGGGGACTTTTTTCTGATCTATCATTTAAAGGTGGATAGCCTTTATTACTAATACAAAAGGTACAAATTATTACCCATCCGGTGGTCAACATGAAAATCTCTGATAATACTGGTATTGGTTAGAATGTGGGGAAAATAGAACTCATGAAGTCTGGGGGGACTGTGGTTTCCACTGTGGAAAGCTATTAGCAACACCTATGAAAGATGAGAAATGTACACGTCCTAAGGCTCGGCAATTCTACTTATATAACCAGGAAGAATTCTCACATTTTTTTTTGTTTGAATCTAGTACGTAATCTGCATTAAGGGACATGTACGGGGACAACTGAATTTTACCACGTAAAATAGAAACAGAATGCCTATCAGGGTACTTAAAAAATAAAATATATGTACATACGGTGGAATGTTACTCAAAAATTAAAAAAAAATATTTAAAGAAATACGTATGTCAATATGCATCATTTTCAAAAGCACACTGAAGAGAAAAAACCAAGTTGCCAAAAAAGCCTATGATCTATCTTTGTGCGTTCCAAAACTTAACAAATAAGATCGTATGTACATATGTATTTGTGTGTATGCACGCATGTGCTATGTATACATGTCCAGTGTACTTTGCCAAATGAAGTATAAAAACATGAACAGAAAGGAAACCAACAAATGCATGCTAGGGGGGTTAACGTTACATGGGTTTTTGCTATATTGTCTTTTTTTTTCCAAATTAAAATGAATTTTTAGAAAATGCCAGCAGTGATCCCTCGGGTTAAGTTCCTAAGGTGACTGTGAGAGCGGGCCGTCTAACGCAAAGCCCCTCTGTTTCCTAGGCTGAATTTCATCTTCGGCTCATCAGCCATCCAGGCCTTGGACCTCGTGGACCGACAGTCCGTCACCTTAATCTCATCACCCAGTGGGAGGCGTGTTTACCAGGTAGAAATCTAGAGGCGGGGATTATGTCAACAAGGAAATCCCTTAGGACAAAATGTTTTCATGAATCCCAGTGTTTCCCGGGCTACTGAAAAGTAAATGATCCAACTTCATAAAATTATACTGTATTAGTAATTAAAATAAGCTAAATAAGACCTCTTAACCCTACCTGGTAGCAATGTATGGAACCAGCAATGATGTGGAGAGGCTGTTTTCTCGAGTCTAATGGCGTAGAGTTGATTTTTGCTTCCTTGTGTTTGATAACAGGCACTTTTCTCAGTTTTGGAAACAGGCACAGTTTCCAAAAACTGCGTTGACACTTTCACCTTGTTCATTATCTCTTGCCTACAAGCAAAAGCCAAAATGCATTTTGAGGTCCTTCTGCATGCTCAGATCCATCTCCTAGAAGTGTTCTTTCAAAACTGTTGTCAGACGGTATTCACTAAGAGTCAGACTATGCTCCAGGCAGGCTGTCTATTTGAACTTTAGTTTTGTCCTCTAGAATTTAAGATACGTAGATCTGTAAAGTAAGAGCCTCTTATCAGACTCTGAAAGACTCAGATTACCATGTGTGGTTGATAACCGCCCCCCTCCCCAAGCCAAGCCAGGTATTTATCTTGCTTGGAGACAGATGCAGAACAGTAAACTCACATCTGGCCACTGGGGTTCGTAGTGTGGACACAGCTGTCCCACACTGCCTATCTGTAAACAGTGGGCTGCACTCCAACCCATTCCCACTCCCCCGCATCCCAGCGTAGCTATATGAGACGAGGGTAAGGGCCGTGGGATTGAGGGAGGGCAATCTTGTGAATGAAATAAAAACACTGGCAGTATTCTCCCAAAATTTTGAGTCTGGAGGCACCTGGCGGGCTCAGCCGGTAGACGGCATGACTCAATCTCAGGGTTGTAGGTTCGAGGCCCACGTTGGATGTAGGCATTACTTGAAAGTAAAATCTTGAGAAATAATATTTCCTTAAAAAAAATTGTGTATGTGTGTATCTGGCTTGGAAGGAGTAAAGAAGCCGTGAGTTTCTAGTATGTAATCTAGGTCTTGCTGAAGACCAGGAAGGGGGAAGTTTTTCAGCATTCGGATTCTGGTTTATTTATGATGAACTTCTCAGAGCTGAGACCATGTCCATTCCTAGTGAGGGAGCAAAGCCTCCTTGGGCAAATAGGTGCCTTTGCTTAATGAATTAACGGGCCGTTCCACATTGTAGCATAATTTAAGCCATCTGGCAAAATCTTTATCCATTTCTTCATTAAGAAAAACGGGGTAGTTAATGTTGAGTGCTGGAGTTAACACTCCTGGATTGCATTTCCTTAAAAGAAGCTACCCGTTAGAATTTCGTCAGGGCGAACTTAGAGTATTTTTATTTGGCGTTTCTATGTAGCTAAAATACCTGGAACAAGAAGGGCCCTTGAGCTTTTCCCACATCTTTTAGTTTCAGATTTTTTTGTCTTCATTCTAGTATTAGCATAACACTTGACCTGTACAAACAGACTTCTAACTGCCCCCCAGTACTAAGATCTTGTCATTAGTTAAAATCTTAAAGATTTTGTTTGAACTATTTCAATTCTTGTTGACTTTCGTTTCTCCCAAGACGGTCACTTGTTTAGCTTTCATTCCCATCCTGTATCCTGTTACATTGCTTTATTCGTCATAAAAATGCAAACTTCCTAGTACTGTGACTCTCAGCTTGGACTTTGAATTAAATGAGGCTGTCGCAATCTTACATCCTCAAGTTGGCCTTAATGGTCTCATTGTCTTCTAATATAGTCCGAATGTGGCTCAAGTCAGAGGTTCTCTGAGATGATCAAGGTTGAGTCAGACACTGTCTGATCCCCCGCTGGTCATCTTTCCATAGGTCACCCTCCTGATGCGCTTACTGATGCGCTTACTTGCAGGTACAAGGCTAATTATTCCAAAGTCATCGCTGGGTGGTTGTCCCCTGAGTTGGCTCTTCTCTGAACTTTCTGGGTTCCCCTAGAAAGCTGCATCAGTCAGGAGAGGCTAAGTTACGATGTGGCAGCAAGGACTCCAGATGTCCAAGACTTACGAAGGCGAAGTTTCCTGTCTCACTCATGCTTCATATCCATTCCGAGTTGATTGCCACTCTGCTGCCGAACGTTTTCACGCAGGGATCCCCGCTGGTACAGCAGCCCTTCCTGGAACATTGTGGATGTCACAGCAGAGAGAAAAGAGGATGTGGTCTGTACCAGTTTGTAAAGTTTCTGCTTGGCTACTCACATTTTCCTGGCTAAAGCGGGTCGCGTAGCCAGCTGGTATTTAATAGGGCAGGAACGTACAATCTTCTTTCAGAGGCACCGAGCGCAGGGAACAGTAAATAATACAGCTGAGCACTGGGACGGCTCCGAAGAGGCTGGCAGCAGCCATAAAACACAACCCTGCTTGCGAGTGGATGACCATCCAGGTGGGTCACACTCCTCAGAACCCAGCCGGAACCACAGCAGACTTCCCCCCAAGGGAGGCTCCTGCGAGTCTACTCATGGTCTGCGTTTCCTGTTTCCCAGATGTCTCTTTTTTAAAAGCTCTCTCCTTCTGGGGCTAAACATTGCAGACTGTGAGTGGGAGAAGCAGGGGCAGTTCCTGGGAGGGGCGGTCATTTTTCCATTGAAGGCTGAAGCCACTGAGTTAGATGATCCCTGAGGTCAGTTTCCACTTGTTATCATTTCTAACTCAGATTTTTGCCTGATTATTGGGTTCATTAGTCATCCGATGGCTAGATGAGGAAGAAGCAAATGCATAATTGACTCTCTCTGGACAGTATTTACTGCCTCGGGTGGTTGAACATTATACTTTTAGTCTTAGCCAGCGCCTGACAGGATCGGGCAAGGGAGCCTCTGTAGACCGTCTCCCCCCTAAGTCGCCTGGCATCGATCCGGCTTAGTCCAGAGTATTCTGATGGACTGGGGACTCACGAGAAGAAACCAGAGAACGGTTCAAGTCATTATAGAATTCCAGAGGCTTATGCCTGCTTAAATGTACATCTAGAGAGAAGAGGTAGAGGAAAGGAAGAAATCTAACATTTTATTCGTTGGTAATGGTTCGGAGACCCATTGTTCACATCACTGCTGGACACCGGGTTTATCCCAGGATGAAGTGGAAAACAGTCTGCCTTCAGACTCGTCAGTATGACAGACAAGCACGACGCCGGAACGCTGCTCTTTTGTTGCAGCCTTCCCAGCTGCTTTATTTGCTGGGGAAAAAAGAGGGAGGATTTTCAGGAGTGCAGACTTTTTTATTTATTTATGTATGTATGTATGTATGTATGTATGTCCTGGCCTTTTCTTTTCCATCTTGCCATCTCCGGGCCTAAAACTAATTCGAAAGCGCTGGGGCCAATTCCTAAGTGGCAGGCCATGGTAAAATACCCCTGAGGATGTTTCTCCTTCCTTGGATGCTGATTTTACACTTCCAGTTTGGAAGTTAACACCAGGAATGAAGCCCCGGACATCTTAGGTTGGGCTGCTTGGTGGTGGAGAGACGTCAACCACTGATTTCTCCAATATGTTTGCCCATCCACGCCACAGACACATCACGATTTCCCCGTACGCCTACCTCCCTTTTGTCCCCCGACTACCAACAAGGCGATTTGTTCCTGGACTAGGCCCCTTACCAGCCCCTCAAGTATCTAGATCCTCCTTCCATCCTGCTGGATGAATAGGCAGTTCCAGGCTTGCCTCATTCAGAGACCTCCACCCTGTGCCGCTGAGTCATCCCTTTTGCAAGATTCTTTGCTTTGTTTGTTCTCCCTGCTCTCAAATGTTTTTTAAGAACCCTTTCCTCCTCCCGAAGACCCGTCTTCCTGCCTCATTGCTTACCGTCCCCCGTTTCACACTTCATTTGGGTGTGTGGCAGAAGCTTTAGAGACGCGCACACCTACTGTGAAATACCGAAGGTAAACACCGCAGTGAAGTGTGTCTGAGGGGACTTTTCCAGGCAGCCCATGGAGTGGATAAACTCAAGGGAAGGAAGCCGTTTTCCAGCACACCTTTCCAAGTCTGATCTCTCGTCTCTCCTTTTCTTTCTAGGTACTTGGAAGTTCTGGTAAAACGTACACGTGTCTCGCTTCCTGTCATTACTGTTCCTGTCCTGCCTTTGCCTTCTCGGTGCTGCGGAGGAGTGATAGCCTGCTGGTGAGGATGGGGAAGGCTCTTCCCCCTCTAGCCAGATTAGCAAATTCTTGGCCCTTACCTCCTGGCTCAAGAGTTGTACAAAATGGGAATTTTTACTCCACATGAAACAAATAGTGGATTGTCCTTGATTGCAGTTAGTCATCCCTCTTGGGTGTATCCCCCCCAAAATGCAGTGTCATTTCTAGATCTATATGCATTACCCAATTTTTTTATTTCAAAGGTCACAGATGAAACTTGGGGGAGGGCAACAAGATGATCTGGGAAGTTGGCTCTGGGGAATTAGACAGCCCAGTAAAAATAGGAGCTAAATGGATCATTGGCAACTCTGCGTATCCCCTACTCCAGTCCTGAGGTGTCTCTCCCCACTGCTCATGAGACAGCCTGGCAGTTAGCCATGCCAGACTCGCACGCGAGGCAGAAGAGCACGTGGAGACTTTTCCCATTTCTCAGGCACCCAGAACATCAAGCAGGAGCAAGACATACTCACGTAACTCCTTATTTCGGAGGAGAAAGCACTACCCACGCGAGAGCAGGTAGCTATTTGGTAAGACTTGCCACGGAAAATTATAGCATCCGCTCCGTGCTTTCCCTTTTGTCTTACACTGTTAACTTGGTAAACATCTTGGGAACCAGTGCGGCTGGTTGCACATCTCATTATTAAAAGACCACCTTCACAGCTGATGTGTCCTCAGTGTGTTTCACCTGTGAAACAACAGGATTAAACTCCAGTCCCCTTCAGTATCTAAAGCTGAGCGTGTTCTGTGACTGTGACCGAAGGCCCGGCGTGTCCCCAGAGGTGTGTCCAGGCCGCCAGAGGGGCGGGTTCTGTCCCCGTAGGACGGCGCGGCGGTTAGGGAGACCCCGGACTCAGCGCGGGGCAAGATGGGGCTAGCGGACAGATTGCAGTGAGGTCATCTGTGAGAGGCAGTAGTAGAGTCCCCCGGTAGGTCGGGGAACGTTGGGCATCGCCCTGAGAGCGTTCTGAACACTGGGAGAAAGCAGGAGAGCTGAGAACGAAGATGAGGGGCCTGTCTTGGTTCTCGCTGTGGGTTATAAACTCTGTGCCGGGCCCACAACAACAGGCAGAGTAAAACTCCCTTTAGCCCCTCGGATTTCTCGAAAGACTACCTCGTGTCATCTGCACCTGCGCGGTTCCGGCAGTGAGTCCGTTAACGTGTGGGGCCCCCTCCTTCCCTAGTAAGTGCAGCGAGAGGTCTTGGCCAGCCTCGGCCCTGCCTGCTCCTAACTGGTTTGTGTTCTGTGTTCCAGTGCAAGCATCTCCTGGCGGTTTATCTTAGTCACGTAGTGGGAACCTGCCGACGGCTAACGGTCTCTGACAAGCAACTGACTGGCATGTTATTCGTGAAGAAGAAACAAAAAGCAGAGAAGGTATAGACTGAGCACCGTTAATCTTTCAGAACAGGAGTCCCACCCAGAAACACATTTAACCTACCAAGCTTCACATGGAAGAGAGGTGAAGTAGATCTTCTGGAGACTTCTTGTCACTGTCCCTTTTCCTTCATGGACAAGAGACTATGAGGTGCAAGCCAGGATTGCAGCTCTGCAATTTCTCCTGAAAAATCTGAGCCCCGTGGGTCTAGCTGAAGCAAGCATTTGACCCAAACAAAGCCTAATACCATGTCCTGTCCACAGTTAGATGTTTTTTTTAAGATTTTATTTATTTATTTGAAAAAGAGACACCGTGAGCACAAGCCGGGGAGCGGCAGGCAGAGGGGGAAGCAGGCTCCTCGCCGAGCAGGGAGCCCGATGCGCGGCTCGATCCCAGGACCCTGGGATCACGACCTGAGCTGAAGGCAGACACTTAACTGACTGAGCTACCCAGGCGCCCAGTTAGATTTTTTTTTTTTTTAGAATTAACAAAAAATATTTTGCTAAAACATAAGATTTACAGAAGTTTCCAGACAAGCCATACAAAATGGTCACAAGGTTTTTTGTGGAGGAAGGATTCTACACTTGGCAGCAAAGTCACAGTGTTATTAGTGAGGGCTGTGATGTTTGATGTTCCCATTTTGGTTCAAACAATCAAGCTTGTCCATCTACGGCATCTAAATAAAGTTGGACTTGGCTAGAGAGCATATTCTAAAGAACTGGCTAGCTGCTTTTAACCAATGCAATTAGATCACCATAAAAAGGGGGAAAGGAGCCCATAAAATTAAAATAAAACTACCTCTCCCCCTCAAAAGAAGTAATAAAGAGAAACCCCCACACCCCTGCAGCCAACCCTGTCGACTACCTTCATTCACAGTGCTTTACCACGACGGGGGAAATGAATAAAAGCAGAAAAGGGCCACTGCTTTTAAACGTTTGACAACAATCCAGATGGTACTTCTAGCCTCTGCACACGCTTTACAACAGTGAATCAGGACAAGACATAGATTTGCTACTGTGCATTTAATCACCAAAGGACAGAAGCTGTCTGGGCTTTTATTCTGTCATGTTTCTAAGACTGTGTCCATTAAATGCCAGCAAAAAAGGAAGAGGTCTTGGCAGAGCAGGAGAAGTGATGCACACTTGATGATCAGATCGATTTTAAATATTATTCAGGGCATATAGCCTAGTCCGTGCCCTAGCACGGGCTTCGTAGGTCTCCCACGGCTCCGCTACATTTGCTAATGGGTCATGTGGATCGGGAGCCTTAACAAGGCCTGGATCCATGGCAGAACTGTGTGGATCTGCATGCTGGGGACCACTTATATTTCAAGATATCTAAACATATTCTTCCCAACTTGTCTCCATTAGGATGATAAGTTTTGGTCATGAAACGTACGTTAGGGGCTGCCATCGGGTATCCTTCTGGTAGGAGTAGTTTAAGCTTGAAAGTCCCTCCCTCAAAGGGGGAATCCTGGGGGCCGGCAGTGATCACGTGAAAATAACGGGCGTTGCTCTCGTCTGGTTCTGCTTTAATGCCAGGAACTGGTTGTGCCAGCAAACGCTGGGTGTCCCTGGTAGCCCTGCGGGCAGCCCGGCCGTCTTGTCAGATCCCGAGTTCGGCCCCCGGTCTCGACTCTGGCTCCGTTCCCCTCACCACCCAGTTAGATTCTTAAGTTACTGAAGTACTAGTGATTTTTAGGAGGTTGCAGCGATAGACGATACTGGTCAGATGAGGTTTAGATGAGTAAATGTTTCGGCCTTTCCTGGGATCCAGGAAGTTTCTGTGCAGCCGCGGGGAGCAGAGCAGAGCCAGTATAGGAAGACATCGCGACGCCCACGTGGGCGAGCATCAGGGGTCTGCAGAGTGGGGGCCACGGCGCTCGCACAGGCTGTAGCGTTAGGAAGGCGACGCCGGGAACAGAAGTGCTTTGTGGGCACCGTGAGCTTTGGAACAGGCCGAAGGAAGGCAGGCGCTAAACGTCCTGCCCTGAAGGAAGCAAAAAACTCCGAGGGATTTCCAGTCTGACGAAGAAAAACGCCCCAAGAGCTACCAAGAGGAGTGTTTTAGGACGAGAGCGGTGAGACTCGGCTGGACCCGGAGAGAGTGAAGGAGCCGTGACGGTGACCGTGAAAATGAGACCGCGTGCAGCCGGGAGAACTTGAGTAAGAAAAGCTGTTCCCAGCCGGAGGAGGAGCCTGGAAGGCCAGGAATGCGCCGGCTCCACGGGGGCTCATAAATCTGCCGTGTCCTCGTCCTCGCAGGTTTACTGCAGAAGGAAATGCGGCAGCGAACAAACAGAAGGAACCACTCTTCCAGCCCCGGGAACGCCCAGGAGACCCGGTGGGTGCTGCGAGCACCCGGTGGGCAAGGGGCGCGGGTGGCACCGCCAGGTCCCGGTGGGCGGAGCGTTTTTGCCGCAGATCAAACCCGTCAAGACGTCACTCCTTGGGAAACTTGAGCTGGGTCGGAACTTCTCTCTTTAAGCGTCTTCAGAATAAAAAACAGAATGTAGATACAGCACCCTAAGCATGTTGTTTTGTTTTTATTTCACCAAATGGACGTACATGGATGTACTATATGATTTTTACTTATTCAGATTTTCCCACTTGGACTCCAGCGAGGTGGCCAGACTCCAGCTTGGCAGAGAGACACACGTGACTACCCGACTGCAGAAGGGGCATGTGCCATCTGGGGGGGGGGGGGGCGGAATCCCATCCCCCCAGTTTCTTCCTCTAGGGTGGTTTGCGGTACATGGAAAAGAATGTTACCAAAGGATGACAGTCCACTTACAAACTTCCAAGAGTAGCATTTCCCCCAAATAAATATAGCAGTTTGTTGACTGAAGAATTACACTTTTAATTTTCCTGGTCACCTTTCCGAGGAACGTGTATCTATTTTCAGCACGTTCAACTTTTATTCTTTCACTGCCTCTACGTTAAAAAAAAAAAAACACATTTATAATAGTTCACAGTGTTTCACAGTAAAATAGTTTCATTTTCCACCAAGAAAAGAGGCAGACTCTTAAAAAAACAGTCTTTTACAATCCATTCAGGCCATCGGCGGCATCCACACAGAGCAGCCAGAAAGAACCAGAAACACATCTGTGAGCCTTTGCAGCCGACTGAGACCGTGTGCCTATCAGCTAGGTGGGTGGCCACTCGAGAGAGGCGGCCCAGGCGCGTACTCCGTGTGGCCGTCTTTAGAAACGGGAGTCAGTCAGGTCCCGTCCCTGTGTCTATTGTGAACATGCGCCTTCTTGGAGAGGCCGGGCCCGCGGTCACAGGCCCACATCAAGGGCAGGCTGGGCCCCGGCCTGCCCATTCCCGCTCTTGAGGACACCCGTCTGGCAGAGAACGTACCTGGAGATGATTTTGTGAAAAGTGCAGCGGAAGTCCCGGTTCCGGTAGGCGTAGACGACGGGATTGACCACCGAGTTGGCGTGTGACAGGAGAATGGCCGTGTTCATTGCCCACTTGGGCTTGTCCTTAGCCCGGGCTGGCTGAAAGAAGGTGACACAGTTGATGGCGTGTACCGGCAGCCAGCAGAGAGCAAAGATCCCCACGATCATGGCCAGGGACTTGGCGGCGTGGATCTCCCGCTGGATGACGGTCCTGGACTGGCCCATCAGCTCCGTGCGCTGCAGCTGCCTGCAGGCCTCCAGGAAGATCCTGATGTAGATCCCCAGCATGATGAGCAGCGGGGGCAGGACGCACCCGAAGAAGTTGAAGTACACCATGTAGCTCATGGGGACCACGTTCTCAAACAGACACTTCACGAGGCAGCAGCTCTCGTTGGTGGCACCACCCCGGGGCTCCGTGCAGTTGGTGGCAGTGGCCTGACTGTTCCACCCCAGGAAGGGAGTCAGTCCGATGCCGAAGGCGAGGACCCAGAGGACAGCGATGACTCCTCTCGCGCGAGTCCCAGTGACCAAACTCTTATACCTGTTCAAGGCAACATCACCTGTTAGCATCAGCATACGGAACCCTGTAACCAGAGCCCGAGACCCCAGCTCTGCTTTGGTTCCGTGGCCTTTGCCCCCATGACCTTGAGGGCTCACCCTCCGAGGGCAGTGGCCTTTCTCCCTCAGCATGAAGACCCGCGGAGAGGTATGAGCAACTGCGCTCCAACGAGCTCAGTAAGAGTTTCATTCTTCACTTAACTAGCTCAGCTCTGTTGAGTGACAAATCCTGGTCAGTGAGAGCAAGTGGAGGAGTCTTAGAGGGCGCTTTCTAGTTACCCACGTCCCGACCTAGGAGGGGAGGCCTCCTGTAAGGCGCTGCTGGAGGTGGTGAGCCGCACCAGCGCACACAACACCCAAGATCCCTGCTTTGAAAGAACGTGCCTGCTGGGGGGGGGGGGGGGGGGGGAGACCAGTGATCCTGAGCAACAGACGTGTTAGCAGGAGAAGTGTAGCATGAAAAAAGAAAAAGCAGAGTAAGGAAGCTCAGGACTGGCAGGGACTGGAGTTTTCAAGAGATCAGCCAAGGAGGTTTCACTGATACGGTGAGGCTTGAACAAAAACCCGAGGAAGTGAGGATCGGAGCCCCCAGGGGCCCGGCAGCACTACCCCCCAACGGCTCTGGGCAAGACTCCTTCTGGCCTCCCACCAGGGCAGAGAGGTCCGCCTCAGACGGTGAGAACAGTCCCCTCTGGAACCAGACTTCTGGCAATTTCCCTCTTGCTGCTAGCAGCAAAGCCGATAACTGAGAAATACTGTCGCAAATATTAAATAACTCTAGTAGTTTTAAGACTTGGAATCCTGTTTAAAATTGCGAGAAGTCAATACACAATTTAGACACGGTGCCATAAACTAGCCCATACATGGTTTATAGCTTGCTAGTAATAACTGGTCCGTAGTATGTGTTCAAGGTCATGTGTAGAGTAAATGAGAGAAAATCTCCCCTTGACACCTCTGCGAAGAAAGCCAGGAAATAATCTGATACACGTTACCTCAAGACCTGTCTCTCCAGTGTCCGGTTTCCTGTGCCTGAAGCAGGAGGCCCGGACTCAGCCTGGCCCGCAGCACCCTGCGGCCCCGCCCCACCTACCCCTGCCTGCCGTCCCCAGCCGCCGGCTCCCCGCTGGCTCGTGCTGCTCTCAACATCGGATGAAACACCTGATCCTGTGTCAAGGGTCACCTCCTTTCCCGGTTCCTGGTCACCTCGCAGGCCGGGGTGGCCGCTCCCACTCCCTGGCCCCGGAACACACAGCTGGCATAGAGCTTATTTATCTATTCCAGGTGTTTTCCCCTCAACTAGAATGTCAGCCTTGTAAGGACTGGCACCTTGTCCCTTTCGTAAGTACCCCAGGACCTGGCGCACATCTGGTAGGTTCCTAAGGACGTGGCCGTTACGAATGCACCCCTTATTTGTTATCTGATTTGTCATCCAATGGCTTTAAAAGAAGATTCTACTTATTAGGAATACCTAACGCTACGGTCCTGGACAAGCAGGACAACTGGTACAGTTTGCTGAGGAAGTTCGTAAGTGCCTCGTAAGTGACAGTGACCCCTAATCCTTTCTCCTCCCCGGGAGGGCAGCTCTCCGCAACGGGCGGCACAGCCGTGGGGCCTTTACTATGAATGGCCTGCTGGGCTTCACTGCTCACTAAATTTTCCTGGGCCAATCAGTCCATCTATTTCTAAATCCTTTCTGCCTCCCTCCTCATTCAGGAACGTACGGCCATTCCTTTAAAAAAAAAAAAAAGCTACTCCTGCCCATCACTCCACCAGAGAACGCAGACAGTCCCCGCAGGATGACCAGGCAGCCTCCCTAAAAGCCAGGCACTTGGAGTCACAGGAATCCAGCTCTCTGAGGCCACTTCCTCAACAGCCTGCCCTTTCGCTTCTGTCGTTCGCAGGATTCCACTGTATTTCATTGTGCACACTTGAATACAGGCCAGTCCAGGGCCGGGATGAACTGCATTTGGAGTGAGCAAATTCTGTGGTACGCAGCGGGCTGGGGCGCGCACAGGAGGAGGTTCAAGCCGGTGAGACCAAAGGAAGTCCGCCAGGGTCCTTCCGGGGAAGCTTTTACTCCTTGATAAAAGGAGGGACCCATGAGGAGGGCTCGTCTCCACACCCACCCCTTTCTGCTTTTGATGCTCCTCTGGGAGGCCGTGATGGCTAGGGCTGCAGCAACCATCTTGTGACCATGAGGGGCTAGCCTGGAGACAAAGCAATGGCAAAGCAGAGGGAAGGAAAGGGCCCGGGTCTTTGACCACCTCTCTGAACCCGTACACCAACCCTAGAACCACCGTGGCTCCACATTCGAGTTTAAGAAATCACTAAATGTCTTGATTGCTTAAGTCACTGTTAATCCCGCAGCCAAAAGCATACAATCTGGAAGGGACTTTTCTCTCTTCTGACCAAAACTCTCTGATTTTACAAATGAGGAAACAGAGATACGAAGCCTTTGAGTAACAAAAGCAATATAGGCACGAGAGACCAAAGCTAGGTCAGGACTCCCAAGCCTGTGTTCCTTGTACCACGTTACGCTGAGGCTTATTTTACTTGAAAAAAAAAATTTTTTTTTAAGCAACATTAGACACTGTACATGAAGGGATGATAAGGCCTGGTTTCCCACCAGAGTTCAGAACAACCAGAATCCACCTACATCTGAACTCAAAACTGCTGGATCCCGCATGTGTGAAAAACTACTTTTATTCCCAATTGACTTAGATAAAGCAGATGATCCCACCGGGGGAGCAGCTGGTCACCACTTTGCGAGCCCCCCCCAAACACAGCTTTTCCTCCCTGTTGGTTCGTTATCTCATTCAGAGCTCTTCCTTCAGACCAGGCCCTCTGCTAGTCCCTGGAAACATATTCACGGCCCTCCTGGGTTGTAAAGCGAACGGAAGAGAAAGCCAACAAGTAAACACACAAACGTGTCATTACAAATCAGAATGAGTTTGGCCAAACCAAAATGAATGGGATGCAGATAAGGGGAAAAACAGGAAGACTCAGGACAGAGGATGTTGGGGAGGGTCCCCTCAGCAGAGCATGGTGCAAAAGGAGTGAAACATTTGAAGAGTGGAGATGAGAGCCGGCTCACAGGCCACGGGGAGGAATCTAGATCCTGGGAGTCCAAGTGCAGTGGGAAACTGCTGAAGGCTTATTTTAAGCAAGGGAATGGTGCTGATGCATGTTCTGTAAAGCTCACGGTTTGGAGGTCGAATTTTAGGGAAGCAGGAAGAAAAGCGGATCCATCAGGACACTCTCTTGGTGGGTCATTCGAGAGAAAATGTGGACGTGGACCAGGGTGGCAGCAAAGATGGTGCCGACAGATCTGCTCTTTGCAGGAAGAACCAACCAGTCCTGAAAACGGATCGGATGTAGAGAGATGAAGAATTGAGGATAATTCCTAGCCCTTTCCCCTCGTGCACGAACATGTCTTAATTCGTTACACTGAAACGGTATCAAGGGGATTAAGAGCAAGAGAATGGTGGATGTTAGTATCCTGATGAAAACAATCCAGAGAGAGAGAGAGAGAGAAGACGCAGAAAAAAGGCCAGACTACTAATGCTGCTGAGAATCCGAGGAGGCTGGAGGATGTGGGTCCGGGGTTCGTGTGGCGGAGGGAAGGAGAAAGGGCCAGGACACGGGGGAAGGCCAGGTGGCTGGAAGCTGGAGGCGTCGCAGCAAGGGGAAGAGGGAGCTTGCTAGAAATGGGGGTGGGGGGTGACAGCCTCTGTTGAGGATAAGGCGCAGGCTGACCCATGCAAGTGCGAGGCCGAGGGAAAGTGAGAAGGACCCCAGGCTGGGCGGCAGGGACACAGGGGCAGCGTGTCTGGGCAACGGGAACCTCCAAGGTTCGTGTCTCCTGCAGGAGAGATGGGATACCCCTCTGGAAAGCAGAGTAGAGAGAACCAAGAGAAAGCGCTCAAGCCCGAGTCCCCACCCGAGGTACCAGGTGTAGGCAGAAATACGGGAAACCTGTGTCCTTGGGGGGCCGCCTTGGTCAAGGCCAGGTGGCCGAGGGAACATCCGGAGAAGAGGTCAGCGAAGACCCAGGGATCTGGTGGTGGCCCGGGGAGCACAGAGCTGGGGAGGGCGAGGCGTGACTTTGGGTCCAGTTACCCAGGGAATGTACAGAGCACTACGGGGTTGCAAATTTGCTGAATTATTCTGAGGCCCTAAAATACTCGGCTAAAGCAGAGAGTCAAGCCAGTCTCCGTTTCATCTTTAATAGGCCAAGAGTACTTGAAACTGTTTCTTAAGATTTTATCTTTTATTTGTCTGACAGAGAGAGACAGACACAGAGAGAGCACAAGCAGGGGGATCAGCAGAGGGAGAGGGAGAAGCCGGCTCCCCGCCGAGCAGGGAGCCCGATGCGGGAGGCGATCCCAGGACCCTGGGATCATGACCTGAGCTGCAGGCAGACACCCAACCAACTGGGCCACCCGGGCGCCCCAAGTACTTAAAACTTTATTCATCGAAAACAAGGTTTCCTCCCTCATTCCCCCCTAACTGGTAGATCATTTCCCTCTCCGGCAGCCTTTGAACCCCATGAGCAACGTTCTGGAGCCCCGCACCTGCAGACCCGCTCCCTCAGACACAACACTGAGCCCGCGCTGCGGAAACACCTCCTCCAGGCAGCCTACCCGTCACGCTGAGACAGTGCCTCTCAAGTCACAGCTGCACCCTCTCCAGCTTACTGACGCGCCAACCGAGGCCAAATAGAGAGCTTACGTTACTGGCCTGCTGCCCAAAGCGCAGTCAGGGCACAAACTCCCTCTAACCTGACTCCAGTTTTGCCAAAAGCGGTCACTTTCCGGTTCGGGACCAGATGGCTCCTCTCTCCGGTCCCAGCTCCCGCCTCTGCCAGTCACTCAGCCACAGGCCCACCTCGGGGGCAGCCGGCCACGGCTTCGCTTTCTTCCCCGGACACGCGTGCCCTCGCCCGAGCTGCCGGCTGGCTCCAGGGAGCCTCCCCTCCGGAGCGGAAGGCTTGAAGCAAGAGGCCCCTGCTCCTTTCCGGCCAAGCAGTCCTCCAACGGCGGCACGGAGACTCCCCTCACTCTGCTGGAGAAGCAGGGCTCCCGAGACACAAGCAACGTTTAGCGCGGGCGCTCAGCCCCACAGTGGCCCGCGGTGTCCAGGCCCCGGTGGGCGACAGTCGGGGATGCTGGAGAGAGCGGACAGGTGTCCCCGCCCCAAGCAGGATGCTCCCAGGACTGGCCCCTGGGCTCCCTGGTGTCTCAGGAAGGCTCTAGTAACCTCCTCCCCTGTCCTCTCTGCTCTTCCTTCAGCTACTGTGGTCCCACCGTTTTCCAGAATGCCTGTCTGTACCCCGGCCCCACCTCTGGCCTGCGGAGTCCAGTCCTCCCTCTACGCCAGTGGCTCCCACAGCGGCCTCCAGCGCACATGCGTGCGTGTGTGTGTGTGTGTGTGTCCCCAAAACATTCCCGAAAGGCAGGGGTCAGGTTTTTGCCTCCATCTGCCCCATGCCAGTCTCTGCCCGGCTGTGGGGGGCACGGAGCACAAGAGTAAAGGCCAAGGAAGAAGGACATCGGCCCCAAACGTGGGAGGTGTCACCAAAACGTAGGGACGACTAAAGGAAGCATGAGCAGCTTTATTATTCCGAACAAGCAGGAGCGGTTCTCTCGCACACAAAGGGTGTTCTGGGAAAGGCCGCGCTCTGGAAAGTGGCTATGCCACTCTGCTGGCCACGGCCGGGCTGGGACCCACCCCTTCTCCCTCCAAGGGGCTCATTAGCTAAGGAGATTGGCAGAAAAAACCAGTCACACGGAGGGACTCGACAAAGGGAACAGTGTGGCCACTGAGGTTACATAACAGCAAGGCCGACTGGCCAAGTTCTGCATAACAAGGGCTGGCCTATTTCTGGGGCAGGGTCTCCTCCCTCCCCGGCTCAGGCCGCCTTCCTGGCCTAGAAATCAGGATTCCCCCGCTCCGAGGGGCGATCAGCCTATGCCCTGGGCACTGGCGTCTGCGCTCTGGCATCTGAGAAATGCCAGAGGCGACTGCAGAACCCACCCCCACGGGCTGCCGGCGCTTTGCGCACAGGGGGAAGGTGTTCAGAGCACTTCACGGACGCGGGGCTCTAGGGAGAGGTGCATGGAGTTCTGTCACCGGTTCTTAAATTGCTTGTTTGTTTAGGGACTTTTTGCTTAATATTCTGTCCAGCTCGCAAAGTGTATTCCTCCGTAATATCAACATTTCTGCTTTAAAGCATGTATTTGTACACACATTTTTAGGGGAAACTTCACATTCTCTAGAAGCGCCCATGAATAGTAACAGGACGTGCGTCACAACCGGGTTAGGACGGACCCCTCAAAACCCACCAAACGTCGTAACTAGAACCCTAAGGTCTCGGAGCCCCCGGGAAGGCAGGCTGGCGGGGCTGGAGGCTGCCACGATGAATGTTAAAAACGCACCCGACAGATCGAGAGGAAATTCTGGCACGACCTGAATTAGAGCAAGGCTGCGAAGCGCCAGGACGAGGCGGATATGAGAGGGTTGGGAGCCCTTGCAAAGTAGGGCACAGTGGTGGGGGGCCCGGGGACGTGCCCTGCGGGAGCTTCAGCCCGCGGGTCACGAGAGGCTCCCTGCACGAGACGGACACCTCTGTGCTTCAGATTTCTCACGGAACCAAATGAAAAGGGTTTGTGACAAGTTGTCACGGACAGAAGAGCAGAGAGTTTGGATGGCACTGTCGCTATTAAGTAGAATCCAGGAGCCATTCAAGCTTCCCACGAAGGACCCTGAAGACCCGGATGACTTCACTAAGGAATTCCGTCAAACATCTGAGAAACACATAAAGTCGTTCTTACACGAAACGGGTAGACACCATTTGGTTCCATGTGTGTGAACTTCGGGTCTGGGAGCGGGAAGGTCCCTCGGTGCCCATTTGCGGTAAACGTGCTCAGGGTCATCTGCCTTGTCCCCACCGTCTGCGACGGTCGTCGGGGGCACCCCGACGTAAGGACAGCGCCTGGCCACCCACCAGATGACAGCTGTGGTCACCAGAGCCTACCCTCCCGAGGAGGCCAGGGCCCTCAGCTACTGTGGCTCTCGGGGCGGTGGGGTGGGGAGCAGTTTCCTCATCGACTCTAACAGGTTTGGACATGTCTGGATCCCAGGGGCGGACAGACCCACTGCAGCATGTACAGGTGGCTGGACAGAATGCCAGCTGTCCTTCGCAGTCACCCAAGAACAACGGAGGAAGAATGCAGGTGGCCAAAAAGAAAGCTGTCGGCACCTCCACCAGCTTCCGATGGCCGGGAGACAGGCTACTGTGGTCTGACGGTGACTCGACCCACTGAGATTAAAGATGGGGACCAGGACCGCATCTCCCAGAGGTCACCTTGGAGGCTGTCACCAAAAAATTGGTGACGCTCACATTTTGGTTTTCACGTATGGGGAGGGAGGGGGACTCAGGGACAGCCTGTGGTGACTGGGAAGCGGACCCTGATTTTCAGATGAAATAAGAGCCCCCCAAGGGAAAGGATCCCTGCCTGAAACCAAACCAGAGAATAAAAAAAGGACCCCCATAAGGTTTCCTCCTGTGGCCAGGGTTAACACACTGCTGCAGACGTAACATTAATCGTCAAAAGCATCGGCCTCTATATGGACAAGCCATCAGTTTAGAAGATGTCAGGAGGCACGTGATGTCGCTATGTCCCATTACTGGTGATGTTGGCTTGGGTTACCGGGTTACCGTGGAGTCCGCCAGATTTCTCCACTGGAACCATTTTCCCCTTTGTAATTAGCAGATATCTGGGAACAGATACTTCGAGACTACATATCTTGCTCCTCATCAGACTTTCACCAATGAGTTTTAGCAGCTATGGATGATTCTTGCCTGAACGAGTTATTACTATGAGAGTTGCCAAATGATTTGCTTAACTCAGGCATTTCTACTCATTAATTAGATGGCATTCTCCCATAAGCAAGAGTTCTTCCAACTCGTTATTTAAAAAAAGGAAATCTCCTAGTTCTTGCACTGTGGGGGCCTAGAAGAAAGGACGCTCAGGGAGCAATGAGCACACCGACCCAAATCTTGGTTTCTAAATACCATTCTCCACTGAAAGGAAACAGGGTACCTTGGTGAAATGGCTGATTCCAAAGCCGGAAAATACAACGTGATCTCGAAAAACCTTTCTGTGACAGAAAAGTACAGAAGTTGTCAAAAAAATTGATGGGAACACTTCTAGAAGTGAACTTGAGTGGGTTCCCATTGGCTTATTTTGGGCATTGATATGAAAAACACAAACGGATTAGAACCCATTGAATGAAAATAAAATTCCATTAAAATGTCCATTCTGATATTTTAATTTTTTTCATTCTGATATTTTAAAAAGTAATTTTTAAGGAAGAGCAGAGAGAAGGTAAAACTTTTTTTTTTTTTATGAAGAATGCCAACTGATCAAGATGGAAGGAATGAAGAGAAAGAAAATTGCCATTTTCCGTGGTAATAACTGACTCAGGCACGAGTCATCACAGAGGAAAACATACCCTTACAGTGACGAGCGTTGGCAGACACAGCCGTAACCAAGGGATCAGAGTTAACACGCCAACAATGGGACATAGGGAGATGCACCCCTTCTCATGTGACAGATCCAAAGGGCCATAACATCAGGGAGACAGTATTCGCCCAGCGACAGCACTGGGACCTCATCGTAAGGCACTGGGAGTACTGGGTAAAGGAAGGAGGGGCAATCAGGTTTCCATTTTAGAAAGACCGCTGTCATGTAACGGATGGGCTAGGAGGGCAAGCTTGGATGTAGAGCGACCAGATGGCAGACTAGATGGGAGGCTCAATGGGACCAAAGAGAAGTGACTGGGGAAGTCACTTAAGAAACCCAAATGGGGGCGCCTGGGTGGCTCAGTGGGTTAAACCCTTTGCCTTCGGCTCAGGTCATGATCTCAGGGTCCTGGGATCCAGTCCCGCATCGGGCTCTCTGCTCAGTGGGGAGCCTGCTTCCCTCTCTCTCTCTCTCTGCCTGCCTCTCTGCCTACTTGTGATCTCTCTCTCTCAAATAAATAAATAAAATCTTAAAAAAAAAAAAAAAGAAACCCAAATGGGGGAAAAAAAACAGCAACTGATGGGACCTGTTCCATAATGTCTTTCAATAAAGCTTTAAAGTTCTTTAAGTTAAATAAATAAGCAAATAAATAAATAAAGCAGCTGAGGTCAATCCCGCTGGGGCTTTCTCTGTAGACCTACATCGCTGGCAAGGCCTCATACAGAATACGTGTGGTTTCCCTTATTCACAGAACTATGTGTTAGATCTGTGGGAAAGAACTACAGGACATCGATCGTCTAAAACCACGAAAGACCTAACGGTCACACTGTTCACACCTCAGGCACTGCTGTGTCCCTGCAGTCTGTGCAACTCTAGGGTGTGACGATCTAGGGGGTGTCTGAGGTTGAGAAGCAGCAGATTCATCTACTCTGACCCTAAACGTGGACCTGAAGTCAAGAAAGTGGATCCCAAAGGCTACAGGAGGGAATTTCTGAAATATGTCCATTTTCAAGTGGAGATCAAAGAGGCCCAAGTGAAAGAACTGTGGACTGGCAGGGACAACCATGGACAAAACAAAAGGTTTATGTATCTATGTATGAATGTATGAAAGAGAGAGACCATGCATGCACAAGCAGGGGGAGGGGCAGAGGGAAAGAGAGAGAACCTCAAGAAGGCTCCACGCTCAGGGCAGAGCCCAACATGGGGCTCAGTCCCACGACCTTGAGATCGTGACCTGAGTCAAAATCAAGAGCCAGACATGTAACCAACTGAGCCACCCGGGTGCCCCAAAAGTTATTTCTAAAAGGGCTATTTTGAAGATTATGATTCTGACTTTGGAGGAACTTAGGTGATTGGCAGTGGAGAGAATCACATAAAATTCCTTAAATAAAAACCTATTTTAAAAAATTTATTGACTTAAAAAAATTTTGTAGGAAACCTTTTCCTTTAGTTTTTTTAATTTTTTTTTTTTTTAAAGATTTTATTTATTTGACAGCGAGAAACACAGCGAGAGAGGGAACACAAGCAGAGGGAATGATAGTGGGAGAAGCAAGCTTCCCGCCGAGCAAGGAGCCCGATGTGGGGCTCGATCCCAGGACCCTGGGATCATGACCTGAGCCGAAGGCAGACGCTTAATGACTGAGCCACCCAGGCGCCCCCCCTTTAGTTTTTTTAAAAGATTTTATTTATCTGAGAGAGAGAGAGAGAGAGAGAGAGAGAGCATGAGCAGGGGGGAGGGGCAGAGGGAGAAGCCGACTCCTCACTGAGCAGCGACCCTGGGACTCTGGGATCCTGACTTGAGCCGACGGCAGACGCCCAACTGACTGAGCCACCCAAGTGCCCCTCCCCCAAATTCTTTAATTAGGGGAAAAAAAACAGATTTGACAGTGGTATTGAAATCAGCATTGGAAACCAAGAGGTCATCTGCAGAAAGCTGCTCCGGGAAGTCCGTGGGTGGCAGGACTGGAGCAAAACAGTCAGGAAACCGAAGAAGGTGAGGCCCCGAGAGGGAGAGGGCCTGCAGAGGCAGCTGCCACGCTAGAGGCCGGAGCGCACACAGAGCCGGAGCGGCTGGGTCCAGAGCCCAGCCTCCCCGAGCTCCTCGTGCAACCACCTACTGTATGGCTTGACTGTAACCTGTGCACCTTCCCGAGGCCCCCATGTGTAGGGGGGGGGACAGGGCCACCCAGCTGCCTGGGAACCTCGGGGTCACCCCCGACTCCTCCCTTCTCCTCATGCCCAACATCCAGCCAAGTCAGCAAGTCCTCTGGAACCTGTTCCCGGAGATCCGGTCTTCTGGCCCCCAGCATCTCAGTGTGTGGGGTCAACACAGCCCCACTGGCAATCCCGCAGGCTGAGTCCCACCCTGCCCCGTCTCGGGTCCTCGTCCGCGGACTATGGTCCCGGGACCCATATCTGGTTCTCAGGATTCTTTCCTGTCCCAGTCTCTTGCCGACGTGGCTTCTCCTGGGACCCCCCTCTGCCTCGAACTCTGCCAGGCCTCCCGGATGGCTTCAGACATCCACCTTCCCCGGCGCAGAAGTCCAGAGTTGACGCATCTCAAATATGTCTAGACTCTGCCTCCATCTCCGTGGCCTCCGCCCTGGTCACGCTTGCTTCCTTCGCACCTACAGGACCTACAGCTGGCAACCCTGCACAGTCCTGTTGCCTCCCATCCATCCCCCTCGCCGTCTGCCAGGGGGCCTGCTTTATAATGCAAACCTGACCCTATCAAACTGGCCTTCCAGGCCCCATGTAATTATCACCTCTCAGAAAAATCCTATGTACAAGACAGTAGAGAGACAGAGAAGGAAAATAATTCATAACCATCCTAAAAGTAGAAGTGGAGGTTGACATCACCAAACCAGAGATTTTAAGGAGTTTCCGGAAACCAGAAGGCAGGCGGGATCATCGGGATGGGGCAGGGCCCTAAATCAGAAACACAGAGGGTCAGGAAGGGAGTCTGGCAGCCCGCAGGTACCAGAACGAGATTTAGAAGAGGAAAGAAAATCAAAGGAAAGACCAGCTTTGAGGGCTGGCACACTCACTTCCTGTCATTGTCCCCCTATCTCCTGTGGAACATGGACCCCCTTCGCCCTCCACCCTCTCCCCAAGCTGCAGTGTGAGACCTCGAAATGGTGGAGGGGGATGGGAGGAAGTTCTGATTACATATACTTTGTGCCACGTGAAGGAGCCTGAACTATGTGAATCCAAAACCTTTTGAAAAAAGGTTTTTCAAAACCAACTCAAAAGTTGTTAACCTCATATCAAAAGTAAAAATATGAATGCTAAAATAAAAAAAAGAGAGAGAGAGAGAGAAACTAGGGAGGAAAAGTCAAGGAATTCTTCCAGAGGAGAATAAAGAGCTAAAGTGTTGAAGACTCCTATGTAAGAGAACTTTTAAGAGACAAGATCAGCGGCACCTGGGTGTCTTAGTGGGTTAAGGCCTCTGCTTTCGGCTCAGGTCATGATCTCAGGGTCCTGGGATTGAACCCCGCATCGGGCTCTCTGCTCGGCAGGGAGCCTACTTCCCCGTCTCTCCCTCTCTGCCTGCTTCTCTGCCTACTTGTGATCTCTCTGTCAACTAAATAAATAAAATCTTTAAAAAAAATAAAATAAAAAAAGAGACAAAGATCAGTCAAGGAGGGGAAGTCTCCACCCATGGATTACAACTTCCAGAAGGAAGGAATAGAGAAAGGGGAGATAAGAAAATGATCGAGAGTGTTCTACAGTTTTCTGAGTACAGATCCTTTGCTTCTTTGGTTGGGTTTATGGAGGAAGACACAAAGAAATGGAAAAACATTCCATGCTTATGGATTGGAAGAACAAATATTGTGAAAATGTCTACGCTACCTAGAGCAATCTACACATTCAGTGCAATCCCTATCAAAATACCATCAACTTTTTTCACAGAGCTGGAACAAATAATCCTAAAATTTGTATGGAACCAGAAAAGACCCCAAATAGCCAAAGGAATGTTGAAAAAGAAAACCAAAGGGGTGGCATCACAATCCCGGACTTCAAGCTCTATTACAAAGTTGTAATCATCAAGACAGTATGGTACAGGCACAAAAAGAGACACATAGATCAATGGGACAGAATAGAGAGCCCAGAAATGGACCCTCAACTCTATGGTCAACTAATCTTTGACAAAGCAGGAAAGAATATCCAATGGAAAAGTCTCTTCAATAAATGGTGTTGGAAAATTGGACAGCCACATGCATAAGAATGAACCTGGACCATTTCTTTATACCACACGCAAAAATAGACTCAAAAAGGATGAAAGACCTAAATGGGAGACAGGAATCCATCAAATTCCTGGAGCAGAACACAGGTAGCAACCTCTGTGACCTTGGCCACAGCAACTTCCTGGTAGGCACGTCTCCAAAGGCAAGGGAAACAAAGGCAAAAAACTATTGGGACTTCATCAAGAGAAAAAGCTTCTGCACAGCAAAGGAAACACTCAATAAAACCAAGCAACAACCAACAGAAGGGGAGAAGATATTTGCAAATGACAAATAAGATAAAAGGCTAGTATCCAAAATCTATAAAGAAGTTATCAAACTCAACACCCAAAGAACAAATAATCCAATCAAGAAGTGGGCAGAAGACATGAACAGACATTTCTCCAAAGACATCCAAATGGCCAACAGACACATGAAAAAGTGCCCAACGTCACTCGGCATCAGGGAAACACAAATCAAAACTACAGTGAGATCCCACCTCGTACCAGTCAGAATGGCTAAAATTAGCCAGTCAGGAAACGACAGATGTTGGCAAGGATGTGGAGAAAGGGGAACCCTCCTACACTGTTGGTAGGAATGCAAGCTGGTGCAGCCACTCTGGAAAACAGTATGGAGGCTCCTCAAAAAGGTGAAATAGAGCTACCCTATGGCCCAACAATTGCATTACTGTATTTACCCTAAAGATACAAATGTAGTGATCCAAAGGGGCATGTGCACCCCAATGTTCATAGCAGCAATGTCCACAATAGCCAAACTGGGGACATGGGCTCAGACTCAGGCAAATGTTGCACCTGCTGCTGGTCTAAAGTCACAGCTCTGGGCTGAGGAGTGCACATGGGCAGTGGAGGGTTCGCAATGGCAGAGGAGCACCCAAGTCCCGGGTGACTCTCCCACCAGTCCTGAGAGCCATGTTCCCTTCCGAAGGTAAGGGGCTGGCTGCAGGACTACGCAGGCCACTGTCCGGGGATGGGCCCTCGCCCACGGCACCTGCCGGCTTTCAGAGTGCCCCTCGTCCCCATTCTCCCTCAGGCCCACGAGAGCCCGTCAGA
>CM053619.1:5911567-5924206 GCA_028646535.1 Procyon lotor
GTTCAGGGAGGCTCAGCCCCGGGGCCACACTGTCACCCTAGCAGGGCACAGTCTTGCTAGGACATCTTCAACAGCCACCTCACAGAGTGGCCCTGGGCGGCACTGAGAGGAGGCCTCCAGGTGGCAAAAGGGAACAAGGACACTGACAGGGTCAGGGTCTAGGGTCAGGACAGAGAGACACGCCCCCTGCCCTCACAGTCCCAGAAAAACGGCCTCCCTCGGCTCTTCTGGCAAAACCGCTGGCCCAGACTCCACGCCACAGGAGCAGGGTCAGGAAGGCCCCCAGACAGAGGTGAATCACAGTCACCCCCACAGCTCCGTGGGGCAGCGGGGAGGGGGGCGCAGGGGGTGTTGTGGCACAAAGGGGAACAGTATTAGATTAGGGAGGAGGAAATGCTCCTGCCACATATGGCCAGAGGGTGAAGCGTGGGGGCGGGGAGAGCAGCTGAGGGCAGACACCCCACCCTACCCCACCTCCATCACTGCCCTGGGCCTGCAGCAGGGGAGCCTGAGCTCCCAGCTCAGCTGTGTGCTGCCCCCATGACTGCACCAGGTTGGCTCTGCTGGGGCCAACCTCAGAACTGGGCGGACTTGAACCAGAGGAAGCGGCCTTTCCTCTGTGTGTGACACCCTTCACTCTGAAGGCCCGGAACAGGGCCTGGTGTGAGCAGACCTCTTCCTCTTCAAATCCAGCCAAAGTTGTCCTGTTTGCACCCAGCATCACCTTGGGGCTCCCCTTTCCCTCTGCACTGTGATCTCCCCGATGTCACTAAACGCCTTGGCAACTGGGTGGCAGCTGGGCCCTGGGGTCTCTGCAGCCTTGGGCTGTGCTTACGGCTGGCCGACCACTCGGGGCGACCACTCAGAGCCCTGGGGCAGGGATGCTGTTGGAGCCTGCCGCACCTGTGACCTGGGCGGAACCAAGGGCAAGTCTAAGGACTGGCCAATTCCCCAATTAAAGACGCGGACACTGGAATAACCCCCCCATACCACACCCCAGAGATTCAGACTCAGTAGGGCCCAGCAGGGCCCTGTACTCCTGCATCTCAGCCTGCTCGCAGGGGGCCATACTCCCCAGAAGCAGGAAGTGCTAACAGCTAAGGGATCTTCCCCCAGGAGGGCTCAGGAGCCCTGAGAACCTGTACCTTCTCCAAACCACGAGGGTGGGGGTTGGTGCCAGGGACAGGTCAGATGCCAGAACCTTCTGGCGGGGGGAGATGAGGCTGCGGACCTCTGAACTCTGGTGGGCGTACCAGGAGGGTAGGAAGGGGATGAGCTCCGTGGCGCCTCCCAGATGACCATTCGTCCCATCCTACATCTAGATCTCGCCCTCCTGCCCTTGTCAGATGCAAAGGAGAAGTTAGGGGGCCTGTGATTCACACTTCTTTCCCCTTAACACATCCACACCCATTTTTTTTCAAGACCCCGCCCAACACAAACCGGGACAAGAACTGACAGATTTCAACTTTTATGAACTTCCTGCTCCTCAGGGCACAGGGGATTCTTCAGTAACTCTTGGTGAGCTGGGGTCTCTCTGGGCCTCAGCCTGGAGCAAAGCCAAGGGGCTTCTGTCACATGGGCAACTCGGGCTGGGAGCCTGTGACTGAATGACTGCTGGATGCAAACAGTCCCAAAGGCCATCGAGTCACCAACATGAAGACCAACAGGCAGGAAGGAGACCCCTAAGAGGCTGTACCATGCTGCCCCAAGCCTTGGAAATCTCGGGGCTTTGTCACCTAGTGGGATGCATGAGGCCTCCTGGTCCGATGCCAAGGGCAGCAGCAGGTGGAAAGGCCCGGATACAAAGATCGGGCCCACAGCCCAGCCAAGCTGTGTTCCTGTTCCCACTGGGAGCCAGGACACAACCCTCAACTACCAGGTTCGACACGTCTGCCTGCTCAGAAGGCTTCCAGGAGCCTTCTCCCGGCCAGTTCCCACAAATGCATTTCCCTCACAACCACCAATTGACTGCAGACAGCTTCTGCTTCCAGAAACAGCAATATGCTTTCTAGCCGCATCCCAAACACGGATGCCACGCACAGCCCTGTAAGACAGCCTGATGGCACAGCGGGAATTCTGAGTTCAAGTCTGGGCTCCAACATTCATCCCAGATGCATCACCCTGAGCAAGACTCTAATCTCCCGGAGCCACCACCACCCCCCTCCTTATCTATAAGACGCAAGTACCAGTACCCACTCTCTGAATTACAGCAAGAGTGAAAGGATAAAAGGATAATATAAACTGCCTCTCAGACTTGGCACACAGTTGGCACCCCATAAATTCCTTCCCTTCCCTCTTGCTCCGGTGAGTCAGTTTCCCTTCCCAGCTCCAAGCCCAGAGAGATCCAAAGCTCACCCAACTCAGAAATGCCAAAAGGGCCCAGACAGGGTAGGTAGTAAATAATATCAGTCAGCCCTGAGTTTCCCTGATCCTCCTGCTCTCAAATGCTCAACTTTGAATTCCATCATCAGCTACAACTGGGCCCGCACTCCCAAGGCTGGCTGGCTCCATCTCACTGGCCGGAAGAGACCACCCCCCCATAAATCCGCTGGTTTTCTGAAATCCTGTTGGCACTTCCTGCTGGGACAGGGCAGTGGAGGGTGAACAAGGTTACACAACCGGCATGGGGCTCAGAGGCTGTACGTACTGGCCAACGGGGCAGCACTTTGACTCTTTTAAAGAGTATATTATATGGAGGTGATTTGGGTCACCATTCAGTATGCAGGCACGGATGTCCCTAACGTTCCCTAGCGTTAACTGGGTCCTCCTCCCACCCCACCCTACCCCCGGGGTCGGCCCGGCCCTCATTTTGAGGCAGATACATTCTGAAGTTGGGTCTTGAGTAGTGTTCATCGTGACAATGCGAAGTCCCGGCGTCCAAAGCCGCCCTGGGACCTCCCCAGCCTCCCGGACCCCCAGCACTCAGGTGGCGCTTCCGGCCGCTGGACCCGAGCCTCCGCTGCGGGCAGCGGGTGGGAGGAAACAGTTTTCGCCTTTTCGCCTCAGTGGAGGTGATAATATCACCAAACCTCCTGCGCCCCGGCCCCCACCCGCCCGCTGGGGGTGGCGCTTTCCCCGAAGTTTCCTCCGCGGGCTGGCGACCAGGGACCGCACTCCCCACTACTCCCAGAGCTGGCCCTACGCAGATCCCCTTAAAAACACTTGCGCATCCGGGGAGCCGAGGCCTCCAGGAGCCAGCCCCGGGCACCGACAGGGTCTGGGCAGCCCGGGCGCACGTGTCTCCGGGAAGGGCCGGCGTCCTCCAGGCTGGGAACCCGAGCTCGGAGCGCCCCGCACGCGCCGCCCAGCAACCTGGGCGCTCCTGTGCGCGGCTTCGACGGAGCTCCGGGGTCGGGGGCGCCGCGCGCCTCACCTGAGCGGGACGCGGATGGCCAGGTACCTGTCGACGGCCACGGCCAAGAGGCTGAAGATGGAACTCTGCGTGAGCACGAGCACGAAGCAGGCGAGGAAGAGGCAGCTGTGGAAGTCGGTGCAGAAGCCCAGGCTGATGGTGATGGCAAAGGGGATGGCGAACAGCCCCACGGCCACGTCGGCCGCCGCCAGGGACACCAGGAAGTAGTTGGTGGGTGTCTGCAGCGCGCTCGACGTGCCCACCGCGGCGCACACCAGCACGTTGCCAGCCACCGACAGCGCCGCGATGGCCAGCTCCAGCGCCACATACAGCGCGTCCTCCGCCTCCAGCGGCATGGCCGGGCCGACCCAGCCCCTGCGTCGCCTATCTGGGCCGCGCTGGGCGCGGGGCAGCCGCGTGGGCCCCGCCGGGCACGGCCGGAGCGCCCGCACCGCGCGGCCGCCACTCGCGTCTGACCGATCCGGACTCGCGCGCCCGGACCCGGGATTCCGGGGGCGGGACCGCGGGGAGGCGGCGACGCCCATTGGCCGGCGCGCCCGCCCGTCTCGGACCCCCGGCGGAGCACCGCCCCTTCTACCCGGCCGTGGACCCCTCTGAGCCCGCGCGGGGCCACAAGGGGCTCGGCCCCGCATGCCGGGGCGAGGGACGTGGTCCCCAAAGCGTCGTGTGGTGGCGCTCTCCGGCAAAGTCAAGTTCCCCAACTTTCCCTTAGGCTCCAACTCCGTGGGTGTGTCCTGAGCAGTCGCACTGTCTGCCAACCGGCGCGGCGTGGCGCCAGCAGAGCGCCGGGCGCCCAGGGGATGGGGACCGACTCTACCCGGGGCGCCCGCCAGTCCCCCCAACCACGCCCCACAGCCGGCGCGGCGCGTCGAGGACCTGAAGCTTTTGGGCCTCCCGCACCGGAACCCTGAGCACACCACTGGTCAGGCAGAGCTCGCCTTGCAAAGTGGACGGCATGCAGCGCTGGGGGGTGGAGGGGTGGGGCGGGGCGAGGGGCCTGAACTCGCACGTTTCCACCCGACCTGTCCCTTCGGGTCGCGACACCCCGACGGCAAGGATGGCTCTGGAACAGTGCAGCTCTCAGTGCGGCTCTGCGCCGCCCCTCCCCTGCACCCGCCAGGCTCCCCAGCCTCACCTGCCCCTCTGCGCTCCCGGCCACTACACAGGCCGCGCCAGCTCTGCCTTCTACCTTGCGACATTCTCCACGTCCTTCGTCCACCCACCCCCATGCCAGGGTTCCCCAGGTTCTCTCTTTGTCCTTTACGCCCACCCTGGCTAAGCTGAGGCTCCCAAGGTGTCACCCGTGGACCTTACACCCTTAGCTCGGCAGCCCCAAGTGCCCCCTGAGTGCCAGGCCTGAGCACCCCACTGCAAAACATTGAACTCCGTCAGTAGAGATCGGAGGGCCCCCAAAATCCAGCAAGTCCAAAATCAAGCTCCTCTTCATCTCTGCCCCAAACCTGTGCCCTCTCCTCCTTCTGGGACTCAGTTATTGACCTTACCACCCACCTTCACCCACTCTAGGAAGTGTGCGGACATCCATCCTTCCCACATTTAAATCAGTCGTGTTACCAGGTCTGCTTCCAAAGCTTTGCTTCTCTTCTCCCCAAAGCCCTGTCTCCAGCGGGTTCCTTCTCACAGGCTGTTCCCATCATCCCTCCCTCACCTCCGCCCTGGGTCCCACCAACACCATCATTCTAGAACAAACCTAGCCACGCCTTTCCCTGACCCCAAATCCTTTGCTAGCAGTCACCAGACAAGGTAGTTTAAAAAGATTGTCAGGAAATGGAAAAGACGCTTGCAAAATAATCATAAGCCAGTCACCTCCATAAGTCACTTCATGGAGTTGACTGCTAAAGGGAGGAGGAATTCTTTTGGGGGTGATGAAAATATTCTAAATGGGGGCGCCTGGGTGGCTTAGTCATTAGACGTCTGCCTTCGTCTCAGGTCATGATCCCAGGGTCCTGGTATAGAGCCCCGCATCAGGCTCCCTGCTTGGCGGGACGCCTGCTTTTCCCTCTCCCACCCCCTGCTTGTGTTCCCTCTCTCGCTGTGCCTTTCTCTGTCCAATAAATAAATAAATAAACTCTTTAAAAAAGAAAAGATTCTAAGTGTAGTGATGGTGGCACAGCTGTGTGAGTATACTGAAAAACCATTGAACTGTGCACTTTAAGTGGGTAGACTGTATGGTATATGAATTATATCTCAGTGTAGCTGTAGGAACAACAACGAAACCCCTCAGCCTCCAACAGTCATGACCAGTACCGTCTCTGTATAACAAGGGCAATGCATATTCCCAAAGTCTTCACAGCAGATGTCTTGGATGGGCGAGGTTATTATAAGGGATTTTTTTTCTCTCTCTGTTTTCCAGGTGGTTTTATTAATTCAATAGTGGAAAAAAAGAACAAAAAACAAAAAAACCCCTTGATTTTATGTTAAAATATTACATGACGCACAAATGCTTTGCCCTGGCTATCAGAGATCTGACACCACCTTCTCCACACCCCTGTCCCCATAGTACTTGACACAAACTACTGCCACCACATAGATGGTAAGCTGGAACCTCGGAGAGAGGAAGGGACTTACTTATCCAAGTGGGGGTGGGGGCGAGGAGCTGGCACAGGGACAGCCTCGCTCAGGAGAGTAGAGAAAGGAAGACTGCCGGAGCAGGGAAGCCTTCAGCCTCGAGGAAGGAGTGTTGGGTTGTCCTGGAGGTACGGGGCCCCAGCCCCGGGGGGTCTCTGAGCCAAGGGATGATGGATCGGAGCATTATCTGGCCGCAGTAGCCAGAGAGCTGGCAAAGGGAGAGGAGACAGCGGGACAAATGCCAGCCAGCTGCTGGGAGTGCTTCCATTTCCCTTTTTTAGAGCCCAACCTGCTTCAGGAAACTTTCCCCAAATCACCCGAGCAGGAAGGGACCCAGGCCCGCCTGCGTCGGAACCTGCTGTGTTCCACGTGACATGGGTCCCCCTCTGGACACCCACCAGCGGAGCCTCTTTGTCCTCTCCCCACCCGGCTCCCAACGGGCACAGTGCCCTTCACTACACAGCCACCCCCTCCTCTTCACCAAGTTCACGGGAAATGTACTGAATTATCCTGATTCCATTAACCTCAGTCTGGAACTCACTCTGGGATTGGTCCTTGAGGGTTGCAGTAATGGCAAAGTCAGTTGTTGAGAAAACAGGAGAAAAGGTGGAGTCTGAGGGAGTCATGAGGTTTAGTCCCTAAGGCAACCGGGGTGAATGGAGCCCATGTCTCAGCAGCAGAGAACCCAGGTTTGATTCCCAACTCTGAGGTTGACCTTGGCCAAGTTAATTAATCTAAGCCACAGTTTCTAATGCATAAGATGCAACAATAATACCTACCTCACAGGGGTTGAGCTATAAAATGGGCAGGAGAAACCATCTGCCAGGTGACCGCCTGTAGCTTCTAGACTCCTTGAAAATTATCGCAGTGATAGGAGCATTTGGATAAATTAGGAGTAGAGTCCTAGATACCCAAATAGGTCTTTAATTGGTCAAAGAGTACACTTTGTGAACCAAATGACCTTCTGTAAACTTCCAGATGGCTGACACCCATTCTCCTATTTCCCACTTCTATTCCATCTTGCCTGAGCTGCCAGAAGAGAACCAGGTGCCATTTGGAAGACCCCAAAGTAGGTACAGTGCACCCTACTCTAGGAGTAGGTACACCCCAGAGTGCAGTACCTAAAGATATTGTCAAAGACCCAGACTCTCTCTGCCTTTTGGCTTTGCCATGTTTCATCTTCGGTTTATTGCCTCATGGTCACAAGAAGGCTGCCACTACCACAAGCACCGCTTGCTCACACAATGACACTGAAAACCATAAGGGAGCTAATTTCCCTGTCATTTATCATGGGGCAAAGTCTTGGATCATACACTACTCTAAAACTCTTATGAGCACAGGAAATCCATGGAGGAGATGTGGAGAGATAAATTTACTAATGTTAGGAATGAAAAAGAGACATTATTACCAACTATACAAAAATAAAGAGGAGTATACAGTAATACTGAAATTGTATATGAACAAATAAGATAACCTACATGAAAGAGACAAATATGTAGAAAAATGCAAACCACCAAACTGACTCAAGAAGAAATTAAAAATATCACTAAATCTAAAACAAGGAAAGAGACTGAATTGGTAATGAAAAAAACTTTTCACAAAAAAAAGTCCAGGCACAGGTGGCTTCACCAGCAAATGCTATGAAACATTTAAAGAGGAATGACACAAATCCTGACAAACTTTATCAAGGAGTTTCATAAGAAGGGGTGGGAACACATCCCATCTAATTCTAAGAGATGATACTACCCCAGAGAAAGGTATAACAAGAAAACTACAAACCAATTGGCCTTATGAATATAGATACAAAAACTCTGAAAAAAAGTCACAACTGAATCCGCAACATAGCAAGGATTATACATCATGAACAAGTGGGATTTATCCAAGGAATGCAAGGTTGGTTTAACATACTAAATCAATCTGTGTAATACACCTTACTAATAAAATAAAGGACGAAAAAAAAAGGACAAAGATCTCATGATCGTATTGATAAATACAGAAAAAGCAAATCTAACACCTTTCATGATAAAAAGCAATCAATAAAATGAAAAAATAAAAATAAAAGGAAACTTCTTCAATCTACTAAAAGCCATCTAGGGGTGCCCAGTGGCTCAGTCAGTTGAGTGGCCAACTCTTGGTATTGGCTCAGGTCGTTATCTCAGGGTTGTGAGATTGAGCCTTGTGTTGGCTCTGCACTCAGCAAGTAGTCTGCTTGAGGTTCTCTCTCTCCTTCTCCTAGGCCCCCACTCCCCACTCATGCTCCCACACCCTCTCTTTCAATAAATAAATAAACAAAATAATAAAATCCATCTCTGTAAAATTCATAGCCAGCCAATAGCATATTTAATGGTAAAAGACTGAAAGATTTCCCTCTAAGATCAGGAGTAAGACCAGGGTGTTCATTCCTGCCACTTCTATTCAGCATTGCGTTGGTGGTTCTAGGCAGGACAGTGAAGCAAAAAGAAAAAAAAAAAAAAAAAGGAATAAGGGGGTGGGGAGCACGTGGCTGGCTCGGTTGGTAGATCATGTCTCTTGATCTTGGTGATTGGATGTAGAGCTTATTTTAAAAATAAATAAATAGGAATAAGAGGCACCCAGATTGGAAAGGAAGAAGTAAAAATATCTCAATTCACAAATGCTATTATCTTGCATATAGAAACTCTAAGGAATACACACACACACACACCTATTGGAACTAATAAATGAGTTTAGCAACATTGTAGTATACAAGGTTGATTATCTTGTTCAAAATATAGAGTCAACTGTATTCTTATTCGATAGCAATGAACAATCCCCAAAATGAAATTAAGAACACAATTCCACTGGGATGTCTGGATGGTTTAGTCGGTTAAGTGTCTGACTCTTGGTTTCAGCTCAAGTCATGATCTCCTGGGTTGTGAGATCAAGCCTTAGTCAGGCACCCAACTCAGCAGGGAGTCTGCTTGAAAGAGTCTCTCCCTCTGTTGCCCACCCCCTGCTCCTGCTCTCACTCTCTATAAATAAATAGATAAATATTAAGAAAAAGAACACAATTCCATTTACAGTAACATAAGAAAGAATAAAATTCATAGGAATAAATTTAACTGAAGAAGTGTAGGACTTATACAATGAAAACTATAACACATCACGGAAAGAAATTGAAGAACATCTAAATAAATGGAAAGACATCCCATGTTCATGGATTAAAATCTCTTTCAAAATACTTGGGGATTTCCTTGCAAAAATCGACAGGCTAATTCTAAAATTGATATGGAAATGCAAGGGACCTGGAATAGCCAAAACAATCTTGGGGGGAAAAAAGGGCAAAGTTGGAGAACTGATATTTTCTGATTTCAAATCTTACTGCAAATCCACAGTAATCAAGACCATGCAGTACTGGCACAAAGGCAATATAGATTGCTGGAATAGAATTGAGAGTCCAGAAATAAGCCCTTACATTTATGGTCAGTTGATATTCAGCAAAAGTCCCATGGCAATTAAATGAGGGAAACAAAGGCCTTTTTAACAAATGGTGCTGGGACACCTGGATAGCCACTTGCAAAAGAATGAAGTTGGACCCTTACTTCATACCTTACATAAAGGAATGGATCCTGCGTGGCCCCCAAATTGTGCAGAATTGTGCTCATTCTCCTCTGGGTCCAGCACCAGGGCACTGGGTCCAGTGCCTAGTGGTCTTTCCTTCAATGGATGGAGGCCCGGGAATGAGGCTGACAGTCATCATCCTGGCCCCAGGCAGGCCAGTCAGGTCTCTCTCCTGTCACCTGGGAGCCTCCTGCCTCTTCAATCTCTTTTCTGGGAAGCTTGTTCTATTTTCCACCAAATGCTTAAGCTGCAAGCCTGTATCCCGTCACTGGGGACTTCTGCAATTCCTTTATCTGAAATGAGGCACTAATTTCTGTCGCCAGCTTCAGAGACCCCAGGTGGAAAATTTCACTTTTCACCGGTGTGGTTTGCGAAGCACATCATGTGAGGAGGCTGAAAGAGTCCTCAGGAAATTTTAGAGTCCATTAATCAGCTCTTCACTGCATATTTGAGCTATTCATTCTCCATTTATAACCGTTAGTTACTTCACTGCTCCCAGGAGAAGGGTGGGCATTACCTCAAGCCAAGTGCTCAGTACAGTCGCTACCAAGAATTAAGAGCTTGTGGTAGCGTTGCTCTTTAGTTCCGCAGCGACAATCCCCCTTTCTGGCTTGCCAGCAGAACTCCGGTGTGACTGTATCAGCCACACCTCAGAGGATGAACCATGACCGGTCTAAGCCATTCAGACGATCCCTTTCCCCTCTGCCAGCGATTGGCCTAAGGAATGGTCACATGACTGACTCTGGCCACTAGGATGCAAGGGGGAAATTAGGCAGCGAGGTTTGCACCGCCTTCTTCCTTTCTTGCTTTGGACACTAATGTGTGTTTCTGGAGCTTTGGCCACCATCTTGCAAACATGAGGTCACAAATCCGATGTGAAAACCAACACACCTAAGGTGATGGTAGAAAGATGGAAGAGTGGGCGTGGGTCCCTCAACACCTCTTTGAACATCCCCACTGACCCCAAGAACAGTTCTCTCGGGCCTTCTTGTTCTTATACTATAAATATCCCTAAGGAATAAGCCACAGTTGGCCATGTTTTTCTGGGACTTGCAGCAAAGCATCCTATGGATTTCAGAGCTACACAGATGTTTTGGATCAAGGAAATCTTATTTCTTGGCTCAGCCATTCGGACAGAACTTTTTGGAAGAGAAGGAAGGCGAGGATCATCGCTTCATCTCTCTGCACCTTGGCTTCCTTCAATCATGAGATGACAAGGTTACATCCAATGACCTGTAAGGTTTCTTGCCTCCTGATTACCTCCTGGTAATCAGAATGCAGCACAAAAAATCACAGGAAGCACGACAGAACACAATAAAGGGGACAGCACCTGCTCCAGCCTCCCCTGGGCTCCCCCTCCATTCTTCCTGGCATCTGAGACTCGGATTTGGGGGGAAGATGAGAAGATAATGGAAGGCGAATTGCCACCCCTTAAGAATAAAGGTTGTGGGGTGCCTGGGTGGCTCAGTCATTAAGCGTCTGCCTTCGGCACAGGTCATGATCCCAGGGTCCTGGGATCAAGCCCCGCATCGGGCTCCCTGCTCTGTGGGAAGCCTGCTTCTCCCGCTACCATTCCCTCTGCTTGTGTTCCCTCTCTAGCTGTGTTTCTCTCTGTGAAATAAATAAAATCTAAAAAAAAAAAAGAATAAAGGTTGTGCAGGGTGGGAAGGTAAAACTGTGGGCTCAGGATAAAATCTAGTGGTGCTGGCCATGGCCAAGTCCACCGGGTCTGTTGTTAATGTTTTGGTTTTATAGACTGCAAAAATGACATGAGCTCCCAGTACAGAGGTAAACTTACAGAAACATTTCAGATGGTAAAAGTGCCTCTCCCAACCTCCCTAATTCTACCCTCCCACGGTGGGTCTTGAGTATTGTTCCAGATATTTTTGTGTGCACAAACATAGCGCCATGTAGGATAGAATCAGAGATACCAGTGATGACGTATCCTGTTACAACATGAAAAGGACCTGGGATCTCGGATTAGTGAAATGGAGCACATGCACTTCCACACACAGATTTTTGAAGAGCAACAGCAGACCTACACTTTAAGAAGCTTGTTTTCAACAACTATATCTTGTGGACATCCTTCTGAGAATGTGCCCTTGTCCTTCTGGTACCTACTGTTCCATATTGATGGATTGAAGGGAGAGAGAGAGAGACTGAGCATGAGCAGGGAGAGAGGCAGTAGGAGAGGGAGAAGCAGGCTCCCCGCTGAGCAGAGAGCCCGAGGCAGGGCTCGATCCCAGGACCCTGAGATCATGACCTGAGCCGAAGGCAGAGGGTTCAACCCACTGAGCCACCCAGGCGCCCCTCAAATAAATTATTTTTAAAAAAAGGTTCATATGATTTACATTTTTAACACTTAACATATTAACACTGCCCCATCACTCTCCAGAAAGATACTATTCATTTATCCTTTGCCAACAGTGTATGAGAGTATCCATTTCTGCATAATTTTGCCCAAATCAAACATAATCAGTATTTTTTATTTCTGCCAGTCTGATAAGTAAACGGATATATCATCACTGCTTTGTTTTACATTTCTTTGCTTTCTAGGGACGTCAGGTTTTCTGTTGTTTTCTTTTTTTTTTTTTTAAAGATTTTATTTATTTGACAGAGAGAAACACAGCTTGAGAGGGAACACAAGCAGAGGGAATGGTAGCAGGAGAAGCAGGCCCCCTGCCGAGCAGAGAGCCCGATGCGGGGCTCGATCTCAGGATCCTGGGACCATGACCTGGGCCGAAGGCAGACGCTTAATGACTGAGCCACCCAGGCGCCCCTCCTGTTGTTTTTACTAATATTTTGCACTTTTTTCTACAAACTGCCTGCAGATCTGTTTTTTCAACTGGACAGTTTGTCTTATCCATTTTTAGGCATTCTTTGTACATCAGTTATTATGTAGTGAATATTATGTATTGCCTGCTATGCATTTGAATATTTTTTTTCCCAGTCTCTTTTTACTTTTAATTTTGGCAATGGCGTCTTTTGTCATACAGAAGTTTTGTTTTTTGTTTTTATTTAGGATTTTATTTATTTGACGGGGAGAGCGCACAAGTACCGGGAGCAGCAGACAGAGGGAAAGGGAGAAGCAGGGTCCCCGC
>CM053619.1:5931461-5953172 GCA_028646535.1 Procyon lotor
CATCCCCAAGTGCCGCCTTTGTTCCAATTCCCGTGGAAAAGAGCAAAGCGGTCCCCAGATAAGGGCATGTCCCTGTTGGCGCCAGCCTCTGGGGATGGCCTACTACTATGGGCCGCCAGTGTGGGCCAGGCAAGGCAGGCCCCGGGGCCCCTGCAGAGCTGCTGTCTGGGGCAGGCCCCTCCAGCTGCCCGCTACCCGCTCCCCCCCGCCCCCGGGGGTTCCCTGGTCAGCAGGAGCCGTTTCACGCCTGGGCCCCCAGTACCACCTGGAAGGCATCTGGCTTCCGCCGTCTCTGGTGTTTGGTTTGGCCCGGCTGGCAGGTCCCGGGGACTGAGGGCCCTCGTGGGCCTCAGGCCGACCCGGTGTCAGCATTTCGGCCCCGCCAGGTGCAGCTGTGGGTGGGAAGTGGGTGGCCTGGCCCCTCTGGGTGCCTCTGAAAGTGACCCCCGCCTTTCAGGTCGTTGTGAGGACAGAGGGGACATTACCGTGCAGGTTCAAACTTTGCCCTGTGGATGTGGCTGTCACTCACTCTTACTTGCTTCCGGGTAGGCTGCTCGGAGGGAACCCCGAGGACACATCCCTTGAGGATCCGAAGGTGCCAGAAGGTATCACTGTCCCCACCAGGAATGCCCCCTTGAGGACCCTTCGTGCAATGACGTTGGCATGTTGTGGTGCCCTCTCAGTGACCCCAATATTCCCGGCTCACAGAGCCCCAGTTTTGTTCAGGTGTGGGGCACCCGGTGTCAGGGAGGGCGACCTCCTCCTCTCCTAGGACTGGCCGAGGGAGATCGCTCTGTTCCCTTTGGCCAGCGGCGATTGGGGCAGGGGCAGGAGGCACCATTTTGCTCAACGGGCTAGAACCTGCGGGGGTTGGTGGTGGGTCCTGGGAAAGGCTTTGACCTGTCTTTGAATGCAGGTGTCTTGAACGTAAACATTGTGATCCTTGTTTAGTCCACCGTCAAAGAAATATGTGCGTGAACTCCTTTTGGCTATCTCAGCATTTGAGGTCTCGATGCAGGACCTGATTTCTAAACTTCATGGGACAGGAAATGTTTCGTTGCTTTTCAAATAATTAAATCACAGCAGGTGCGCTAAATAGCATCATCCTGAGGGCCCGCGCTCCCCACGACGCTCCTCTTCCCCACGGCTGGGGGCAGGTGGCCGAGGACCAAATGAGAATGGGAAGTACAGGTTTTGGGGCCCACCGCTTGGGTTCAAATTCTTACTTTGCTTTCTCAGAGCTGAGTTATCTCCAGCAGATTATTTAACCTTCTGTGCCTCAGTTTCCTCTTGGCAAGATGGCCTAGGACTTCCTTCGTTCAGTGATGTCCCAAGCCCTTGGAATCAGCGTACCTGCATTTGGAGGGAGATAGCGGTCATCGACACGAGGATTGGCTTATTCCTAAGTGGGTCCCACGGGACACCCGGTCCCCGCTGATTAGCCAGGGACAGGCACCTGAACAACTACAGGCCGGTTAGTGACCCGTGAAAGGATCCGGTGTGAAAAGCAGGGCCCCAAAGGCAGGATGAGGAGGCCCCACCCAAGGTAGGCCAATCTGACTCTTCAGCTGGGTAATCATAACTCGGAAGTACAGAGAGATTTCACTGGTCGACGGGAGGACGCACAAGATGGTGGTGGGGAGAAAAATGCAGTCGGAGACTAAGACGACGGTGCAGGTGCAGCAAAGGCAGGTTAGGGGCGAATGAACCCAGCCTTAAGGGGCAGGGGAGACACACAAAATAAATGCTTCCATGGGGCCTGAAAGGCCTGAATTTGAGAGGGGCCTCTCTCTAAGGACTCAGGATCTGAAGTCAGCAAAGACGTTGGCAATCTCAGGGGTGCCCGGCTGGCTCAGTCGGGGAAGAGCGTGCGACTCTTGACCTCGGGGTCGTGAGTTTGAGCCCCATGTTGGGGGTAGAGATTACTAAAAAACAAAGAAAAACTTTTAATGAAAAAAAAAAAAAACTGGAAATCTCTTTTCACCAAAGTTACGCTTGGGAAGATCCCATCTTGAACATCTACAAATTCTCTCTCAAATGAGCCAATGCCGTCCAGTTTTCCTCCAGGGAGGGGAAGAGTAACCCAGACGGACAAATGGGAGCAGCCACGGGGCTCTGTGGCCAACCCTGCGAGATGGCCAGATCTTTTTGTGGCTTATTCTTTTATAATCTAGAACCACTTCACTGAGATCTTGGTGGGGTAGGTGGGTTAAGTGTGCTTGCATTCATTTTTTAAAGAGTCGGGGAGGCTAGATTCTGCTCGGAAATGTGTTGTGTTAGTCACGCGGAATGGACCGGATGCTAGCAAAGAAGGGAAAATGACGAAGGTCTTCGATCAGGTTTCAAGTTTCTCTCCCCGGGGTCTTTCCATTTGTAGTTCTGGGATTTTCACCATCAGGTTGGAGAGTGCTGGAAAGGCCTGTCCATGAGACCGGCCACAGTGCTGGAACCCAGCTGGGTGCTGAGGAGTCCGGCCTGCAGAGCTCATGGAGGAATTCCAAACTGAAACGAGAGTTCGTGGCAGCCGGAGGTTTCCACCAATGAAACAAAAATGACTTACCCTGCCATGATTACCCAGGAGACTAAGGCGTCAGTACTCAGGTTGCTGAGTGAAGGGGGGACAGAAGGACAGCAGAAGCCTGGGAAGCAGAGAAGGGGGGCCTGGCTGTGCACTGGGCGGGGGGCCCAAGGGGGTAAGGCCCCACGGTCTGCGGTTCCCAGTCCTCCACGGCCACAGAGAAGCACCGGCCACCAACTGTGGGGCAGCAGATGCTACTGCGTCAGGCACTGTAGAGCCTCTTGCCTCACACCTGACTCCACATGTGTGCTCATGTGCGTGCGTACACACACACACACACACACACACACACACACACACACATGGGCTGTGTCAACACACATGACTCGAATGTTGGGGTCCAGGCTCGCAGAATAGGAACCCTGCTGGTGGGCCCCAAATTCTGGGAGGGATCAGTCTGCAGGCGTTGAAGACGCTGGCCACCCGTCTAATGCCTCTGTGTTCACATGTGTGTGCCCGTGTGTGTGCACGTGTGTGGCGTGCAGACTGAGTGACTGAAGGCAGCTTTGGGGGATCAGCTGTTGGATCTGGTACCTTCTCCCATCGCCTGAGAGTGAGAGCCCACGGAGGAAAATGAGCCGTGTCTGCCGGTCACGCTCGGTGCACAGTAAGCCCTTAGCAGAGACTGCTATTCTCAGAAGACCAGAGACAAAGGCCAGTGACAGCAGGCGGAACTCCTCCCGGAGGAGGGAGAAGTGAAGATTCTCCAGGGAGGTTGGGCGGCCTCCCTCCTCCTCTCCGGTGGGTGGGGCTGACCACCTAAGATACCAAGGGACGGTGGCCTCCCACGCGGCCTGAAAAGCCATGGGCACACACGGCGCTCCGGGGTCTGAAGGCACTGGGCGTCCCACGTCTGTTCCAAGTTCATATGAACTCTGCCTCCTCGACCTTGGCACCATCCCCGCCTGCGGTTTTCAGGCCCAGTCCGGGCTCACCCGCACAGCTCTGCGGTGCCCTGAGTTGACCCTCAACGGTCACTCGCCCAAGTGACCACAGTCCCAGCGAGAGGGCTGCGAATGCGAGGAGGCAGAAAAGCCTTTGGGGCCCCAGTCCTTTCCAGAAACTTCCAGTAACGCCGGCAAGAGCAGCTCAGTGGGGACCACAGCCCAACAAGGAATCAGAGACGAGAAGTTGCTCGTTGGACTGGAGGCTCAGGCATTTTGACAAAAGAGGAACAGTCAACGTCACCGGGAAAAATTCACAATCAGAGCGAAACAAAATATATTTATTAGAAATATGATACAGTCATACATCATAGGATCCCGTGTTAATAGTTAAATACGTCTGTGTTGGCAGGTCACGTCCTGACGATGCTGGGTGTGCTCTTTGTAGAAACACATTCAACTAACGTAGTTAAAATGAGGGAGCTACGGAGGATGTTCCAGACTTAGCCGAAGTCTAACCTGGGTCGAGGAAAGTGAACCCCCCGGGGAGCCTGGGCAAAGGAGATATTAAAAATACTTTTTAAAAAGGTAGCTAGGCTCTATGTCCCTTACTGCACGTCCTCGGGGGGGCTCATCTCCAAATGGCAGGCGAGCTTGGGACGGGAGGAGCCAGGGCAGGAGCTAAGGCAGGATCTGGCAAATGGGTGTGCAGAGAAGGGGCCCCCTTCTGCAGGCCAGCGAGACGCCTGCCTTCCCCCCATGGAGAAGTGGGAGGGGGGCTTCAGAGAAACCCCTGGTGGTGTCTGAAGGAAGAGAACCCCGCAGCGCTTCGTCACTGCCAGAGGGCTAATCGCTCTGGGAGGCTTCCGATGGTCTCCATGAGAGCTGCAAACAACAGCCGAATGAAGAACGAAAACCAAAGACTAACCTCATTTCTGAAGTGAGAAGGGGATAGGATGAGAGAAGTGGGCGTTTGCCGGGTTCCTCAGTACGCGAACCCCAGGGAGCCCAGCTCCTGCCCACGGAAGATCTCACGATGACACGAAAACCAGGGATGTCTCTCTAGGTCTTTAAAAAAAACCTCCACTCTTCTGGGTCTTGCATTTTGCATCTGAATCGCAGAACCACCCGTGGCTTTGAAGGACTACTGGCTGAAGGAAGACCAGGAAAACAAAAGCAGCTGTGACACGCCTCGGGACAGAAAACTGGAAACCGTACAACTGTCTGACACGACCTTGTTTTCTCAGTTGAGCCAATTTCCACATTTCGCCTTGTGCTCCCAGTGCTAAAAACAGATCTAAAAACCCCATCCTGTGGCCCAGGCCCCCCCAGGTCCCCCCAAGTGCTGGAAGGCCTGGTCCCGTAGCCCAGCCGCCTCCGGTCCCTCTCCCTGGACCCTGCAGGGCCAGACGGGCCCCCAACGCCACCTGTGTTTCTGTGAGCAGGACACACGCGTCCCCTTCTAGAAGAATTCCCCCCCAGGGCAAAGAAAATGGTAGTCAAGAAGCTTCTCTGAGTTATTAAAATAAATCGCACGTGGCCTTTCTTTTATAGGACATTTCTTTCCTTCTTTTTCCTTTAAAGGGAGCAGGCTCCAGCGCAGGACCAGGGGAAAGAGGCCACGGCCCCTGCATAGACAGTGCTTGGCCCAGAGTGGGATCATCTGACTCATTTACAGTAATCACTAAAAACGGGGAATACGCTGAACCCCCTCCAGGTACCCCAAGCGCCTCCGCGGCCTCTCCCTACCGGCCCTGCAGTAATCCCAGATCAAACACAACTACCACTGCACTCCTCGGATGGCACCTTCCCCCACCGCAGTGCAGAGCAAGGCAGAAGCTCCCGGGGAATGACAGCGCAGCAGTTAGGTCAACAAAAGTCAGATGCATGAAGCAACACAAGCGGTGCCTTCCATTTGGCTATGTGCACCAGGAAGGAGGAAATTAAATTTGTTCTCCCGACTCCCAGGTAAAAACAAAGGAGCCACTGGGGAAGGCGGGTCACCTTTACCAAACCGCCCAGCAGCAACCCCCACGGAGCGAGATCAAAGGCGTTCTCTCCTCTCAGGGGTTGTCAGGGGAACTTTGAAAATATTCAGAGTAGATCCCCGGTCCCCTTGTTCCAGATCCTCTGATTCAAGGGATGGGGCGGACTAGGGGGTGCGTTTTGAACCAGCTTCCAGGGAGGTTCTGACCTCGGGCCACAGAGGAGAACCGCCAGCAACCCTCGAGACCGAGGGATGGACCCTCCGCAGAGCTGGAAGTGGTCTGGGGGGAGGGGCCGAGCCACGCCCCTTCCAGGGCTGACGTCAGCGGTGGCCCTTTGTGGGAGGGGCACCCGCACCAGCAGGTGGTGGGTGCAGGTGAGTCACCTGACGGCCCTGGGGGAGTCGTGCACCTTCACAGGCTACGCAATGCACATCGCGTTCCCAACAAAAACACCTGCCCAGCCCACCCCCCCACCTTGGGCCTGCGTGTGCAAACACACGAAGACCTGGGCCGGCACGGATGCTCTGCACCAGGCGCGAACGCGTGTGTGTTGGGGGGTGTGTGTGAAGGGGAATGGGGATGAAGGGGGGACGACGCCGACACACAGAGGGAGGGGGCGACAGTGGCTGACGTCTCCCTTGCAGCCCGGAGCTGAGCGCGAGCCGGTGCAAGCGCACAGGCAGGCGCACACTTCTGTCTGCGGGCCACCCCGAGGGGACACCGCCGCCAGCCCCCAGGGGCTGCCTTGGATTCTCACACCTCTTCTCCTCCATCCAGACATTCCAATAGGTGACAGCAAGCTCTGAGGAGCGTGATCGAGTTCTAGGTGTCACAACTGTTGTGCACGCAAGCACATTTCCCAAGAACGGCAGGGCTCCTGTGTTGCCAGGCGGCTCCAGAGCGAAAGGTTTGCCTTTTCTTGTTTTGTTAGGTGTTTTTTTTACTGGATGGGGGGTGGGGTGGCGAAGGCAGAGTTTTTCTAAAGGCAGGAGCTTGGGTTTTTAGAGAAAAGATGACGGCTTTGGAAATGCTGTTGGTGGTGGACCTCGGCAGCTCAGGGGTGAAGTCGCTCCACGTGACCGGAGATGTCCCACCAGGTTCTCGCACGAGCCTGGGCTAGAAGGAGAGAGGCCGAGGGGGGGCAAAGCTTTCCCAGCCCACGCTCCAAGATGCATCTGGATTTGGAGCAGGGGGGGCGGAGGGACTCAGCTGGGTTTCTTGTTTGCGCATTGGGTCCCCCCCACCCCATGGAGCGCTGTGGGCGGTGGATGGAGCGGGGGTCCGGTGGAAAGTGACCAGGTGCTTGGAGGACCAGCTGCAGCCCTCGGGCTCTACGTCTCGAAGTACTTGTAGATCTGGGCCACGTACTGCATCACGCTCTGCCAGTCGGGCCGGTCCGTGTACAGCATCTCACTGAGCTCCTGCGCGAGAAAAGACCACGTGACGCGGGGAACATCACGGGCCCCCACCCCCTTCCCACAAAGGGGCTCTGATCCAGGTTGGGGCGGGTGCTGCCCAGAAACCCTCCTCCACCTGCTCGGACAGAAGGTATAGGCAACACCGAAGTGGTGTTAAATGGGATTAGTGAAAAGAAGTGTTTTATTCCTATTTAATCAAGAGATACCGCCCCTTAAAAAAAAAAAAATCTTTTTTTAAAGATTTCATACGAGAGAGAGCAAGATATCGAGAGAGAGCATGGGGGGAGGGGGAGGGGCAGTGGGAGAGGGAGCAGCAGACTCCCGGATGCCGGGCTCGATCCCAGGACCCGGGGATCATGACTTGAGCTGAAGGCAGAGGCTTAACCAACTGAGCCACCCAGGCGCCCAGAGATACTGTCCCCTTTAAAAAACATTAGACATGACTTCCTGCCCCATTTATCTTAACAACACGACAGCATTAAAGAAAGTTTTGTAAAGAGTAAGTCATCAGTAACTCCATTATCACAGAATGATTTCCACTTCTCTAAGTCATACTGGAATGTACACCTATGTTCTCCCACTTCTACCATGTGGACGTCCTATTGTGTTCTGTGCTTTTATTATTTTTTTTTAGGGGGCTGGTGGGAGGGGGAGAGGGAGAATCTCAAGCAGGTTGCACACCCACCGCGGAGCTGGATCTCAGCATCCTGAGATCATGACCTGAGCTGAAATCAAGAGTCAGACGCTCAACTGACCGAGCCCCCCAGGCGCCCCTCTGTGCTTTTCTAGCTAACGATTTCCAGACACAATTTCAGAGGCTGCTGTGCAGCGTCACTGGCGGTGCTAGTAGTTGAGGCACACAGTCCCAGGAACGGCTGCCCCCACAACCAATAGGACATCTAACGGGACGTGTCGTCTGTGTTCACTTCTTCACGTTGCAGACTTGGTGTTACATATCTTTGTGGGGCGTTTGAACTCATGCCTTGAGATGAACGCCCGAGAAAATGGGATCAACACAAAAGCCTTGAACCAACTGAACCAGCAAGCGCTGTCTTCTAAGAATTAAGTGTTAGACCATTTCACGCTTGTTGTTGTGGTTGTTCTTTCTCCCTTAGTTTTGCGGGCGATCAGCAGGCAGACAGTCAAATGTTCCTGAAATGTCTATCTAACTGCTGCTCTGTGTATTAAATAATTCACTTTGGGATTGAATTCTGATTCTTTTGTGGTCACAAGAGAACAGTGGGAAAGGGCTCTGATGTAAAGCCAAGAGCAGAGATGCGGTGGAAAAGCAAGGCTGAACTTATTTAGCACGTCTGTTCTTGGGTGGTGACAGAAATGAGACCTGTAACTAGCCATTTATTTTGTTTCCACGACACCTAAATATATTGTACGAGTTTTGCTTCTTGGTTGTGCTAAAAAAATGACCATCCTATCACTGACAAGGATGTGTCTTCCCTATCAGAGAGGACACAAGAATGCAATCAACATTCACAGCTCGACTCAGACTATCTCCTTATGTGCCTGAAATGGACAATAATAACACTAAAACTATTTTGGTACATTATCAACATCACATTCTAACATGTTTGAAGAAATACCGTAGCACGTTTCAGGAGAAGGGAGAGAGTGCTGCCTGACCCAAAATCTGAGGATGCATGGCATTTATTTGGATCAGTAGCTGAAAGCCTTTCAAGGTAGAAAGCACCAGGCCCAGATGGTTTTACTGGCAAATTCTGCCAAATGCTCAAGGAAGAAATAATACCAGTTCTACACATTTTCTTCCAGGAAATAGAAGAGGAGGCACACTTCCTCACTCATTCCGCGAAGCCAGCGTTGCCCAAATACCAAACCAGACAGAAGTGGGACACAAGAAAGCTACCCACTTCCCACATGAGCGCAGACACAAAAATCCTTAATAAATACTAGCAAATTGAATCATGATCAAGTGGGGCTCACATCAGGAATGCAAGACAGGGTCAACATCCATCAATGTTAATCATATGAACAGACTTAAGAAAAATCATACGATCGTATCAACAGATACAGAAAAAGCATTTACACACGTACCTTGAAGGTAATTGTGGGTTCGGTTCCAGACCACCACAATAAAGCAAACACAGCATAAACAAGTCAAATGAATTTTTTGTTTCCAGCACATAGAAGTTACATTTACACTACACTGTAGCCTAATATGTGTGCAACAGCATCTAAAAAACCCCAGCAATGTATATCAGACTCTCTCACAAGTTTGAACTGTGTAGATATACTTATGTGTGGATTTCTTTCTTTTTTATTTATCTATTTTATATGTGTGGATTTCTTTTGATAAATACACTATGCATTTATCCAAAAATATGAATATTTATCCAAAATATAAAACTTATATTTATATAAATTTTTATGTTTTTTATATATAAAAAATTTATCCAAAAATATAAATCCAAAATATAAATGTATCTTCTCTCCCTTATGATTTTCTCAATAACACATTTTTCCTCTACCTCACTTTTGTGGTGCATGAACAATAAATCTTGTAACATTGAAAAAATAAAATAAACATATTTGGGGGAAAAAAAAGATACAGTATATAATATACAAAACATACAAAATATTTGTTCATCGACTGTTTCTATTATCAGTAAAGCTTCCGCTCAACAGTAGGATATGAGCAAAGTTTCTGGGGAGTCAAAAGTTATACAGAGAGATAGTGGGGTTAGTACCCTCAACCTCTATGGTGCTCAAGGATCAATTGTACATTCCCTAATTTAAAAATATTTTATTGGTAAAAAAAAATTGCTAACCATCACCTAAGCTTTCAGCAAGGTGTAATCACTGATGACAGATCACATCACAAACAGAATGATAAGTATAATTTCAAACAATAATTTCAAGAATTACTAAAATGTGACACGGAGACACAAAATGAGCACATGTTGTTGGCAAAATAGAGGTGACAGGTGGCAGGACTGCCACAAACTTTCAGTTTGTAAAAAAAAAAAAATGCAGTACCTGTGAAGCTCAATACAGTGAAATACAAAAGAGGTACAAAATTCAATAACTGTTCATGATAAAAACTCCTTAAAAGCTAGAAAAATAGAAGGGTATTTTTTTAAAGATTTTATTTATTTATTTGACCGAGAGAGAGAGAGAGATCACAAGTAGGCAGAGAGGCAGGCAGAGAGGGGAGGGGGAAGCAGGCCCCTTGCCTGATGCGGGGCTCGATCCCAGGATCCTGAGATCACAACCTGAGCTGAAGGCAGAGGCTTTAACCCACTGAGCCACCCAGGTACCCCTGGAAGGGTATTTCTTTTACCTAATAAAAGATACACACAAAAACCAAAAGTTGACCTCATACTTAATGGAGAAAGACTGAACACTTTCCCACTAAGATCAGGAAAAAAGAACAAGACAAGGATGTCTTCTCTCACCTTCCCTACTCAACACTGTACCAGAAGTTCTAGCTAATGCAATAAAGCAAGAAAGAGAAACAAAAGGTGGGTGCCTGGGTGGCTCAGTTGGTTGAGCGACTGCCTTCAGCTCAGGGCATGATCCTGGAGTCCCCAGATTGAGTCCCGCATTGGGCTCCCTGCTCGGTAGAGGGTCTGCTTCTCCCTCTAATGCTCACTCTCAAATGGAAAAAAAAAAAAAAAAGAAAAAAAGAAAAAGGCTTACAGATTGGAAAAGCAGGACTAAACCTGCCTTTGTTTGCAGATGACATGAGTGTCTATGTAAAATTTTCCAGAGTCTACCAAAAACCCCAGTGGAACTAATATGCAAGTTTAGCAAGATCTCAGTCACTAGCTTTCCTATAATAACACCATCAATGAACAATTGAAACGTGAAACCAAACCAAACCATATAAATGGGATTAAATTGGGGCACCTGGGTGGCTCAGTGGATTAAAGCCTCTGCCTTCAGCTCAGGTCATGATCTCAGGGTCCTGGGATCAAGCCCCACATCGGGCTCTCTGCTCAGTGCGGAGCCTGCTCCCCCCTCTCTCTCTGCCTGCCTCTCTGCCTACTTGTGATTTCTCTGTCAAATAAATAAATAAAATATTTTAAAAAATGGCATTAAATTTTAAAAAAGGATATATATGTACAACACTTATTTATAAAACACTATATGCAGAAAACTACAAAGCACCGATGGAAGAAATCAAGAAACTCTGAATAAATGGAGAGTATTATACGTTCATGGACTGGAAGACTGAGTATTGACAAAATGTCAATTCTTCCCAATCTGATCTACAGATACAACACAATCCCAACCAAAATCCCAGCAAGTTGTTTTTTTGAGGAGGAGGGAGGTAGGTATTGACACACTGATTCTAAAATTTATATAAAGCAAAGGTACAACCAAAGAAATTCTAAAGAGAATAACGTTGGAAGACTTGATTTCCCGATCTATCAAGTTGTATGAGTCAGGACAGTGTGGTGTTGTATCTATTTTACCCCAATAAGAATAATTGGAAAAAAAACACAAAAAGATAAGCCTTCCTGCTTGGGAGCTCATGGTCTTGAGGGATGGAGATAGATCCTATAATCAGATAAATCGCAGTGTAATACCACACAAGCTATACAGTACTATTGTGGGTTAAGAGCCAAAAGGGTAGGCGTGGCTGCCCTGGATGTGGGGTCGTGGAGGAGGTAAGACGGGGCTCTGGAGACGGCTTGCCTGATTGACTCTTGCCTTTGCTATTCACTAATGTGTGACCTTTATGGAACTGCACCGGCCTCATGTCCCACCTGTAAGGAGCATCTGTCTTCACAGGACTCCTGAGAGGGCTCAGCAAGTCAACACATGGAAAATGCCGGAGGGCGCCTGGGTGGCTCAGCTGGTCAAGTGTCGGACTTCCAATTTCAGCTCAGGCCATGATCTCAGGATTGTGAGATCGAGCCCCGAGTTGGGTCCCGCACTCAGCGGGGAGTCTGCTTCTCTCTCTCTCCCCCTCCCCCTGCTTGCGTGTTCTCTCTCTAAATCAATCAATCAAATCTTAAAAAAAAAGAACATGCCTGGTGCACAGTAAACACGAACAAATATTTATATATATAAATAACATTTATATAACATAAAATATATTTATATATAAATATTAAAATAAATATCAAATATTTGTCAAACTCAAATCAACTCTTTAAGTACCCTTCATAAAATTTGTACTGCACGGCAGGCTCAGTTATGCCTAAGGAATCATTCCGATATCCTCCTAAAATCCCGAGTTGTAAAGACCTCCTCGTCCTGATCTCTGTGCGTGCTGACTGATCGGGTGCTTACTCAGTAGGCAACACCCTCCCAGACCGGAGGACCCAGCACGAGGGTCTTCCCTTCTCCAGGACACATTCGCATCAACCCTCGGAGGACACGCATGCTGGCGTGTCCTTTCAGGAATGGCCACCTGTCCCCTCACACTTGTGGTATGGTGGGCTGAACCCCGTTGTCACGCCGTGGCTGAGGAGGAATGCGTTCGAAAACTGGGAGAGCACGGTCGAGCTTTCATTTAAAAAAAAAAAAAAAAACTCATCCTTGCTAATATGCTACACCCAGAAACCTGTATTTACTTGGATTGACACCTGTGAGGTTTTTCCCCCTCACTGATCTTACGATAGACCTTGACCAAAGAGCCGGGGTCATGACTGCTGCTGATCCTGACTGTATGTATTTTGGAAGTGTCATGTGTAATTACGAACTATTTTTCAATCCGCGTCAAGGCACTGCAAAGCAAATTTCATAATGCGGGAAGCTCCTGTTTTGTTGACAGCACAAACTGGTTAAATTGCTCACAAACATCCCTAAATGCTTTTGAGATTAATTATGATGCGTGTCAGTATCTCCTCACAGACACCTGTGAAAATGAAACTGCCAGCTCCCACAATTAGTTCAACAAGATGATCTCATTCCTAGCTTTCACTAACTCCTGCCTTATGTCAGATAAAAAATAGGGAAAAGATGTTAAATTAAAAAAGAAGCAAATGTCTGCTATAACACTACAAAGAAAACCATATTCTGTGTGTACTATCTTCTGGCAAATTCTTATTTTTTTTCTTGGATTCCTTCTGTTAATTGTTCGGATGCCTGGGTGGCTCAGCCGGTTAAGTCTGCCTTAAGCTTGGGTCGTGATCCCAGGGTCCTGGGATGGAGCCCTGCACTGGGCTCCTCGCTCAGAGGGGAGTCTGCTTCTCTCTCTGCCTCTGCCTGCTGCTCTCTCCCTGCTTGTGATCTCTCTCTCTGGCAAATAAATAAATACAATTTAAAAAAAAATCAGCTGTTGCTACTTGTTAGCTGTTCAGCGTTTCAGAAGGGAAGATAAATTGGGCCCCTTTTGCTCCATCTTGGTCAGACAGGTACGTCACCTCACCTCTTTTCTAAATTCTCTAGCCTCTTATTTATGTGATAGGGACATCTGGTTCTTAAAAAGTTTCACAGATTTTAGATTTACTGGGATTTTTTTTGGGGGGTGCATGACTACATTTTTAAACTGAATTCGATTTCTTTAATGGGTATGGATCTTTTTTGTTTTGAGTGAGTTCTGGAGAAATATTTACATTTAGTATTTGAAGAAAGACTATATTTGCATTTCTTTAGAAAACTGTCCATTCTGTTTTAAACATATTGGTGTAACGCTGTTCATAGTACTGGTGTTTCTATGATGGCTGTACTTTTGCTTTTTCCTTCCTCACATTCCCTACATCCTCTGAGGGTGACAGATCCTTGTCTCACCATGACTTCCACTTGGATTTTCCCAATCACCGATGAGATCGAGCATCTTATGAAATGTTTATGAGCCACTTGTGGTTTGCCTATTCTAGCCTTTGATAATTTTCTATCAAGTTGTCTTTTTATTATTGGTTAGTAGAAATTATTTATAGATTATCTGTCTTCACTTTCCTTTTTATGCAGTCCTGTTGTGATGTGTCCAGATAGGTATTCTGTGTGATTCGTCTTGTTTGAGGTTCATTAAGAATCTATGGTCTTTCATCATTCTGGAAAAATTTCAGGCACCATTTCTTCAAATATTCTCTCTCCCATTCTTTCTTTCCTCTTCTTCTGGAATTCCCACTGGCCATGGGACTTAGAAATTATCTGATTTTTATCTTCCATGCTCTTAAGCTTTGCAACAGACACTATCAGTTGGTTAATTTAATAGTCATTTCCAACCTCTCTATCCCTTGTAGGCTTCCTACTAAAGAGAACGGAGAATATAAATTGCTTACTTTCTCAAATTCCCTTGCAGCTGGGGTGGCCATGTAACAGAGTACCGCCAATGACCTGAGGGACTCTGGGAAGGCTTCTGATTTCCTTATCAAAGGGGAAAGCTATGAGGCACTTGTTCTATCCATTCCCTCTCATTCCTGCCCGGCAGATGGGAGTGATGTCTGGAGCTTGGCAGCCATGTTCAACCACAGAGGACACGGGGACAAAGAGCCAACAGATTAAAGATGTTGGACAAGACACACTCTGGGGTCCTTGATTACAGTGAACCAATCCTGAAACTACTTCTGGACTTCTCATTAAAAAGTAAAATTAACAGCTTTATGGTTTAAGCAACTGTTAGTTGGAGGTTCCATTTCTTAAATTTGTCTTTTTAAAAAAAGATTTTATTTATTTGAGAGAGAGAGAGAGAGCACACACATGTGCATGAGTGTGTGTGAGGGGGTAAGGGCAGAGGGGGTCTCATGAACCTGAGAGCTGAGCAAAACCAAGAGTTGAACGCTCAACAGACTGAGCCACCCAGGCAACCCCCCACCCCCTACCCCCATTTCTTGAATTTGAATACATACTAATATAATCCCTCTTTTATATTATCCACTCTTTAAATGTCTGTTTCATGTTTTGGATAACCTCCTTAGTTCTATTTTCCAGCTCAGTAATTCTCTCTTCTGCTATATCTAATCAGGTTTTCGATCTGACTGGGGCTTTTTTAATTTCTCATTTTTATTTCTACAAGTTTCATTTGATTCTTTTTCCAAATTTTTTTTAAGCAGTACCACAGTCCTTCCTTATGATTTTTGTTCCCTCTTTTACCTCTTGAAACACAGTCTTGCCTTTTGTAGTCTCTTTCTTATTATTTTATTATCCCACCTGGTAGATGATCCTCTTGCTTGCTCTAGCTGCTGACTAGCTCAACTAGATCATTTTCTTGAGTGTTTTTGTAATTTTGGATGGTGAATGTATTTTCAGTGGCCATTGTACGACTAGCCCAGAAGCTTTGTGTCTCAGCTAGTATAAACTAGGGGCTTCTTGGAGAACAGAAATAAATCTGAACTCCAAACCTCATTTGGCCCAGTTTTCTTTTCTTGCAGATTTTCCTTTTTCTGGCCACACATACACATACGAAACTAAGGTGGAAACCAAGCTCCCTTATCACTTCCCTTGCCTGGTAGGTAGAGTTTTTCATTTCCCCCTTCACTAAGAAGACCATTGTTTTGTGATCTTGGGTTTTGTGCAAGGGTCTCAGTACTAACGTTCTGTTTACGGGAGCTCAGCGCCTTGTCTCTTGTTCCTGCGTGGACATTAAATGAAACCTATACCCATTAGGTAGCCTTTTACTATGAGGCCTCTATCAGCCCTCCCAGACCCACTTCTGAGACTTGCCACAGTCTTAGTTCATGCCTCATGGCTCTGGTTTTCACTTCTCTTTGAATTTCTAACATCTGGCCATTTCCCATTCTTTCTTCAGACCGCAGCTATGCGTAGATATTTTTATAATTACATTTCATCTGGATCTCTAGGTGACTTGAACAACAAGGCTTTAATAATTCAGTCCACCGTGCTTCCGGAAATGAAATTTATCCACAATGAAATCTTTGAAAAAACTCCAAATCATATGTGGTTAGACTAACTGAATTAAAAAAAAAAAATTTTTTTTTTAAAGTAGGCTCCACACTCTGTGCATAGCCCAGTGGGGGGCTTGAATTCACAACCCTGAGACTAAGACCCGAGCTGAGATCAAGAGTCAGATGCTGAACTGACTGAGCCACCAAGGTGCCCCATGAATATTAAAAAAAAAAAAAAAAAAGAAAGAAAAAAAAAGATTTTATTTATTTATTTGACAGAGAGACACAGCGAGAGAGGGAACACAAGCAGGGGGAGTGGGAGAGGTAGAAGCAGGAAGCCCAATGTGGGGCTCGATCCCAGGACCCTGGGATCATGACCTGAGCCAAAGGAAGACGCTGCATGACTGAGCCAGGCAGGCGCCCCACCCCATGAATATTTTTATATTAGGGATCATGAGTAACAGATCTTTTAGCAAATGGATTTTAATGTTCTGTAAGAAATTGTTTAGTAGATGGCATAAACAAAGTTCTACTTGGATATGAAATAGGATATAAAATATAAAGGATATTCACGAGGATATAAAATAGGATACTTACCAGGCTGGGTTTGATGCCGACACTTTCGGCTGCTTCAAATGCCAACAAGAGATTCCTTTTCTAGATTGAGAGGACAAAGACCGGAATTATCAACTAAAAATACACAGCTTTTGAAAAAATAGAAATAAAAATAAATATAAACATATACAACTTTTGCCAGGAAAGAACACTAAATGACCCTCCCATACAGGTGATCTACTATTATAAAACACTTAGATTTTTAAGTCAAATATGCAAACAAGGATTTCAGTCTAAGGGAGAGAACAACTGACAGGTTATAATTAAAATGACATTAATCGATTGATTCCTGACTATCAAAGATAAATATTTGTCAGTTACTTTTTACTTTGTCACAATTTATGACATACACATTCGGCTGTGTATCAAGACTTGTTCAATCACGGTGTTTTATGTACCATTTCCCCCTCGGATTCTAAAGGCACTGTTTCACATTTTTAGCCCTAATTTGTGCTTCTTCTTGAGACTCTTTCTGGCTGTTCTCGGATGTTTCCTCACCTGGATGAACTTAAGAATCACCTGACTATGCCTCCTCCCCTCCATAATCTATTTGAGATTAAAATTTAATTAGATCGGTATATTAAGTTTAATCAAGAGAGTCATATTCCTGAAGTAAATATTCATGTTTTGTGTTCCCGGTAGAATTTTATGCATTTGGATTTGATACATAATTTTATCTCTTTTGCCATTTCCCCATGGCCTCCCCCCTCTGCCCTTGGGTACATATCTGCTGCCTGGAGGCTCTGCCTTCACACTGAGGCAAACTCTCTGCTCTAGGTACCAGGTCGCAGAAAAACAGGAAAGACAAGGCTGTGCACGTTTTCTCCCAGGCTGTGGTCGAGGCCTGGGAAAGCTGTTGATCTGTGGTCATCTCGCCCAAGCCACCAGCCCTCTTCCTCCAAATTAAGGGAAAGTTCTGGGCATGAACTAGAAACCTATGCTTGTTTCCGTAACACTGCTCTCTGCTCTGATGAGACGGGAGCTCGAAGTTGGCTCCTGGCTTCCTTTGGTTGAGCCCAGACTTGTGGCAGCCACCTCCTATTTTGTGCTTATTTTAAAGTCCTTTTGGTTAGTGTTGAGGGAGAAGGGGGTACGGAAGGGAGTTTTTCAGCTACCAACTATTTCAGAAGTCGTGGCGTTTGATAGGTAATGCCAACTTGTTTTCTAAAATGCTACACCCAGGGCACTTGGCTGGCTTAGTTCATGGAGCATGCGACTCTTAATCTCGGGGTCGTGAGTTCGAGTCCCACACTGGGCGTGGAGCCTACTTAAAAAAATTATAGAATGCTGCACCAATTTTCAGTTCCAGCAATAGTGTTTAAGCGTCCATTTACTCACACGCTTACCTGCATAGACTATTATGACCAAGCACTGTTACCTAATTCTTTCATCGCAATAGTGCCAGGCCCCTGCAAGAAAGCCGGAGGTAGGGGGAGAAAGCTGCTACCTACAGGCAGCAGGAAGGAGTGTGCCCGCGATCGAACCCACAGGCCAGAGCCTTTCCGGCCACAGGAGAGCGTAAGCCCCTGATAGAGCTCTCTGCCACTGGCCCCGCGGGTGGGCACCTCACCTAAAACTGACAGCAGAGAGCACCCCAAGTCCGGGATTTCTCCTCTTGCGTTAAAATTTTGTTTCAGACACTGACATGAAAACACTCCATTCTAACACCTGAATCTGAGTAGCTTCATGGGCTGACAGATAAACACGCTTTCTGTTGGGGAAAAAAATGCCCGAACCTCCCATGGACTGTAACTCACATCTCTTTAATGTCTCCGAAGACATCCTCGTCAGTTTCATTGGCAATTCCCTACTTAACACTGAAGTCCAACCGACTGGCTTTCATGACTTCCGTCCGGGGAGATGGGACAGAACTTTCTGAACTTCCTAGGCTGTATCATCAATCTCACAGATCCACAGTCTCCTGCAGTCGGACCTGGGTGCTCCCTGATCACAGCATCCTAGATCTCGGGAAGACACTCAACCCTGTGGGTGGGGGCGATGGGGCCCTGCACCACCAGGACAAGGGGAAGCGAGTCAACGGTGGCGTCTGGCTGTTGCGTGTCTCCGAACAGGGAGCAGGTGACTGGGCAGCTGGTCACATGGTGCGGGGAATCACAGACACCCACGGTGAGACAACGCGATTTCATAAGGAAGTGGGATAGCCAACACTTGGAGGCTCGTTATTTTCCAGCAGGTCTGGAGTGATGTGAGGACTAAGAGCCTAGTGTGTTTTGGGTGAGAGCAGACCAACACTGCACACCTTCAGGAAGACCCCTGTTGTAGAGAGTGTGTGCAGAAGTGCTGAGACTTCTATTTACGATAGTTTTGGTGAGGTCCTCTGCGTATTCTGAATCGTTCTATGCCCGCGCTTGACTCAATTATCTTCATGCCATCACAGGGAAAAGGCAGAGGCTGCAGAGCAAGGAGAATGGACACGGAGGTCATTGCTGGAGGTGGGCTCCGTCTGTGAGGGGCTCGAAGCACATGGCCCGGCTCGTCTCCTTCCCTCCGGCGGTTCCACTCCGGCTCCCTCGGCTGGGTCACTCTCTCCCTTGACAACATGCATTGGAGTCGAGGTTCCTTAGCCTTCTCTCTATGCCTCCATGATATTGTGATTTACAGCAAGAAATATACCTTGGGTCTTTGTCCACAGTTCCTTACCATTTCCCATCTAAGAGCCATAGCGGCATTTTTTTCTTAGACTCTTTGGTTTTTGTCCTCTGTTCCAGAGACGGCTTCAGAACAGCAAAGCTGAAGTAAATGTTTTCTGTTTCAAGAAGTGATTTCTCAAAAAAACCCCACATAACCTAAGGCTGGGGGCTGGCTGCTAGGGGAACCAGCCATGTGAATAGCAGGTTGGAACTTTCAGTCCCATATCCCCCCGACCCTAACCTCAGGGAGGGGAGACAGACTGGAGATTGAGTTCCATCACCGATCACCAACGGTTTTATCAATCGTGCCTGTGTAAGGAAGCCTCCATTAAGCTCAAAAGGATGGGGTTCAGAAAATGTTGTTGCATGCCCAGGTCCAAGGGACAGAAGCTCTTGCGCTTGGGACACTTTTGGACCTCCCCCTGGCGGTCTCCTCATCCATCTGGTCATTAGTGTTCTTCAATATTCTTTGTAATAAACTGGTAACCTAGTTAAGGAGACCGTTTTCCTGAGTTCTGTGAGCCACTCTAGCAAATTAATCAAACCTAAAGAAGGGATCACGGGAACCTCCGGGTTACAGCTGGTCAGTCAGAAGCAAGGTGACAACTACGTGGTCACCGGGGCCTGAAGTGGAGAGTGCAGTCTCATGGGACCGAACCCTCAGCCTGTGGGACCCGAAGCTCACTCCAGGTGGACAGTGTCAGAACTGAGTCACACCCGAGGACACCCAGCTGGCATTACAGAACTGCCCGGTGTGGGCAACCCCCCCCTCATCTGTTTACAGAAGTGTCACAAGTGAGACACTGGAGGCAGAGTGGATACAGACGAGTTTTTCCTTAGGGCTTCCCCTGGGACCTGGGACCGAGGTGATCTCCACTCTCATGGCTTTAAACACCATCTCTGTGGGCCCCATTGGATGCAGTAGCTACACCTGACAGGTGGCTACTTAAATAAAAAGTAATTAAGATTAAAGATTCAATTTTCCAGTCATTGAAAGCCACATTCATCAACAATCCAACGGACCAGTGGCTGCCATATTGGCTAGCGAAAACGTAGCACTTTCCCATCATTTTGATTCCCATAGCCGGCACTTACCTATGCCCTGATGACTCCTGAATTTGCCTGCCAGCTCTGATCTCCACTCTGAACTCCGCATTTGTTATCCAACTGCCTGCCTGACACTGTACACTGCGCACTTCAGGAATATCTCCCACTTAACATGATTAAAAACAGAAATGGGGTTTTTCCCCCCAAATGTTTAATGCTCCTGTCCAGCCCGCTTCACTGACTACCAACAAAGTACCACACAAATATTTTAGGTCTTGAGATTTTTATGTGCTCTGTGATGGTTAATTCTGTGTATCGACGTGGCTAGGTCCTGGTACCTGATGTTTGGCCAAACATTATTCTAGATGTTTCTGGGAAGGTATTTTTAAGATGAGACTAACACTTAAACTGGTAAACTTTGGGTGAAGCACAACACCCGCCACAGCGTGGGCAGGCCTCACCCCATCAGTCGAAGGCCTTAATAGAAAAAGTCTGATCTCCCTCGGTGAAGAGGGAATTCTGCCAGCAAACTGCCTTCAGATCCAAACTGTGCCACTCAACTTTCTTGTACAAACATACACACACACCCTATTATTTCTGTTTCTCTGGAGAACCCTGACTAACACTCCAGAAAATTATATCACTCTGTTCAGTTATCACCACCAGTGTCATGACCATGCTTTGGGCTTTATTTAAATCCCGGTGTGGGATCATCAAAACAGAACTTTCCAGCATTTCTATTCCTTCTGCATCTCGGAAAATGACCTGCCAGGCTAGACACACCTCTCTTTCCTCTCGTCCTCCACCACAACTAAACTAGTTACTAAGTCCAGAGGATTCTATATCTAAGACCTATTCTGAATCTTCCTTCATCTTTCTATCCATGAGGCTACCACCTCTGCCGCAGCGAATGTGTCACAAGTGTCATAAGTCAGGGATGCTGAACCCTCACACTGACATCCAGCCTCCCATCCAGTGGCCCCTCATTCAGTTTTGTTCTCTTTCCAGTCCTTTTTTTCACGTGACAAAGAGCTCTTTCAAAAACACAAGTCGTGTGTCTCCACCATTTAGAATCCTTCAGCAACTTCCCACTGAGGTTAGAGCAAGAGGCAGATTTCCTCCCAGAGCCATCCGTGGACGCCCGGCAGGGTCTGGCCCCGTCTGGTCCCCAGAACCACTCCCACAGCATGAAGTTTCTCTCGTAGCTTTTCTGCAATTTATTTATTTGTTTGTAACGTGACCTGTTAACAGGCTTACTCACGTGTGGACCTGTCTCTCTACTTTAGAGGGCAAAGAACAGGTTACATGGTTCGCTGTTGTCTTTGTTACCGCGTGCGATGCTTGGCAAGAAATATTTGTGGAGAGATGAGTGCAGAGGCCAGAGCAGCATTTCCCAAAGTACGCTCCCTGGGATATGATTTTGTAGGATGTTCTAGGTCACGGTTTGGCAAATTATTAGCCCGTGGACCAAATCTGGCCCGCAGCCTGTTTTTGTAAATAAAGTTTTATCGGAACACAGCACGCCCATCCGCTTTGTCTGGGGCCACTTGGGCGCTACCGTAGTAGGTGAGTAGCTGTGACAAAGACCTGTGGACCCACAAAGTCCACCATTTGGCCCTTAACAGGAAAATCTGCCGACTCTTGTAGGTAATTGTATTAAAAAATTCTGTGGATCTGACAAACGTAGGGTTAAACAGAGTCGCACAGGTTTCTTTCACGTAGGACGTCTTGAAGTCGTTACTGGGCTAACGAGCAC
>CM053619.1:5962501-6007288 GCA_028646535.1 Procyon lotor
GGATGGATACAACAGTCTCTTGAAGTTGTGTCTAGTCTTGTGTTATTATACGGCACACACGTGGAATAAGTTATGATGGATTCCGCCGCGTTGCCCTCAGAGAGGTTCTTCGATCTCAGACTCCTCCCAACTCACCACGTGTGAGCGACCACCTCCCTCCAAGTTCATAGGAGTGTCCACAAAGTTTCACAGAGCAACATGACTTTGTCCACACCCGGGTGCTCTAGCACTCCAAATAGAGTACTTTCAGTAAGGAAAAACTTTTTTTTTTTTTTTAAGGGGAAACGGCACTTCTGTATTTTTGGATATGCCTCCTAAGAAAAATAAGACGTCATAACGAAGCAATCCGTTCTGAGGACTTGTGTTCCCTGACCAAGTTTAACTTATAGAAGACAATCTTCAACCCTATCTTCAACTCTCACTCCCGGAAAGACCGAATTCAGGCTCTAAAGTGATCGGCTTCTGTGGCTAGACTATTTCTTTTTCCCAGATGAACATTTCATGCATAAGAGGACGGAAAAAAATACCCAGTGCAGATTCACTTGGGACTGTTATTATCTAAATAGACTTACATGCTGTCCTGGGGGATGGAGTGGGAACAGCAGCGAACATCAAAGCCTCGTCTCTCTTAATGATGGCAAGATAATGACTTTTGCTACAATGCCAGCTGCTGGCGTATTTGATCTAGGGAGGCCCTCCGGCAGGACAAAGGATCCACAGGGAGGAGGAAGGACAAAGGCACTTTGAATCCACCTCGGTCCACAGCAGGAGGAAACACTCTGACAACATTTTCTTTTGAAAATCATGCTTTTCCTTCCTGAAGCCGCAGGACATCTAGTGTTTCTATACATACAAAATAACGTGTGCGCTGGGAACGTATGAATGCAGGTGTCTCCTTCAAATGATCCCCTCCAACCAGAAGACTCAGCTAACTCAAGTCAAGAGCCCTTAACTGGAACCCTAATGCTGTCTCTAGAAGCCCCCCTCATCTTCTCCTGCATTTTGGACGAATTCAGCAGGCTGGGGCGCCTGGGTGTGGCTCGGTGGGTTAAGCATCTGACTCTGGCTCGGGTCATGATCTCGGGGTCCTGGGATGGGAGCCCCAAGGCGGGAACCACGCTCGGAGGGGAGTCTGCTTCTCCCTCTGCCCCTCTCCCCAACTCCGCACACTCACGCTCTCTCTCTCTCTCATTCCCTCTCTCAAGTGGATAAAGTCTTAAAAAAAAGAGGGAAGTCAGCAGATTGGAACAGGTAGGACGTGGATCCCTCAGCCTGCAGGGTTGCTGAGCCGAGCCCTCCTCTTGGGGCTTTGGGCTACCGTGTGCACCTCGCAGCCAGGCCTCTGAGCAGAGGCCTCCCGGGCATGCGGGTCTCTGCTCTCCCCAGCAAACCCACGTCCGGCCCCCACTCCAACCCTCCCCCAGTCTGCTACCCTCCACCTCCAGTTCTTCAACACGGACGTTTTTGACCTTCAGAGCTCAAGAGCCCAAATTCTTGGTGACCAAAACCCTCCCCTCTTCCTTAGTGACAAGGAGGACTGACTGACCCTCCCGGTTTCTAGGAGGTGGCGGTGATATGGGGGGGGTGGGGTGTGGACTACATTCCATACCTCTGTGAAAAGGGAGGAGAAACCAAACAGCCAAATATTCGCGTTAGAAAAGGCTGACCTCCCGCACAAGCGACAGAAACGGGTCTAATTCAGTCGGCTACGGAGCCGTCACAGGTTTTGAAGACACGGTGGCAAGGGTCCCCCCCAGAGCTGTGGCTGCAGGGTCCCTGGTGCGAGTTCACCCGCGAGGAAGAAGGATGGGTGCAAAAGCAGAATGGGAAACACACAGATGAACCTGAGGACGTTACGTAAGGAGACATAAACCAGACAAGAAGGCTGGAGGATTCCACTTCTGCGAGGTACCTCTAGGCGGCTAATGCATGGGGACAAGAAGTAGAACAGAGCTTACCAGGGGCAGGGAATTAGTGCTTAATTGTACAGGGGTTCTGCTGGGGGAAGATGAAACCGTTCTGCGGACAGACCCTGGTAACAGCTACCGAAAACGTGGACGTTGTCCACGGAGGCCACGGAGCTGTCCACGTGACAATGGCTAAAATGGTAAATCTCACAGTCCGTTTTACCCCAATAAAAAGCAAAAGCGATCAAGGAAGACAGGAACGACAACAGAGCCGAAGGGACAGATCCCTGCCCATCTTCCCACAAACGTGGATAAAAGCAGCGAGGTGGATTTCGTTTGACAATGATGGGTCCGCCCCGGGTAGAGTATTTTCAAGAATATCCTGTTCTGCTTAGCAAATGGCTAGGTGACTTCCCTAATCTGAGTGAAAAGTTTCCAGCGATTTCTTTAAACCACTGGCTGGCAATTCTGCTTGGCTGTGCTACTGCCACTGTTTTGACCCGGGGAACCCCAGTGCCCTGGGACTCTGCCCCCGCCTTACAGCCTCAGCTCAGACCCAGCTGGTGGTTGCGAGACAGGAAATGTGACGCTTCAGGCGGGGCCACATCTGTCCTCACCTCAGCTTTCTTATCACCAGAACCCTCCCAGGTTGCTGTCTGGCCTGCCTTCTCCATCTGCCCGGGTCCCTCTGACTCTGGGCACGATGCTGGCTTTGGATGGCTCGCAGGGCGAGTCTCCTGTCTGCCTCGCTCGGATTCCAGCTCTGATGTTGGACCCCAGGGGGCTCACTGACCTAGCCCTCATTAATTCAACCGGCTTTTCTAGCCTGGCATTGGAAAACTTTGACTTTGACAGGAAAAGGTCTATTTATTCTATTCAAAAAAAATTTTTTTTAAGGTTTTTTATTTAGATAACCTTACAGGACTGTAGTCAAGCTTAATTGCCAAAATAACACAGAGAGAGAGAGCACAAGTAGGCAGAGCGGCAGGCAGAGGGCGAGGGAGAAGCAAGTTCTCTGCTGAGCAGGGAGTCCAATGCAGGGCTCGATCCCAGGACCCTGGGATCATGACCTGCGCCGAAGACAGACGCTTAACAACTGAGCCACCTAGGCGCCCCTATCTATTGCATTTTTTGATGGTGTATAAGTGACATAGGGTTTCAGTGCTTGCTGACATCTTAAGGAAAAACCAGGTCTTATTAACAAAAAAATTCATTTATCCCTAAGCTAGGCGACAACGAGAAGCCAAATGTCCCTTTGTTGCTAATACAGTATCAAAAATATGCTTCACCCAGGGCGCCTGGGTGGCTCAGTGGGTTCAAGCCTCTGCCTTCGGCTCAGGTCATGATCTCGGGGTCCTGGGGTCGAGCCCCGCATCGGGCTCTCTGCTCAGCGGGGAGCTTGCTTCCTCCCCTCTCTTTGCCTGCCTGTCTACTTGTGATCTCTGTGTATCAAAAAAAAAAAAAAAAAAATGCTTCAACTGGGTGCTCCATGCAACGGACGAATCACTAAATTCTACCCCGGAAACTAATAGTACAATATGTGTTACCTAAATTGAATTTAAATTAAAAAAAAAAACAAAAACAACAACTATAAAAACAACAACGAAAATAAATTTAAAAAATATGCTTCATATTAAAGAATGGCCAGAATTAAGTAGCAATTTTCCCCCAGGAATAATGTACCATATTATACACCTAAGCCTAGGTTGGGATTTTGCCCCCCGGGGTATAAGAATGTTTCTCTCATGAGGAAATCTACTCCATAATGTAATAGATGAGTTGAAAGAGAAAACACCTTATGTATTGCTCAACAAATACCAAAAAGAATTTCCATACATTCTTATCTATTTCTGGATTAAAAAAAAAAATCTTGGTGAACTCAGAACAGGACTAAGCTTCGTTCAACCGAGAGAGTATTTACCAGGAAACAACACAAAAATATATTTAAGGGTGTGATACTACTGTGAACAGAAAACAGGACAAGAATATCCAACATCAACAGTAGTATTCAACATTTCCTGGATTTTCATGAATGCAATAAACGAAAAAGCACAAGAGGTATACATATTGGAAAGAAGAAAAAAAAATAAGAATTGTTTGCAACAAAGGCACGTGGTTAGCTCAGATGGAAAAGCATCTGCCTCTGGCTCAGGACATGATCTCCGGGTCCTGGGATCGAGCCCTGCATCAGGGTTCCCTGCTGAGCAGGGATCTGCTTCTCCCTCTCCCTCGGCCTCTCCCCCTGCTTGTGTGCTCTCTGTCTCTCTCGCTCTCAACTGAATAAATAAAATCTTAAAAAAAAAAAAAAAAGAAAGAAAGGAATGATTTGAAACAGTTTGCTTCCACTCTGGAAAATCAACAAATAGAATCAAATAATGAAAAACGTCGAGATGGAAAAATTGTTATCCGTCACAGTGACAGCTAATAGGAGCCCCTCCTGTCGTAGAGCATACTGCACGGAACCTTCTCGTTTTTCTGCACGTGAGCAGTGTGTGGCAAAGAGCCAGACCATGAGTCAGAGGGAGACCAGAACGTCACAACATCTCTTCGATTCCTGTTTATACCTGGGTCGACCAGACACTTGAACAGAGTGCTAAGTAAATGATAAACAAATCGCCATCCGCTCGGAAAAAACGTTATGGTTCGACATAGTAAAATAAACACAAACTGCAAAAAAGGAAAGATTTAAATATTTTAAAAAGGATGATCTGGAATCCCTGTCATAGGTAAAGGCCAGTATTTTAATGTATAAAGAGCTCTGAGACTTCGAGGTAAAGAAAGCAGACTGAACACATGGATTTACTTTCTTTCTGATTTGAAGCCCCAACTAAGACCACAAAAAACCAGAGATTGCTTTTTTTTTCCCCCCAAAGGTGTTAAGATGAGCAGAAAAGGAAAGAGGAAAGGAAACAAAATTCTGGCACCTGAAAAGCAGATAGACCAGACCTAACAAAACTAAATCCCAAGCCAGCAGTGGGGAAGAGCAAATAACCAGTCCGATTTTAGTGCAAAATTTCCCAAAGGATATGGATGGCGTGGGGGCACTTCGGGACGTGAGAAGGAAGGTGGTTAAAAACAGGATTGGCTTGGAAATCCGCCTACAAGGCCATCTGAGTCAACTGAAGCCTAGGGAGTAAAACAGGGTCTCTGGTCATGGTGGGTAGTGGGCACAATTCTTACTTCTAGATTTAAAAACAAATTCTTAGCAACTCAAAACAAAAGCAAGCTTTCTTTAGTGAAGAGCATTTATCAGCAAGGGATTGTGAAAATTAACAAAGGGAACCCTCACTAAAATGGAGAAGGAAAGACAAAAGGGGAGGTTGGAAGGGGGCGGCTTACCACCCAATGTCAATTGCACGAAAAGTTGTCAATTACAGACCTTAGAAGAATCCTCAACAGGAAAGAACTGTCCATTACACGATGGACACAGCATCTCCTACGAGAAACCAACTCTCCCTGTGACTCAGCCCATGACAGAGGAACTATGGTGCCCCCGGACTCCTCCTTTTTCCCCAATGGACTTTTGTTCAAAACAACTCCTCCCAACTTCCTCTCTTGGTTTTTTTGGACTTCGCCAAGGTTTTGCTATAGCTTGCTTTTATGCAATTCTATGGTACTCTCGAGTAAACCCACTTTTTGCTGGTAAAATGACTATCTTATTTTTAAGCTTAACCCAACATAAAAATGGCATTTCATGGCGAGGTATGAGTGACTGCCCTGCAAACGGGGGAATCGAGTGGACTCTGCAGGGTGCCCGGGTGGAACAGACCTCCTATCCCCCGGGCTCCTCTCTGGGCTACTGCCCCAAACCCCGGCTGCCAGGCTGGGGCCCTCAGTCAGAAGACCTGGAGGTCCTTCTCTGGGGAATCTGACCAGCCCGACAGGACAGACCTGAAGACACAGACACCAGGAGTCCATCAAAGACATGGCAGAGGCACAGCACTCTATAGTGATGCCCACAGTCACAAGCCTCACAGGCAAGCCTAGAGACACCAGTCAGCTTTAGGGAGTCCCACACTTACATGAGAGCACTGCTTTTCTAGTGGTCTCTAGCACACAGACAGAGATCAAGCAATACCCACAAAACAAAGAAACCTGGAGGAAAGGACCTAGGCAGGGAGAAGACTTGGGGATAAAAGCAACTTATTGTTCTAGGGGCAAGATTAACAGAAGATATCCCACCTGTGAAACAAAAACAGAAACGCTATAAGAAATTCAGGATCTGGGACGCCTGGGTGGCTCAGTCAGTTAGGCAGCTGCTTTCGGCTTGGGTCATGATCCCAGGGTCCTGGAATCGAGCCCCACATCGGGCTCCTTGCTTGGCAGGGAGCCTGCTTCTGCCTCTGCCTGCCTCTCTGCCTGCTTGTGTTCTCTCTCTCTCTAATAAGTATTAAAAAAAAAAAAAAAAAAGAAAGAAAGAAATTCAGGATCTGAGGGGCGCCTGGGGGGCTCAGTGGGTTAAGCTTCTGCCTTGGGCTCGGGTCATGACCCCAGGGTCCCAGGATGGAGCCCCACGTTGGGCTCCCTGCTTGGTGGGGAGTCTGCTTCCCCCTCTGCCTCTGTCTCTCTCTCTCTCTCTCTCAAATAAATAAATAAAATCTTAAAAAAAAAATTCAGGGTCCAAAAAAGAAACCCTCGAATGTACAAACAGGATCATGGATAGATACAATGGAGTGTTATTCGGTCTTAGAAAGGAAGGGGATTCCCAATGCACGCTACCACGTAGATGAACCTTGAGAACATTCTTCTGGGTGAAATAAACCAGTCACAGAAGGACAACTACTGCCCAGTTCCCCTTTCATGAGGTACTTAGAGCCATCAAAACCCACAGAGACAGAAAGAAGGCTGGCTGCCAGTGCTGGGGGAGAGGGGATGGGGGGTTACTGTGTAATGTGTACAGTTTCAGTTTGGGAAGATTTGAGATCGACCATGTAATAGCATGAATACACCTACTATGGAACTTTGGGACACTTACAATTGGTTAAGGCGGTAAATTTTATTTTAGGCATGTTTTGCCACAGTTAAAAGATTTTAAAAGGTGCGTGACGTGAAAAAATATGACGGCAGAAACGAAACACTTAAGAGATGTTAGAACGTTAAGTTAAGCAAGTCTCTCAGTAAACTGTGAAACAAAGAGATGGAAGAAAGGTGAAAAGAGGTGATAATTAGGAGACCAGACTAGGAGGAATACCAGAAAAAAAGAAACGAGAAAGGAAGTAATTCGCAAAAAATAATTCAAGAAAATAAGAACATGAGGTATCTTATTGAAAGAGCATAAGGAATACCCAGCATGATAGAAAAAAAGAAAGAAAGATCCACATCAAGACGTATCACCCTGAAATGTTAGAAAGCTGAGGAAAACTGGAAGTTCCTAGTAAGCTTTTGGAGAGAAAAAAAAGTCACATATGAAGGATTATTTGTTCTCGCTGCAAGACTAGAAACTAGAAGACAATGGAGCAATGTCTACAAAATTGTAAACAAAATTTTATGACCTCAAATTTTATACCTAATTAAACTATCATGTGTTGGAGTTCTATGAAGATACAAGGTCATAAAAAAAATTTTTTTTTTGCAAGGTCATAAAATTTTATCTTCCATGAACCCTTGCTCAGAAAGATACTGGAGGAACCAAAACAAGAAAGGAAGGAGGGGGAGGGAGGGAGAAGGCCCAAGACACAGAAGATCAAAAAAAGAGAGGGACACCTGGGTGGCTCAGTCAGTTAAGTGCCTGACTCTTGATTTTAGCTCAGGTCGTGATCTCAGGGTCACGAGATCGAGCCCCGCAACGGGCTTCACACCGGGCGTGGATCCTGCTTAAGATTCTCTCTCTCAGGGGCGCCTGGGTGGCTCAGTGGGTTAAAGCCTCTGCCTTCGGCTCAGGTCATGATCTCAGGGTCCTGGGATCGAGCCCCACGTCAGGCTCTCTGCTCAGCAGGGAGCCTGCTTCCCCCTCTCTCTCTGCCTGCCTCTCTGCCTACTTGTGATCTGTCAAATAAATAAATAAATAAGATCTTTAAAAAAAAAAAAAAGATTCTCTCTTCCTTCTGCTTCTCCCCAACCACTGGAGTGCACATACACATGCGCGCGCACGCACACACACGCGCACACACACACACACACACACCTGCACAGCCTCTCTCTCTAAAAAGAGAGAGACACAAAGGTAGAACGGTGAAGAGAGACCCCAGTTTGAGAGCTGTGCACCAGGCACAGAGGACAAGCTGTGTTGGAGGAGGTCAGGAGGCTCCAGGACATTTTCTCAAGGTGAAATTAGCGGAATCTTCGACTGTATGCCTAAGGGGCTATTTCATACACGTTTGGAATGAATTAGTGATTATTGTATAAAAAACTAAAGCAAACAATGAAACAAAAAGATGATTATGAAAAAAACAAAAGGTTGTGCAGAAAAGAAAAAGTAATAAGGTTATGTACTATGACAAGGCTTATGCACGAATAACATTTATATCCTCTAAATGTAAACTCCAAATATGCACAACTACATTGGGAGAATGGGAAGAAAGAAGTACGGGGGGAGGTGAAAAAGAGATAAACCCTCATCTTTCATAGTAGGAGATCCAGATACAAAATCCAAAAAACCAAAAAACAAAGTACACCACAACGCACGCTATTTAGCAACATGCAGATAAACTGCAAAAGAAAGATCAAATCAGTGAGATGAAAACACCTGATCCTAAGAGAGCAAGACAGAACTCTATGAAGCTACTAAGGATCTTTTGTAGATTGCTACGGACTAACTGTGTCGCCCCCACAAAGTTGTACATTGAAGCCCTAACCCCACTGGGATGGTATTTGGAGGTGGGGTCTTTGGGAGGTGATTGGCTTTAGATAAGATGGGGAGGGGGGTCCTGCTGATGAGATTAGTGTCCTTTTAGTAAGAGCTCAGGGAGCACTCCCTCCCCCTTTACCAAGTCCAGTCATGCGAAATAAATGTTTGTTGCGTAAGCCCTGTTAGTGTGGGACCCTGTGACAGCAGCCCGAGCAGGCTAAGACTTAGGTCTTCCATTACGGGCATATGTAACTTTGATAAAAATGCAACAAAAAGAGCTCTTATATATTTTGAGGAAACAAACAAACAAACAAACAAACACGTGACTGGAAAAAAACAAGCAAAGCAGCTGTACTAGTATTTCACAGAAGATGTACTTCCTTCCATATGTAAAATGGCTAACAAACTGATGGAAGGTGCTAAACTTGACATCCATCAGGAAAAATTAAAAGGGATGTCATTTTCTCCTTGTGGACGGGGAAAGATGGAGAGAGTACCTATACCCAACAGTGGGTGGAGAAGGCGGGAGGCGACGGGCGCATTGGTTAAGGGACGGAAGCTTGACTAACCCTACTGGAGAGAAATGTGATACTGTATCTCAAAATCCAAATCGTAACATAATCTTTCATGAAGGGATGTTACTTTCCAGGAATTTAGTTTACAGAAATCTGGCGCATGTCTAGAAAGGTGTGGTCAACCATGTACATCACCCCAGCACTGTTTTTCTTTCATAGAGTAAGATTCACGTAACACAAAAGTGTTCCCTGAAACCACTTTAAAGTGTAGAGTTTAGCGGCTTCTAGAACATTCACCGTGTTTGGCAGATGCTCCAAGGTCTAGAACATTTTCATCACTCTAACAGGAAACCCTGTACCTGCTAAGCAGTCACTCCCCATACCTCCTGACCACCCCCCCCCCTTGGCAAACACTAACTTCTTCTGTTTCTGTGGATTTTCCAACAACTCCAGTAGCAGGTTCCCAGGGGTACATCTTCTGGATCACAAAAGCCGCCTCTTCGGTGGGCCAGTCCTGATGTGCAGATAACGTTGGAAGTTAGCCCTAGAATTCCAGCCTAGCATACGTTCCTTTTTTTTGTTTTTAAAAAGATTTATTTATGGGGGCGCGCCTGGGTGGCTCAGTCGTTAAGTGTCTGCCTTCGGCTCAGGGCAGGATCCCAGGGTCCTGGGATCGAGTCCTGCATTGGGCTCCCTGCTCAATGGGAAGCCTGCTTCTCCCTCTGCCCCTCCCCCTGCTTGTGTTCCCTCTCTTGCTCATTCTCTGTCAAAGAAATAAAATCTTAAAAAAAAAGATTTATTTAGTTATTATTTTAGAGACAGAGAGTGTGTGAGTGGTGGGAGGGGGCAAGGGGAGGGACAGAGGGAGGGAGAGAGAACCTCCGGCAGACTCCCCAGTGAGCACAGAGCCGAAACCAAGAGTCAGACACTTAACCGACTAAGTCACCCAGATGCCCCATCTAGCATGTATTTTTTTTTAATATTCTTAACAATTCTGGGAGCCGTCTACCCTTACTGAGTAAATTCCTTTCTGTTTAAAACAGTGGGAGTGGATTCAGTGGTCTATAACAGCCCTGAGGAATTCTGATGGAAAGTGGCAAGCAACTGGAAGGTCCGTCAACAGGCCACTAGACGGGCGCCTGGGTGGCTCAGTCAGTTGGGCGTCTGCCTTTGGCTCGGGTCGTGATCCCAGGGTCCTGGGATTGGGCACCACATCGGGCTCTCTGCTCAGCAGGGAGCCTGCTCCCCCCTCTGCCTCTGCTGCTCTCCCAGCTTGTGCTCTCTCTCAAATAAATAAATAAAATCTTAAAAAAACAAAAAACAGGCCACTAGATAAAGTATTGCTTATGCCTACAATGAAAATCCACGCAGGAGCTACAAATAGTGAAATAGTTGTATGTGTACTCACAGAAGGAGGGACACAACACATCAATGGCAAACACTCATTGCATATCAATGTACAATTCTATTTTTATAAAGCTTAAAAGACAAGTATTTGATCATTGGAGGCAGTCGTTCTTAACCAGGGGTAATCTTTCCCCTCCCTCCCCTGGTGGGGGACATCTGTCAATGTGGGTGAAGGCCCAAGAAATAGCTAAAATCCTACAATGCACAGGACAGCTCCCATGACAAAAAACTATTAACGGTGCTAAGCCTGAGAAACTTTGGTTTCAAGAAAAATATCAGACTGTTCCTAAAAATGGTACTTTCAGAGAGCAGGACTGAGCAACAAGGTAGGAATTATGCCACTGTCTGCACACAATAGAACGTGTCATTTCCCCCCCCAAGAATCAGGATTTTTTTTTAAACTGGAAAGATACAAATAAGGAATAAATAAGGAATAAAGCAAGGAACATCATTTATTGCTAATAATAAAAGGAACTAATGCTTCGTGTAGAGATTCAGAGAACACCCAAATAAAGAGGAGATCAGTAATGATCCTTTTGATCCTCAGGCCACAAAACCCCACAGGAACTAATTGAAGAAGAGTAGAAATCTGTTCTAAGGGTTTTGTTGTTTCACAGAAACTAAGGATATCCGAAAGGATGCTGCTACTGAGCCCCGACCGAGCACCGGAATTAGGAGACGGGAAAGAGTCCCATCTGCTTTATCATGAGGACTTCTCCCCGTGCCTTTGTTTTTTGTCCCCTAGAGAGCCTTTCCTCCACTTCTTCCCTGGTCAGTGTGGCCCTGGGAGGGGTCTCCTGGACCATGCGCACCCCCAGCACAGACTGGCAGGAGCACACGGCACTCAGCGTGTGGCCGCACACACAGACATTCATGGATTTACCGTGATTCACGGACTTATGGTGGTGAAAGACTACAGAGCAAAATCAGCAAAGGGAAAAGCCACATGAGGTCAAGTCCGGAAGAAACGCGGCGCAAGCTTAAAATGCTTTAAATTTAAAGCATTTTAATTAATTAAGTTTAATTAAATTTAAAGCATTTAATTGATAAATTTAATGCTTTAAGTTAATTTATTAATTTAATAATTTAAATTGCTTTAATGACTGAGCCACCCAGGCGCCCCTAATTTAAATTACTTTAAATTCCCCAGCAGTGACTTGTGACAATGCTCGTGTGGTGCTGTCCACCAAGGAAGCTCAGTGGGGCCTCTATCCCGGATTCCCCCCCCCCCCCCCACTGGTCACGTTCTAGAACATTCCAAAACGCCAGACTCCCAGCAGGAAGGCAGGTGTTCAGCAGAAACCACAGGGGTTTTCTGAGTCTCCCTTATCAGTTATGGGAATGGGGAGAATCTCCCCAAATCCAAGTTACCAGACACTAGCCAAGGGCCGACCTCACAAGCAGCCTGCGTAGGTGCAGGCCTGTTCTGCGGCAAAAAACATGGTCATCGGGGCGCCTGGGTGGCTCCGTGGGTTAAAAGCCTCTGCCTTCGGCTCAGGGCATGATCTCAGGGTCCTGGGATAGAGCCCTGCACGGGGCTCTCTGCTCAGCGGGGAGCCTGCTTCCCCCCACCCCTCTGCCTGTCTCTCTGCCTACTTGTGATCTCTCTCTGTCAAATAAATAAATAAAATCTTAAAACAAAACAAAACAAGCTGTCGACAGCGCCGAGCTCTGCATCAGAGTAATCCTGCTCTCGGTTCTGGTTCCAGACTCCCGGGGAGGGGCTGACGAGCCCGACTTTGGCTGGACGCCCTCCCCGGCACCAGGCAGCAGTGATGGGGGGTTGGGGGGGGTCACAGCAGCTTCCTCGTGATGCCCGTCCATGATGGTGGGACGAGTCGCTCCCTATCTGCCGTGTAGACAGTCCCCAGGGATTTCTACAACACCCCTTGAGACTTCCGTTCAGCACCCAGTTTTTATTCGTCACGATTTCCTCCATCTGGGCAGCCGCACACAGCAGAGGGTAGGAAGGGGAGCGTCAGGGTGCACTGGCCCATGAGCCAAAACCCCTGGAAAGACGCATCGCTGGGAGCTGAACGTATGCATGCATTTCCCGCAACCCGGGAAACAAGGCCTTTCGCGTTTATCTTCCGACAAGATTCTACGGTTGCCCCAGGTTGTAAGATGATGCCTGGTGCCACTGAAAACGTCTTCCCAGACACAGCTGCAAATACAGAGACGCTGGGCGGAAAAAAAGGCCTCGTAAGAAGAGGGGCCAATGATGGCATTCATCTTCCACTGAGAATCCATCTTCATAATGAAGTCAGGAAAAGAACCACTTTGAGGACAATAAATAAATCAAAGCATCGTGCGTTCTTTGAATTGTGCACGGTGGCCCCCCAGAGACCAGTCTCAAAGAAGAAAACAACAAACAGAGCTTCCCAGGGCCTGACAGTCTGCAGGCTGCTTGCTACTGGCCGGGCTTATGCTGGTACTTGCCTGTGGGAACTCAGAGACAGAAAAACAGAGGCCGCCCGCGACGTGGGTGTTCCTTTCAGACGCAAAATAAGATTTGTTTTGGACAAAGGAGAATATACAGCTCCCAGCTCATGGGCTCCAAAGAGGTTCAAGGAGGTCTGTCTGTGCCCCCCTGCACAGCTACCCTCCCTCGCCCAAGTCTTGCAACTCAAATGTGGAAACGGCACAGACTCAGGGAGGTTTTGGAGTCAGTCTCTCGCTCTCCACCACTTGCTTCTTGCTATCTGAGACGCGAGAACCGCATTCGATTTGAGTAACAGAAGATCCGTGTGTACCTCTGTATCTCAGGGAGGGGCCCGCCGACTTTTTCTGGAAAGGGCGAGATGGTAAATAATTTTGGTTTGTAGGTCACACGGCCAAAAAGGCTCTATTTTAATGACTCGACCTTGCAGTTGTAGCACAAAAGAGTTACCGGCAAAATGTCTCAGGACGACTGCAACTGTTTCCAATGAAACCGGACTTGTAAGAACATGTGGTGGGGATCCATAGGCCCTCCCGGGGGAGGGGGGCGGGTAGTGCATCGCTGGCTGAACACCGATCTGAGAGGAGGCTTGAATCTGCTGTTACAGGATCAGACCTACATTATTATTATTTCAAATGGCAAAAGCTTTGAGGATACCAAGCGTTTACTTTACTGTCTTTGAAAAATAAGATGGGGCCAGGCCGAGAGAAAATTCTGAGTTACAGCACATGCAATTCAGGGGAAGGACATTTGAGTCCGTGGCTTGGGAAAGTGCCATTTGTCTTTTTCTTAAAGATTTTACTTATTTATTTGAGAGAGAGAGAGAGAGAGAGAGAGAGATGTAGGTACAAGCCAGGGAAGAGGCAGAGGGAGGGAGAAGCAGTCTCCTCACTGAGCAGGGAGCCCGACGCAGGGCTCTATCCCAGGACCCTGATTATGACCTGAGCCAAGGGCAGACGCTTAACTGACTGAGCCACCTGATCCAAGCGCCTCTAAAGCTAAGTTTTTGAAATGTACAATTCAGTACCTTTTAGTAGATTCACAAGGTTGGGCAATTTCTACCGCTACCTAATCCCAGAACGTTTTCACCAACCTCAAAAGGAAGCTCGTGCTGGGTCACTGCTGATTCCCTTCCTCACCCCCACCCTACTAACTCTATGAATTTGCCTATTCTGGACAATTCACATGTATGGAATCACAGACTATGATTTTTTTTTTTTTAATCAGGCCTGTTAGGGCTTACCATTTTTTTAAATTTACATGGAGTTCACCATATTGAGCTCGAGGCCCTGCAGCCAAGAAGGCGGTCAGAGCCTGCACTGCAAGGAAGGTCTTCAAGGCTCTGGGAAGACGATCACTAATTCCCTTGGAGACCTGGGAAGAATGCAAGGGAACGCTCAGGGCAAAGGTGTGTGACTTAGAGTGTCACCAACCACTCTCTTCCGGGCCACAGCAAAGGCCAAGCTACCATCCTTCCTTTTGCGCTTAAACTCCCACCCAGAAGCCTTGAGCCCCATTTCCACTGGGAATGAGCCCATGATCCATTCTCTAGCCGGGTCCTGACTATACCTTGCCCGCTGTCATGCCCGGTGCCTGTGTCCCAACCCTCCCACACGTCAGGCTGCTTTCTGCCCCCCAACCTCTTCTCACCGTTCCCTCTGCCTGGGATTCCTCCTACCTCCTGTGCACGGGACTGGCTCTTCCTGTCATTCTGGGCTGAGGGGACACTTCATCCTCGGACAGCCCTTCCCAATCTAGGGTGCCTCCCGTCAACCCTGCACCGTGCGGCTCCACGCAGTCCTTGGGCCTGGGCCCCTGGCCCTTCTCTTTTCTTTCTTTGTTGTCTGGCCCCCTCTGCGGGTCGATATAGACCTGGCTGCTGAGCATAGTAACCAGCAGGTGTTCAGCATATATTTGTTGAGAATATACGTGTTTTCACAAAGTCAGTTCAGTGACTCCCACACCCCAACCTTGGACTAAAACTAGTCTGATCATCGCATGGTCAAAATTCACCTGACTGTCCCCGGTCATCGTTGGAAGTGTCCCCAAGATGTTCTCCCAGACACTGTCAGGAGCCCTCTCCTGAGCGGCTCTGGTAAGGTGACAGCAACACCCAGTTCCTAATGACCGCAGCCCCTGCGGCCACAGCCAGGTCCCCCCGGGGCTTGGCACCTCACTCCTCCAGTCTCAGAGCTCAGGAAGTTTACAAGGAAGTAAAAAAAAACAAACGAGGCTGATCCAGCCTCGGTTAAAATTAAAAGATAAAATGTGAACCACAACGTTATGTGATGGGATGATGTGGGAAAAAACAGTGTTGCTGGCAACTAGATTTTCTTACTAAACTGCCAGACTTAAATTATCTTAGTAAAGATAAGGAAGAGATAACTAAAGGGTATTTACACACCAGGGACTAGAGAAGTGTCGGGAAGAAAAATCCTAGAAAGGGCAAAGGTCTTATCGGAGTTAAAACCCAAGGAGCTCCTGTTACTGTCAGAAATGTTATTTTGTTCGATTTTCTGAGGAGTAAGGAGCTCCCGGGGCTACTCAACTCTTCACTGAAGGCTTCTGGTTTCATCTCTCAGGAATTAAGGCTCTTCCTATGAAGCGTACACTGGCAACAAAGTTATGAAGGAGGTTACAAGATACTTACCAACATACAAAATACGTTGTCAGAAAATGGAGGCTCACCTAAGCAAGAAATGAACTGGGGAGACTTGAGATAAATAACCCACTGTTCCCTCTCTCTTTCCATATGTGTGGGGTGGATTGTTCTCCTTTGTCAGAAAACTTTAGGATCATTAGGTCTAGCTAGCGTCCCAGAGTTCGAAACAGCAGTGCCTCTAGCAAATCCAAAACCACCTATGAAAGCTTGTTTTCCACGGTGTCTGTGGGCCAACGGGAACTTTCTAGCACTAGGCGTTGGGAATGCTGAGGTCCTACTAATGCCCAGAAAACAGTATGGCAGCGGCGGGGGTTGAGGGGTGCTCCCCATAGTTGTGAAGTCAACCAGTTGGGCACTACAGTGTCCTCTGTCATTTCTGTCCCTGTCCTGGAGCCCTCTGACCTCAGGGGGCACCTTGGCCGTGTTCCTGGGGCCCTGGCACGCCCTGGCCGGTGTGGCCAACCCTGGTGATTCCCTCAAGGTCACAGGGCAAATTTAAAAGGAGGAGTTCTGCCAACACCCTGAGTGAACTTTAAGCTTAGGGAAGCTGGTTCTGGCCCAGGGCCTTCAGGGAAGAGCCCAGCTGAGCTCACCGGGACTTCTGACCCACAAAGTGGTGAGCTAATAATAAATGGGTGTCGTTTTAGCCATTGAATCTGCACTAAATCACAGCAACAGAAAACTGGAAAGAGTGGAGTGGCTGGGACCATAAGTTGACAGAGAGAATCCCATGGTTTCTCCCTCAGGGCCACATTATTTACTGTTCCTGGATGATATACTGGTGACATCTCTTTAGGACATTAGTGTTTCCGTGGTTAGCATCTGTGGGTGCGTCTAATTTTTTACAACACATGGGCTTTTGGTAAGTTGAGATCCAGAACCAAAAGGGTTTTCTTCTTCCTCTTTCTTTTCTTTTCTTCTTTTCCTTTCTTTTTAAAGATTTTATTCATTTGTCAGAGAGAGAGAGAGAGAGCACAAGCAGGGGGAGCGGCAGGCAGAGGGAGAGGGAGAAGCAGACTCCCTGAGGAGCAGAGAGCCCGATGTGGGGCTCGATCCGAGGACCCTGAACCGAAGGCAGACACTTAACCGACTGAACCACCCAGGCGCCCCCGTAAGGGTTTTCTTAGGCAGAGGTGAGACTCTTAGATACGAGGTCCTCAAGGCTGCCTGTACACGAGAATGAGCTGAGGCCCAGGATCCCAGCTCAGGGGACTGTCATTCCTGAGATCTAGCGTCAGGCCCAGGTGTACATATTTCATAAAAGCTCCCCGGTGACCTCAGCACTGACAACTGGGGCTGGGTGGCAGCATTCTAAGACACCCCCACTATCTCCACTACCTGGGCTTTCTCCCACGATATATTAGGTAACGTGGCAAAAGGATTTGACAAATGGAACTAAGCTTGCTAACGAACCAGCCCTAAAACAGGAGATTCTCTGGCGGGCCTAACTTTATCGCATGAGGCTTTATTTATTTATTTATAATTTTTTTTTTTAAAGGATTTTATTTATTTGAGAGAGCGAGAGCGAGCGTGCATGTATAAGCAAGGGGAATGGAAGGCAGAGAAAGAATCGGGCCCCCCACTGAGCAGGGACCTGCCCGCCCCCCTAACGTAGGGCTCGAACTCAGGGCCCTGAGACATGACCTGAGAGCTGAAGGCTGACACCCGATTCCCAGCTACATCGTGCTGGACTCCGGGCCTCGAAAAACTGAGCTCCTGAACAGTTGTCTTAAGTCACTGAGCTTGGGACTTCGTCCCACAGCCAAAGAAAACTACACCAGCGGCTTTGAAAGCAATACAAACAACTGGCCATTTTTGGCCAAACTATTTTTAAATTCTATTTGCTGTAGGACAGAACCTGAATATCGCTTTACGTATTTTTTGCGTCGAGAACCCAACTCTAACGCTCTAATCGGACACTTGGAAGTCTGAGGCCGTTAAAACCTTAAAACTCAGCCCATTCAAACATGCTAAAGTTATGGAATCTAGCTTTGGAGAGGTAGCAATCCCTACCTCTGCCCTCCGCCAAATAAATCACCAGGGTTGGTCACACTGGCCGGGGAGCGCCAAGGTGCCCCCTTGCAGACGCGTGGGGCGGCTGGGCCACGTCACGCTTCTTGGGAGGGACGAGGGCTGTGCAGAGATTTATGGCTGAATTCCACCCACTCATCACAGTGCGTCCCAGGCCAGGTCCCTCAGCGAAGGGAGGGCAGAAGGCCAAGCGCAATGACCATCCTTAGCTTCGCTGAGGCCAGAAGGCTCAAGGACAGGGACAGAAATGACAGAGGATACCGTAGTGCCCAACTGATTGACTTCACAACTGCAGAGAGCTCCCCACCCCACCCCGTAATGTTTTCTGGGCATTGGTAGGACCTCAGCACTCTAACACCTTAGTGCTAGAAAGTCCCGGTTTCCTTGCTGGCTATCAGCCAGGGACCCTTCTCGGCTCCTGATGGGCCCCCTTGACCTTCAAGCCCATCGATGGTGCACTGAGTCCTTATGATGCTTCAGAGGAAACGCTGGCTTTTAAAGTGTTCATGTGTTAGGTCTACCCAGACCATCTCCTTTTTGCCATACGTGGGGAGGACATTATTTAAGGGTGAGGGTCGCTGGGGGTCATTCTTAGAATTCTGCCCATCACAGGCACCATCTTGTCTTCTGGCCCCTTGAGAACCCAAAAATGGGTTCTCTACACGAGAGATGCAAATTTCGGTCATAACCCCAAAGAAGGAATTCAAGGCAGATTAAAAAAGGTTCCATGGGTCCAACCTCACCTTGGCTTGGGATATAGTTCACAGGCAGCCCGTGGACTGAGAGTAATTTGCAAGGGCTTCCTGGAAGCCTGACTTAAAAAAAAAAAAAGAAAGAAAGAAAGAAAGAAAAGAAAAGAAAAATCCAAGGAAATGTGAGTTGAGTAGAATGTCTAGAAAGGTCTCCTCTTTGCTGAGAGCCACTTCGAGCTCGGGGCGGGCCTCACTCTGGACTGAGTGCATGTTTGAGTTCCTCCACTGAATCTCAGTCCTGGGCTACCTCGAGACCCCCAAAGCTGAACCTGGGGCTCCGCAGAGGGTCCGACCCACTGTTCTACCTTTTCAGAGCTGCCACCCCGTGTTATTTAAATTCCAGCTGATGCAGTTGCTACGTTGATGATGTCCTCCGTTCCGACCTTCCAGGGCTAGTATCTGGCTTGGGATAAACCTTGACGGAAAAAAATGCAAGCCCTCCCCTCCTCAGGGAAGGTGAGGTTCCCTCCTTCCATTCGGCTCATGGGTCCCCGCCCCGACCTTTGTATGACCGTGGCGTCCACACACTCGGCACTCCTAAGCCTCCTACCCAGACCTTTCTCCACAGCACCCTCTAACATAGTACGTATCTTACTTTTTAATTTGAATCGTGTGAAGATGACAGCTCTGTGAGAGCAGAGATTCTGCCTGTTTCCTTCACTGCTGATTTCCCAGAACCTAAAATATAATGTGGCACCGAACAGACCCCTCCCTAAAAAGTCACTGAATGACTATACGGAGAGTTTTGACAGAACCCATCATGCTGTACTTTGGTGGGCTGAAAAGGAAGTTCTTTCAAGTGAAAATGCACAAGGCTATTGCCTTTTTTTTTTTTTTTTAATTAAACGGGGTTGCCTGAGTTTTCTACAATTTATTTTCGGCTTCCCGAGTCGGGAGAGAACAAGCTCTACAAGGCTTAAGAGGCATCGCAGACAAGCAGGTCTAGACAGAGGATATTTTGTGAGGAGTAAATAAATCAGACACATGTGATTTATGTTTCCCTCTAAACTTACAGAGATTTAACAACGAATGAAAAATACTCTTCAGGCGGAATGAGTTTTGGGTTTCGTCAAGCGTAACCTGCTTTGAAAATGGGTTCAAGATGTTCACAAAACAAAACATCACTACAGCAGGAAACATAGTTCTCGCTCTTCTGATGGGAAAGAGCCGATTGTATAATCCCTCCCTGCAAATCTAACTACAATAGCACTACATGCCAAAGGGCCAGTTCCTTCTGGAAATTTTACTCTTCTCGTGTCCATCTAGCACTTCCCTCGATCCACTTCGGCGAGGTGGGGAAATGATGGTTCAGTCAAGCATCCGTGACCTCATGTGGCTCGGCCCGGGGCCAACACCTTGTTCCTGGCCTTTCTGAGGCCCTTCCCACTTCCCTTATCCTAAAGCTTCCTGGAATTAGCTTTCTCTCCCCCACGCCTTAAGCTTTTCCATTTCCTCGGCAGCGGCAGCGTGGCTGACATGCGGAGGGAGGCAGTCATTGGGGTGGCCTGCCTTTACGGGGGAAGTTTCGACCCTCAGGGTGGGCTGAAGCAGGGGGTGCAGAGAGCAGCTAAAGGAGAAGACAATGCATCGGAAACAAAGCTCGTACTTTGGGAGTCCCTCTTACTGGCCATGAACCCAACTAATTTTTTTCTTTTTCTTTTTTAGCAGAAACCGGGGCAAAAAAAAAAAAAAAAAAGGTAATGTCAAAGACACAAAACACTTCTATTCTTGGGTGGAATCTGATTTTAAGACCCTTGACTCCTGCTATTATAAAGACAATCCCAGCCCCGCTGCCACTCAAGTATCTGGGGCTTGGCTCCTGGCCCAGGCCTTGTTTTCTTGCTCAGGTCTCTCTTTCTCTGTCCCCGCCCCCTCACAGCTTAAGGTTTGGGAAGGAGTATTGGGGTAATGGAATCTTCAGAATTTTTAGCAAAGTGAGGTAAAGGTATGGGAAAGCAGGGCCTGAGTGGGGAGAAGGGAGGAGATGAGAATTTTGATTTTGATTATTTAAAATTTATTTATTTAAGTAATCTTTGCACCCAAAGTCGGGCTTGAACTCATGACCCCATGGATCAAGAGTCGCATGCTCTACCGACTGAGCCAGTCAGGTGCCCTGGAGATGGCAATTGGAGGGTGGCTATTTAATGGAAAAGGGAACACAATTCAACTTACAGAAGAAAACACTGGAGAATATTTTTGTGTCCTTGGAATGGACAAAGATTTCTGAAACAGGACGCAAAAAGCACTAACCACTGGGAAAAGATGGATAAATGAGACTTCATTAAAATGAAAGACTTCGTTCAAAAAAAAGCAAAAATTTAAGCCACCGAGGGAGCAGATACTTGCAATACATCGATCTGACAGAAGATGGGTATCCAGAATATATCAAGAGCTCCTGAAAGCAACAATGGAAAGATGGACAATCTGATTTTAAGATGGGCCAGAGACCTGGAGGGCACATCCCCAAAGAGATTACCCAGATGTCGTCCAGTTAGCACTGGACCGAGGAAAAGTCCTCGGCCTCCTCAGCCAGCAGGGAAGTGCAAATCCCAACCACAAGGAGATACCACTACACAATTATCCAAAGACTGGTGTTGTCAGTGAGAATGCAGAGAAACGATCTCACCTCTCTTGCCGGGGGTGGGGGTGGGGGTGGGGGTGGGTAAGGAAACTGCACAACTGTTTCCGAAATCTGTTTGGCACTACCTACTATGCTTGAACAGTAATAGTAATAGTAATGGCCCAATAATTCCACTTCTAGGTGTAGATCCAGAAGGAATGAGCACACCTGTGTTCTGAAAGAAACGTGTAAGAACGCACCAGCGCCGCGTTAATGACAGCCCCGAACGGGAAATAACTCATCTGTCCAGCAAGAACGGAAGGGGTAGATAAATAATGGGTATGATCCCGCAAGGGGTCCCAAAGGGTGAAGAAAATGAACAAACTGGATGAGCCTTGATAACTTGATAGGAGAAAAGCCAGATGCAGATGTGACAGTTTTTGATTGCATTTATGTAAAGTTCAAGTGCAGGCAAAACTAATGCAGCATTTAAGGAGGCCTGCTTTTTGTGGAAAACCACGAGGAAGAGAACTGAGGACAACAGTTGTCTTTGGGAGTGGGAAAGGGCTAGCATCAGAAGGTCACACGAAAGGCTTGGGGGAATTGACAATGCTCTACTTCTGGGTGGGAGCAGTGACGGCCTGGGTTTTCGCTTCATAACAACCCACGAAACTGTACCTTACGTTTGGCGAATTTTTATCTTTATATACGGTATTTCATAATAACAAAGCTTACGTTTCTATCAAGCATTACTTCCTTGTGTAACTCCCCAGAAGACAAATACGGTCTTGATAAACGGAAACTTGAAACTAAATGCAAACAGCTCTGAAGCAATAGAAAAATTGTGAAGGGCCACCTGAGTGGGGCCTTTGTGTCAATTAGGGAAAGGCACCCCCTTGGGAAGGTGGTTCAGCCAAAGCTGTCTTCCCTGGACTGTAGCAGCCTGTTGGGCACATTGCTTGTGGAGTTCGTATCTCCTCTGAGCAAAGGAAAAAAAACGGCCCTTCCTGCAGGAGATTCCCGCAGACCTGCACGGAGGTCCATGGATTGTTGAGTGGACCGGCTTTCAGTCCCACTTGCCTCTTTGGGCACCACAGCAAACCCCACTATCACCGGCAGCCCTCCCTAGGAGAACGGAAGGGCAACAATTAGACGCCAAGCATATGCATGCAAAGGACAAACATGGGCCCGGGACTGCTGCTGCCCAGAGCTCGTTGGAGACTGGCCAACGCTGTCACTCACCGCGTAGCCTTCTGTTTTCTTCTGGCACCATTTCAGGAGAGCGTTACGCTTAGAGCCGCCATATTCCCGGGCCAAGGCAGCCAGCGGGTCTCTTCTTTCCACGCTGGTTGGAAAGAAGAACACAGAGTAAAGAGAAGATGCTAATGTTTAGAAGCCTCGAGCATATACGAAATAAATAACTGGATTAGAAAAACAAAAGTCCAGGTCAATCCAGGGAGACTCAAGAGAAACAACCAAATCAGTCACATGAATAGCAAATTTTATCACGTTTCACGTTATGAAAGAAAAATTAAATTGTACTTCTTGGTTATCGACGTCTGGAAAGAGGTTCGTTTTTGTTTTTGTTTTTTTAAATCCATCTGTTGGCTCCATCCACCTAGCCCTTAATTTACTTAAGTATAGTACCATTTTAATTGAAGACACTATGGGGAAAAAAACACTCCACAAGCTTCAGGGCTTCACCTATACCTACATAACATATAAAAGGAGGACCGAAAGGGCATTTAAAAACATCAGATGGGCTGCTTATGGAGAGAAGCTGGGAAGGGAGCTACCAGGTGAATATCAGTAAAAATGACTCAAAACAGGGTCTTTGCACACTCCCAAGGTGGCCCTCCTCTGTGCGTGCTACATTAATTCAATTCTGAGCACCTGTTTAGCCAGAGGAAATGATTTTACTAATTAATATACAATAGCATTCTAATTCTCAGTTTGCTGTAGACATCTGCTAATCTGTACGTCACCTGAGATCATCCACATACCACCAACGGATTGAAGACCACACGGTGTCTTCCACCGTGATGACTATCACGAACTGAGAATTCGATTCCCCCCAGCGCTAGAACAGCACTCAGGGGAGCTGGTGTGTCTCTGGAACATCAGCTGTTAATAGGCAATTTAAGAGCACGTTCACCCCTGGACAACATGGGGAATAGGGGCGCTGGCCCCGCACACAGCTGAAAATCCACGTACAACTTTTGACTCCCCCCACACTTAACTACTAATAGCCCACTGGGGACGGGAAGCCTTATCGGTAACATATAGTCAATGAACACGTATTTTGTATATTATATATGTTGCATGCTGTATTCCTACAATAAAGTAAGCTAGAGAAAAGAACGTATTAAGAAAATGATAAAAAACTGTATTGCATTTATCAGAAAAAAATCCACCTATGAGTGGACCTGTGCAATTCAAAACCTGTGAAACGGGATTTACCCCTAGATGTGTAGATCATCAAAACACATATTCAAGAATGCTCATAGCAGCACTTTTTCTACTAAAAAACTGGAAACAATCAGATGTACATCCTCAGGAAAATGGGAGAACGGTGGTATTTTCCTACAATGGAATACTATAGAGCAATAAAAACTGATACATTACAGATGTATGCAGTCACTTGAATGAACAGCAGGAACAATTTTGAAATAAAAAAAGAAAAAAACCACAACATGTGTCCACGTACATAAAATTTTAAACGTAGTAATATATTGTTGATATTGTTTGGGGATATAAGCATCCACAGTGAGATGAGCAAAGAAAAGCAAAGAACAACATATACCATAGTCAGAGATGGTGGTGACCCCGCAGTGGGGAAGAGAAGAGGATCTGACAGGAAATTTCAATGGTAATAATTTTCTTTTTCTCCACCTGGAAGGTTGATATCCAGCTGCATTGTTGTTCTTCATATCTTACACGTATTTTATTGTTATTATTTTGTAACATTCTGGTAATAAAATACCTTTATAAAAAAGATTTATTTATTTGAGAGAGCGAGCGAGCACAAGCGGGGGCAGAAGGGGCAGCGGGAGAAGCCGACTCCCCCCTGAGCAGGGAGCCTGATGCAGGGCTCCATCCCAGGACCCTGGGATCATGATCTGAGCCGAAGGCAGCTGCTTAACTGAGTCACCCAGGCGCCCCTTAATAAAAATACTTTAAAAATATTTTTAAGGAGTAATGGGATGATTCCAGACCTCTTCAACATGAATTAAGATAGAGAGATTTTTAAGAAAAAGTCATTACTTGCATTAAAAATTTTCTTGTGGGATGTTTGTAAACTTAAGTCCGTGAGTTTCTGCGGTCAGACTCGCTGTTGACTATGAAGTTACGGTAACTTGGTCTGTTTGTTACTTCATCGCTTAGAACTGAATTTCTAGGTCTGACAAACTAGGGAAAACTGAAATGAAGGTTTTGAAAAGAGTTTCTGTATCCGTGGATGACCAAAACACAAAAAGGACAGGTTTCTTTAAAAAAAATAAAGTTAATTAGATACGCTACCCCCTCCAAATTAATAACAATAGGATGAGAACACAAATGATTGCTCAAGTGATTCCAAAACAAGTGATCGCTCTCCTGTCATTTGTTTGTCTCAATGACGTGAATACAAAAATAAAACAACACATTAATCCCCACTAATTTAATCTTTCATCGTGAAGGGCATAATATAAATGGCATATTAATATACACACGGCCTTTTTGTACGCATTTCTGGCGTAAAGAAAAGAGCAGTTTCAGGCTAGCACTAATTCTGGTCCTTAAAACCAGTTTTGATCACTTAAACCTCCTGCGCATAAACAAGGCTAATGTGTAGTATCGGAAGCTTTAAGTTGAATCCCTGAAAAAAGCATGACTTCATCTATTTGGGTCCAAATATAAGCTACACCCAAAGATCTGACAAGAGCTGAACTTAGACTTTCACAAAATCCTTTTACAATACTCATGATGGCAGTTAGCACGTCCGTTAAGGAGCCATTACTCACGAAGTGGCTTGTTGTGTCTATTCATCCACCTACCTGTTCCAAGCTCTGGCCCGACAGTGCTGTATGTGTAGCACTGCCCAGGGGGCCGGGAAAGAGATCAAAGCGGGAGACGAACCTTTACCGTGTACCAACACGCAGCCTAAATAAATGGGGACAAAGGCACACGCATGAGGCAACAGTGCCTTAAATATCCCGAATGAGCCTAAGACACGGAAGGCAGAGAAAGGGGGTGTCGATGTCACCCGGGCGGCTGGCTCCCACCTCGTGGAGGGTTTGACTTTGCAGGGGAAGCACTCGGGAGTGTGAAAGGACAAGAGGGTGACAGTTCGGGCCAGGACCTTGCGAGTGGTCACAAAGGCTTGTGTTAGCTGCAAAGGTTGAGAATGAAAGTGGCACGTGAGCTGGGCGGGGCCAGAGGGAGATCAGAGGGAGCAGAAGGAGGAGCGCGTGGAAGGGTGCATGGTGGGAGGTTTCTGAGAAGGTCTGCACAGGACGCACTCCGTGTTTTCGAAGGCAGACTCCACATGGAGAAGCAGCGGGGGAGGGGAGGGAGGAGAAGTGGCTGCAGGAGGCTTGCTGGGGTCTGGGGGAGCAGGAGCACTGAACAGGGAGGGAGTGGCAGAGGTGGGAGCCGCGCCGGGCCTCTGGTGGCCGCCCTGGCGGTCTCTGTCCTCTCTCCCCTCCCCCGCTCCACCCCCTCACATCACTGCCAGTGTGCTTGTGATGCTGACTTCAAAATGCCCCTCCAATCCTTCCTATATGCCAGTTTCCTGTGCCACTACTCAAAATCCAAATCCAAATCTCACAAACTTAATGGTTCCCTACCGCTTTACCAAAATGAGCACAAACCTCTAACCTTGGCAACGAAGACCATTCGCAAGGGGACCCCAACCTCCCTTTCCAGCAGTGATACCCTGAGCACCTGTCTGCCTCCCCAGCCCACACTGGGAGCCGACGATGTGTCTGCCAGGGCCCGTCCTCATGAAGCCCCCGGGATAGTCTAACCAAAGGAAGCCACCACCCTCGGTTCCCTGAATGTTGAGCAGAGCTCCTCACGGGAACCCCGGCAGGCCCCCTGGCAGAAATGCTGCCTCCCCCTCTAGACTTCTCGACCCTACTAACACGCCCCCAAGAGTCTGCATATACTTCTGTTTTTACAGCCCTTATTTCGCTTTGCACAGTCCTGCTGTCCAGGGTCCTCCTTCCGTGTTGAAGGCAGGTACTGTGTCTGCTTGTTTTCACTCAGGAAATACACGTGCAAGTAAACTGACCAGTAAAGCAGAAGGAAGACTACAAGGCAACCGGCCCAGTGACGTCTCACTGCCTGAAATGTGATACCTCAGTTTGCTCTGTGGTTTCAGGCCCCCGGTGGATGCGCTCAGCAGCCTTGTGTTCCCGAAGCCCAGAGAAGGGGGTCTGCTCAGAGACTCCAGCGAGGGGCTCTTCCGGAGATAAGGGTCCGGTTTCAGGTCCTCGCCCCTTCCTTTTAGAAGATCTGTGTGAAGAACGACATAATCACCTATTCCTGAAGAAGAGAAATTCGTTCACCACACTTTCTTCTCAAGTACAACAGAATTCTCATTTGATTCCTAAGTATAAATATATAAGAAGTACAAATGCATAGAGTTTCTGGATTGAGTAATAAAAACACACATCGGGACATGGCCTTTTCTAGAAAGGGTTCTCCAGGCAGGAACTGACTACATAATTCATAGAGACTAATGCCAAATTAGCCCCTCGTTCAAAAATTTTTAAGAATTTCAAGATGGCACCCGCAGAGCCTTACACCAAAGCCCTTCTAAGTGCTCTGCATGGGTCACACCCCCTCAGAGCCAGCCCTGTTCCTGAGTAAAGCACTTTGTTCTAATCGATGGGCATCTAAGAGAGAGAGAGACAGAGAGAGAGACAGAGAGAGAGAGCTGGCTGGAAGACGCCCAATGGGATTTTCAAGTCACCAGGTGGCGGCAGGCAAAAAGCTGGGTACAAAGAACGGTAACGATTTTATAAGAAAAGAAAAGCCATTCCAGTCATAGGGTCTGGACTTATTTTGCTAAAAATAAACAAACACAAATTCTTTGAACACTCCTCTCTGCTGTTCTACTAGGAGTCAAAACAGGTTAATGAAACAGGCTGAATCCTCCAGATGGTATTTCCTCAAGGACCACAAGAGCACAGATTGGGGAGAAAATGTCGAAGGGTGTCTAGTTTGTACTGACAGAGGCAACGGGAGCTCAGAGAACGGGGTGGCTTGCTCAAGGCCACATGACAGGCCTCTGTGACCGGGCCGAGCCCACGGTCGCCTCCTATGACACCATAAATAGTCACGGAAGAAAACAATGTTTGTATGGCTAAGAGCCACCAATTATGGGTAGCAAAGTGGGGAGCGAGGCTAATGAGCCTGGAAGAGGAGAGGAAAAACAGTGCTTACATCACCAAAGAGAACAACAAAAACAGCGCATTAAACCCCTTTCGGCAGCTTCTGATGACCTCAATGCTGGCAAGGCTAACCCGAAAGCAAGCAGTTTTTACCGCGCAGTCCTTTTTTAGTATAGTAAATAGAATCATCCGGGTAGACAGGTGCCTGGTGGGGGCAAAGAGGGGGCGCTGACAACGAACTGTTTTCTTCGGAGCAGGAACCACTGGGGTTTGAAGGCCAGGATTTAGCTTGTCAATTAAAACGACGGCCTCTTTACACAAAAGGCAAAGTGGGAGGGACAGAGAAGATACAAATATTGTGACCAAAAGCTCACCTGGTACTTAAAAACATGGTTAAGAGGGTACATTTTGTATTATGGGTATTTTAGCCACAATTACAAAAAAAAAAAAAGGCTTGCCTAGGTGTACATCACTGTGCCCATACCCAGGTTATCCCCAATTTTCCACTACACAGCAAGTGTAGAGGATGCAAATCAGGAGGGTTTCCAATACTCCGTTTTGACCTCCCTTCCATTTCTAGGAAGGGGGAGCTTGGTCTGGAAAGAAATAATGGCCTGCTCTACTGGCCCCATTCGCCCCTTCTGTTTTTTGGGTTTTTTTTTTTTTTCTTATTCTCCTGTCCTTAGACAGCATTTTCTTCTTCCTTGGAGTCATTATTCTGACTCCAAATCCTTAAATGATAAGCCTTTATCGCTTCTTTATGAGGTTGCTGATCAGAGCAATCCCCCCGTCTTGTTACCAGAAGGCAGCATGGTAGAAAGAATCAGAAAAAAAATCCCACCTTGGTCCTGGACCCATTCAAAATCAGGGGGGGTGGGGGGGGCAGGCGGTTATAAATCACCTAATCTCTGTAGGGCTTGAATCTCTCACGTGTAAAATGTAGGGGATGGACCAGGGGAGTCTTCAAATTCTCAGTGTCAATGTTTAAGTCTAAAATCCTCTTATGCCATGAAAAAGAAAATGAAATTCAAAAGTGAAAAGAAATAAGGGGGTGAGGTAAAAGATCTTCCAGTCGAAAAGTGAAACTTATCTCACAGAAACGACTATTTTAAGAATAAACCTGACCATGTTTGACCACGATCTAAAAGAACAACGGTGGGAATTCCTTTTGATTCAGTAACTGTGTACAGAAGTTTTGTCTGATGGTTAGAAACAAAGGCTTTCCATCTATGCGATCTGGATTTCTGGCTTTCTTGCCTTCCTAGAGGCACCAGTAAAATAATTCGTTTAGTTGTTCTTTTCATCTTTTCTTCTTCTTTTTTTTTTTTTTTTTAAGATTTTATTTATTTATTTGACACAGAGAGAGAGATCACAAGTAGGCACAGAGGCAGGCAGAGAGAGGGGGAAGCAGACTCCCTGCTGAGCAGAGAGCCCGATGTGGGGCTCGATCCCAGGACCCTGAGATCTGACCTGAGCCGAAGGCAGAGGCTTAACCCACTGAGCCACCCAGGCGCCCCCTTTTCATCTTTTCTTACAACAAGGACCACAGAGTCATATACATACATTTCTGAGGCATATACTTGGGACAAGCTCAGCATTCTGCTAATGTCTCTTTGTTCTCACAGGCGAACTGAGTGGAAAGGGTACAGAAGCTAAGAAGAAGGTCACCCCTTCCGCTCAGCCCACTCCCGGCCGCCCGCTCAGTCCCCGGAGCGATCCTCTGAGGGAGACGGCACTATTTCCATTTCAGAGATGAGGAAACCACAGCCTGGGGGGGTGGGGGTTAGAATGATGGGGGGGCCAAGAGACAAGCCGACCCCTGTGTGTCCCCCTCTGTAACTGCAGCTTCACGAAACTGGCCACCAGCACACGAGGAGCAGGAGTGACAAAGCGACACAGAAGATTGTGGATTCTAACCACCATGTCACCATCAGGATCCGGATTTAAAAAAAATACCCAGAGTAACAGCAGGAAGAGGGTTATAGTCCAAGGCAAAGATAAAAGAGACATATTTTAGGAACCGTGGAAGCAAGAGACCTTCAGAATCAGATAAGATTTTTTTTTCCCCTAAAAATAGTTACTTTTTAAAGACGGTAAGATATTCTCTTGAGATTCTGTAAAAACAAACAAACAAACAAAAAACTCCCCAAAGCTAGACATTTCTCCCGAACACATGCACACAGAAGTACAGTGGCGGGAAGTAGGATCTAACATCCAGAACACAAACACTTAAGAGTCTTAAATTGTTTGAATAAATGCCATCGACTATTTTTCTAAGCTCAGTTTCAGGCAAAGAAGAAAAGAGAACCTCACAAAATAAGAGGTCAGAAGTATTTGCTGGTTGTTTTTTTTTTAAGAGTTTATTCACTTACTTGTCAGAGAGAGACAGAGAGAGAGAGAGAGAGACAGAGAAAGCACAAGTAGGAGGGAGGAGCAGAGGGAGAGGGAGAAGCAGGCTCCCCGCTGAGCAAGGAGCCTGATGTGGGGCCCGATCCCAGGACTCTGAGGTCATGATCTGGACCTAAGTAAGGCAGACACTTAACCCACTGAGTCACACAGGGATCCCAAAAGCGTTTGCCGTTCAAGGTATTACCTGAGAGAGGAAGGTCTGGAAGATCCAATCGCTGAGTCACACCTTTGCTGGCCGGCCGAACGCTGCTGTACGTTGAATGCCTCTAAAAAACCAAAGGGCACACCAGCCTGGGTGAGCTTGTGACAGCAGCAATATCATAAACACGGTGTGTGCGCACGTGTCCATACAACAGTTCTCAAGCTCATCAGAATCACCAGGGGAAGCTTTTGAAACGACTTATTTATTTGAATAGGTAACAAATGCAATTGGCAGAGTCCTCAAAAAGCAAAGAAAGGACATATAATGAGAGGAGTCTCCCTTTGACTCCCATGACCTGGTTCTTCTGCTTGGGAGTAATTATTATTTTTTCAGTGTCTTTTTTTTTTTTTTAAAGATTTTATTTATTATTTATTTTACAGAGAGAGAGACTTAGCGAGAGAGAGAACACAAGCAGAGGGAGTGGGAGAGGGAGAAGCAGGCTTCCCGCTGAGCAGGGAGCCCGATGCGGGGCTCGATCCCAGGACCCTGAGATCATGACCTGAGCCGAAGGCAGAGGCTTTAACCCACTGAGCCACCCAGGCGCCCCGATTTTTTCAGTGTCTTTTTAAAAAAATATTTTATTTACTCATTTGACGGGCGTGTGGATGGAGAGGGCAAAGCAGGCTCCCCGCTGAGCAGGGAGCCCAACGTGGGGCTCTGGTCCCAGGATCCTGAGATCATGACCTGAGCTGAAGGCAGGTGCTTAGCCAAATGAGCCACTCAGGCGCCCCCGGGGGTAATCATTATTACTCAGCTTTTTGAGTACCTTCCTGGAAAACTGTATGTATATTCTAGGGGGTGTGTAAAAATATCAATTTTTAACAGCCAACAGGTATATGGAAAGATGCTCGATTTCACTCATCATCGGCGAAGTGCAAATCAAAAACACAGTGAGATATCACCTCACACCTGTTAGGAAGGTCATTATTTTGAAAAAAAAAAAAAAAAGAGAGAGAGAGAGAGAGAAAATGACAGGTGTTGGCAAAAATGTGGAAAAATTGGAATTTTTGTGCACTGCTGGCGGGAATGGAAAATGGTGCATCTGCTATAGAAAACAGTAGGAGGGGGGTGCCTGGGTGGCTCAGTCGTTAAGCGTCTGCCTTCGGCCCAGGTCAGATCCCAGGGGTCTGGGATCGAGCCCCGCATCGGGCTCTCCGCTCTGCGGGAAGCCTGCTTCTCCCGCTACCACTCCCTCTGCTTGTGTTCTCTCTCTCGCTGTGTTTCTCTCTGTCAAATAAATAAAATCTTAAAAAAAAAAAAAAAAAAAAAAAACAGTAGGAGGGTCCTCAAAAAATTAAAAAACAGAGCTCCTGTCTGATGCAGGAGTCCCACTTCTGGGTGTAATTGCAAACAGAATCTAGAAGAGATTTTGCACGCCCACGTTCCTAGCATCACTCACAGTGTCCAAGGGGTGGGAACAACCCACAAGTCCACGGACAGACGAATGGGATAAACAAAATGCGGTCTGTACACACAGTGGAATATCAGTCAGTCTTAAAAGGTAGGGAATCCTGGAACGAACCTAAGAGGACCGTATCTGTTACGCTGGGCAGGACCACACCAGGGGCGGCGCGGACGCTGGAGTCTGACAGAAGTGGTAGTTCTAGGCAAGCTCTTAGAGGAAGACTTGGCAGAAACAGAAGTTCCTTTCATGGGCCAACTTTGAGACATTCTGGGAACCTTTCCCGGAAGCGCAGTGGAGACCAGAGCTCTCCCTGTATTGAACTCCTTCCTGCCGGATGAGCTAGAGTGATTTCGGGTATCTGCAAGCTAAGGGTGACTGATATGCTCTCCTGCGGGAGGAGCCCCTTAAGTGGGTGAAAATCCACAGAAGGGATTTCACTGTATTGTTTTTGCAGGAAGGTGTCAACAGAGGGGTGCTTAAACAGACCACCGGACATTACACAGCCTTTAAGAAGAATGCGTTATTTCTCCAAACACTGACATTTAACGATGTCTCTGGTACATTCCTTCGTTCACCCAACAAATACTTTCTGAGCCTCTGTGACAGAGCTGTGTTACCAGCCACTGTAAGAAGGCAAGCAAAAGCCCTCTCTGTGCTGGGTGTGGAGCCTGCTTAACATTCTCTCTCTTCCCCTTTGCCCCCCCCCCCCCCCCCCCCCCCCCCCCCCCCCCCCGCTCCCATGTGCACATATGCACCTACTCTCTTTCTCTTAAAAAGAAAAAAAAAAATCCCTGCCCTTGGGGATTGCGTTCCAATGACAAAGGGAAATGAATCAGTGTCTGAACAATGTGCAGTGTAATCCAATTTATAACTTTCTCTTCCTCCCTGCACACACCCCCACAACGGCCCCCCCCCCATTTTTATACGAAAGACAAACATCTAGAAGGATACACAACAAGTCATAAACAGTAGTTATTTCTGGGGCTAGGGAGCAAGGGAGATTTTTAAACTCATTCTTTCTCTCTCTCTCTCTCTCTCTTTTTTTTTTTTTAAGATTTATTTATTTGAGAGAGAGAGACAGAGATAGCGAGAAGAGAGCATGCACGGGGAGGAGAGGGAAAAGCAGGCTCCCGCTGAGCAGGGAGCCCAACGTGGGACCCTATCCCAGGACCCTGGGATCATGACTGAGTCGAAGGGGCAGATGCTTAACCGACTGAGCCCCCCAGGTGCCCCAAACTCACTTTCTTTCACACTGATTAGATCAGTATAACATCAATCTAAGGCTAACAGAGGTCAGAATGAGGGCTACTTTAACAGATTACCCACTGGGCGGTGGCAGGAGAGGGCCTTCTCACGTGGTGGAGATGCTTTATCTTGGTGTTGGCTACATGGGTGTGTGTACACGGAAACATTCAAGCGGTCTATATTTTAAAGGCGTGTGCTTTACTTTATACATGAATCAGAGCCGGTGGGGTGTACCTGCCCACAAGGGCCAACTGTTAAATCTGGAGGAATTTTGCAAGCTGGTTTTCAACCCGGCCACTGTGTGAAAATTAAACTATATTAAAAGCAAAAGTAATATATACTCAAAACTCACCGCTTCCTATTTATTAGACTTCACACGATGACTGGGGTTACTTACACCCATTCCACTTGTATTCTAGAAATACCATGTGATACCGTCTCTTCTCAACTCTACGTTCACTGACATCAGGGAGCTAGCTGGATGCTGGCAAGGATCGGAATAATTGCACCACAGAAATGGGTGAACATCACAAACCCGGGCTTTTACCCTCTGCAACGAGCCAGCGATTAAAGGGGGTTTTTTAGTTTTATTTTGTTTTTGGTAAAGATTTTATTTATTTATTTGTTTTTATTTGTTTTTATTTTACTTTATAGTTTATTTATTTTATTTTATATTTTATTTATTATTTTTATTTTATGAAAAAATACAGATTTTATTTATTTTTAAAAATTTTACTTATTTGACAGAGAAAGCGAGATCACAAGTAGGCAGAGAGGTGGGGGGGGAAGCAGGCTCCCCACCGAGCAGAGAGCCTGATGTGGGGCTTGATTCCAGGACCCCGAGATCATGACCTGAGCTGAAGGCAGAGGCTTTAACCCACTGAGCCACCCAGGCGCCCCACTGTTAAATGTTTTATCAGCAACCTAGTGTGTATAGTTCAATTAAATAAGTAAAAATAAAACATGATCTGTTTCAGTTTCATTAAATAAACATGGTGATTATTACAAAGTACGTAATTGCTTTGCTTGGTTTTACATATGAAGTAGTACAAGGTATCTTCCAGGGCAAAAAATTAAAAAAAAATAAAAAATAAATTTAAAAGATCCCAAACAACAGGGGCGTCTTGGTGGTTCAGATGGTTAAGCATCTGCCTTCGGCTCAGGTCATGATCCCCGGGTCCTGGGATCAAGCCCCACGTAGGGCTCTCTGCTCGGCGGGGAGCCTGCTTCCCCACCTTTCTCTACCTGCCTCTCTGCCTACTTGTGATCTCTCTCTCTGTCAAATAAATAAATAAGATCTTAAAAGAAAAGAAAATGCTAAGAGGCCAAGAAGCTCTGGTCTGGAACCTTCAGAAGATGGCAAAGGTGACACAGATCGCAGCCAGGGAACTCTAAGAATTTATAAATCGTACACATTCCCTCTCTCTGGGGTGCATTAAAAACAAAACAAAACACTTCTTTGAGAAAAATATCTAGTTCAATATCAACTTCTGGTAAAAATTAAAATCTTCATTGAACTGAAAACTTTAAATGTATCTTATGGGGAACAAAGTGTCATTAACAAATCATATGAGGTTTATGGTGTCTCTCTCAGACCGTTATTAAGCCTCAAGCTGTAATTTTTCTTAATAAGATTTTATTTATTTATTTGAGAGAGAGAGAGAGAGCGACCGCTAGCGTGCACAAGCCATGAGGGGAGAGCAGAGGGAAAGGGAGAAGCAGGCTCCCCGCTGAGCAGGTAGCCCGATTTGGGGCTCAGTCCCAGGACCCTGAAATCATGATCTGAGCCGAAGGCAGACACACATAATTGACTGAGCCACCCAGGCGCCCCCCCAAAATCGTAATTTTCAACTGAACTTTCATTATTATTATTCTGTGTTTATTAAAAATTATGTTCAATGTGCCTCAAAAAATGCACCAAGTGGTTTTCACTCCTTGTTGCCTGGGCATTAGCCAGCATCACGGTGCCACGAGGCCTGGACCACCACCCACATACCCAAGGCCCTTAAAATACCTGCATTGGGGAGACAGCAGCGGCGGGAGCGGTCCTCACTGGAATCCCACTCAGGGGACTTCTGGGGGCTTTATGGACAGAAATATTCTGTCCAGCTCCACCTGCCAAGAGAAGAGATGGGAATATTTCTGTGCAGTTTCAGTTCCAAGTAGCAAAGAATAGCTCCTGATTTGTTACAGAAGGATCCCGTGCTGCTTGTAAGGGATTACATTTACTCTGTTCTCTTCTCCTCTGGACTAGTGTTGAACGGGGGCGAGGGGGAGTCGACTAAATGGGGGCTGGTCTTAGAAGTGGGACACACAGGGGACAAGAGAACACCGTGATGAGGCATTTATGGCAAGAAAGAACAGGAAAGTTCTTGCACAAACTATTATCGTTAACTCACTTCCCATCTTGATGGACTGAATGTAGACACGGGGCTTTCGCATCTTTTAATATTCACGGTCTCATAATCTGAGCTGCGAACTCTTTTGTTTTTTTAAGATTTAACCTATTTATTTGACAGAGAGAGAGAGAGAGAGATCACAAGTAGGCAGAGAGGCAGGCAAAGAGAGAGGGGGAAGCAGGATCCTTGCTGAGCAGAGAGCCCAATCCGGGGCTCGATCCCAGGACCCTGAGACCATGACCTGAGCTGAAGACAGAGGCTTTAACCCACTGAGCCACCCAGGCGCCCCAACGCACTCTTTTAGCAAAGACAACCAGGTATGTCCTAGCATTAGCTATGACTTCAGTCTCTCTACATGACAGGTGAAACTGTTGTGGCCGAGGGAAGAAATATACTGCTATTTTGGACAGATGCGTATTCGGTTTCTTTTATTTACTATACTTTTGTGTGTACAGATATGCATTTTTCTCATGTATGTCGTTAACAGTGAAGAAAGGTGAATCGGTGAGCCAGAGAGATGTTTCTAGAAAAAGCTGGGAATGTATTGAAATCAGGACTGACAGGTGAGCACAGGTGGTCACACACAAGACCAGGCAGAGAAAAGTCTAAGAGGGGAGGCGAGCAAGGCTGGGGGTCCAACCAGACAAGCCCACCGCACAGACTCAAAGCCTTGTTTCCTAGGAAACGAAGCCTCCGGTCGGCCCAGCTAAGAGGGAAGTGGTCGTAACCTGAGTTTAACGGACACAGAGGCAGAAAAGGTGAAGAGGCGGCGAGAAAGAGGAGGTTGTGTTATACGTGAGTCAGAGTCCTCACTGTCGTCTTCCTGGAGCATTTGCTGGGCTGCGGCCAGTCTCTGGGACACAGCGGCTCCATGTGGAATGATCTAGACAGAGCCCCTGTGGTTGCACCCACTCAGGGGCAGTGCTGGAGTAGAGACAGACTTGCTACCCAGGGCTACGGTCTGCCTGTGAGTTTTGCTCATGAGACGAAATGATGACGTACCTGGCCGTCCCAAGTCGAATGACTTGATGAGGGACTTAACGGTGGTCGCCGATTCTGAAGGCGTTGGAGACGTCCTGTTCACGTAGACGCCGTGCCAGCGGCCGGGAGCCTCGACCTCAGGCGGCTCTGACTCTTTGTTCACGGGTCTGCACGATAAAGAGCATATCCGATTGGAGAGGCAGAGGATGTTCTCAGGGGGTGGCGGGGGAAGAGACACAGATAAAGACAGACCCAACGTGGAGAAAAGGAACAAATCTCGAAGGAGGATCTCCAATTTCAAATCCTGTTTTCTGTATCAGCTCTACCTCTAGGAAATAATGCTAAGTCTTGCTCTCAATTTTCATCAGAGACGTTGTCTTGGGAATGGCCAGAAACAGTTATTTTTAGAGGCAGAGTGACTTGACCTTAGTTCTAAATAAAAAGGATGTACTTCTACTCTGCATACTGTAAAAAAAAAAAATATGTATATATGCATATGTACATATATATACACATATATACACACACACAAATGTTGTAATGTTATTTATCATACACATTTAGCTATATTGTCTATGGTGGATATAATGGATTGGCTTTTCAGAGGGTATATTCTAACCCCCATTTTTGGCACACAGAGGTTGGAAAGATGTCATCTCAGGACTGCCCTGTACCTAGGAGCTCAGACTTAGATTCTACCCATCAGAAAGACCAGGACAAGACCTGGATCAGGACCTGAGTCAGGGGCAGGGAGGCAGGGCACAGGGCATTGCCTCTTGGTAACCGAGGGGGCAGCTTTCCAACTGGGCAGCTGACATCCTGATTTTAAGGCTCCCCGAGATAGCCCAGTTCTGCGTTGTGTCTTTGGGAGTTGCCTGGAGTCTGCTTCTCCAGCCCTCCCAAGAACCCTGCAAGCTATTTAAGGCCCTTCTGCTTAGGTTAACTAGACAGTGATCCGCTATGTGCAACAGAATCCCCGACTCGGACATCGTTTGCCCTCAGAGAGGGAACCGTGGGAGGCCAAGTTTCTACTCTTACCCTAACATTCCCGGTAAGCTCTTCCTATGGATTCTAACTGCGAGCACAGACCTGTGAGAGGGTCTTCTAAAGACCGATCATCTGACTCAGTCCTCTCATGCATGGCCTCCTCATCCGGGACACGTTAGCCTGTCATTTAATCTCCCTGTGAACGAGCCAAGGCAAGATCTCCCAGTCTTCTGATTTCTGAGGTTTTACTCTTTTTATCACAGCAAACTACCACCAGCTGTTTTGCAAGGAGATGACTAATTTATGAGAATGGCTCAAACAGAGTATTTCTGGCAGTGTGTTTTAATAAGGTCAGTGGAAGTTTAAAATATTTATTTACTATCTTTTTGGAATCAGTTCTCATAAGCTTTGGTGGTTGGATTTACTTGCCCTTAATTCTTGAAGATTCCTTCTGGGGCTCTGTGATCAATGTGAACAGAAAACGTTTAAGTGAAGCAGAACTTAAAACACGCTTTTGTCTCCGCAGCCCCTTCTTTGGAATGAAAAAAAAAAAAAAAAAAAAAAAACCACACAAGACAGTGATGACTTCTTTGAAATAAAATATGAGGAATTTCAGAAACTGATAGGGGGTGGAGTTTGGAAAAAGAATTTTTTTAATTGAATGAGTTGGGTTTTTTTTTTTTTTTTAATTTTCCCCAGTGCATTATGCAATATAAAATCAGGTGTGGAAGATGCAGAGAAAGAATGAAATCAGGTTAGGTACGAGCAGGAAAAAAAAAAAAACAACAACAAAAACAAAACTCCAATTTCCGAACCACCCGTTCCAAGGAAGGTCGGAAACAAAGCGGGCCACCTTTTCACCAACCCATTTAAAAGACTGGCTACCAAGGGCTTTGCAGAAACTCGGGGCACCCTTTAAAGGGAGATCTTGTCTAAAAATTCATTGTCATCTCATTCCTTGATAATTTAATGAAAACGACTCTACATCTGCTCAAGTGTTTCCGTCAATCACCGAAGTGTCTCTGTGATTCAATATATCAAATGCTAAACAGGAGTCCTTCGGACTCTAAGAACCTAGCAAGGCGACAATAGCCAATTCCCCATCCTCCTGCCTTCAGATACTCAAAGACCATGTTTCAACTGATCAGTCTGCTTCGCCAGAACAGAAAGAGTCAGTATGAGAAAACTCTGCAAGCTGTTTTCAGCATTAGTGTTGAACTAAACACCCCCCAAGTTAGAACAGGGATGCATGCATGTGTGTGTGCGTGTGGGGGGCGGGTAAAGGGATTCCCAAAACAAAGCCTGGTTGAAGAACCATGGGAAGCAGTTATTAAGAATGCTGTTGGTTTTACTCAGTACAGTACTTTCATCATAAATAGATTTGAAATTCCTTTCCACCAGCCTCTCTTAGGATAGTCCAGGATCCACCAGTAACCACCCTGGCAAGAAGTGAAGTATTCCATTTTCTCCGTTCCGAGGAAGAAAAAGACTCTGTATTCCGTAAAGGATATTAAGAGACGTTAAGCACAGGGTCAGGTGTGTGGCAGCAAACTCATTAAAATATAGGCAAAGCTTCAAGGTGCCACTACTGGTGAAGGATTTGCTCTGTGCTCACTATTGCTTCCGAAAGACAGATGTTAGATTGGAAGGTCTATCCGGAAAATGAAAATCACACATACAGAGAGTCAAAGGGAGCCTTGGAAATCCCCCGAATCACCCAGAAGTACAGTTTACATGGTTGTGAAGGTACAACTGTACACAAACATACCATCTTCCATAAGCCTAGTGCATTCGGTCTCCCTATAGCATTGAACGAGGCCCTCTTTCTCCAGGAGCATCTCAGATGACCCAGCCGCCCTGTGCCTAGGCCCTGTGTTGAAAACACCAAAAGAAAGGCGTGTTTCCATCTGCTCCCAGCATGTAAGACTGCGATAAAAATGAGTAATTTTCCCACCAGGAAACGTGCGGGTAACTCCATAGTAAGTACCACGTGTCTTTAAAACATTATCTAATTTAATTTTCAAAAAAAAAAAAAAAAAAAAAGGCACCCCACCTTTGTTAAGTTTTTATCCCTTATTTTAGATGAAAAATTTGACAAGGTCACCTGGATTGTCCACGGTGGATCTGGGCTGTAACTCCAGCTCTGTCTGACCATGCCTTTCTCAAATTTTCTGTAAGGCATGGGTGTCCTGGTGACATACCGGGCTATCTTAAAAAATAATAATACTGATGGTATTTCCTCTGAAAAATTATTTCACATTTATTATTAAAAATACTATCAGTATTTACTTCATTGTTCTTATTTTTTATCCAATATTCTGCTCTTAGAAAGTAGCACGACCCATACCCGAGAATGACGGATACTTGGATGATAGGACCATGTCATAGGCTCACTACTGGTCCCCCTTATCTCTCTGTTGTTATAATTTAAACATGTACGTGCCCGTGTGTCTGTAATTACCTTTTATTCAAAAAATGTTATCAGGGACGCCTGGGTGGCTCAGTTGGTTAAGCCACTGCCTTCAGCTCAGGTCATGATCTCAGGGTCCTGGGATCGAGTCCCATATCAGGCTCCTTGCTCGGCGTGGAGCCTGCTTCTCCCTCTGCCTGCTCTGCCTGCTCTGCCTGCCGCTCCCCCTGCTTGTCCTCTGTCTCTGACAAATAAATAAAATTAAAAAAAAAAACAAAAAATGTTATCAAATCCAATTCGCTGGTCTCCTTGTTTGGTTACAGAATGCCCTTCGAACGGCGTCGGTTGTCCCCACACCTACTTCACCATACGGGACACTCGGCGGTGGTGTATGTTTTCATCCCCTGGAATGTGTGAGCTCTTGTACGTCACTCAGAGCTTTCAAAAGTGAACCACCTCTGGGGAATGCCGCATTATACCACTGCTACCTTCCCAACTAGCCGATTGGTATCCATAAAGAAGATCAGTCATGTCAATCACGTGTTTGCAAGGGCTCTTTCCTGAAAAACTGAATAAAGCCCAGCTCCAGGCCCTTCCCAGCGCTGGAGAGACTTCTCCCCTAGGACTCCCCTCGCTTTCAGACAAAAAGTCTAGCGACCTGAAATTCTGTTCCTTGTAGGTCCTGTCTCTGTGCCCTTGCTCATTCTATGCCCTTACCTGGAACACGGATTTTTCTCTCCAAAATATTTCTGTTATGCATGAAACGAATCTAAAAGAAGTCTGTAACTTTAGACAGAAACTAGTTAAGTATTTTGTCTCTTGGGCATCCGTGTTTTTCTGAACCTCATTTAAAAAAAAAAAGATTTTATTTTATTATTTATTTGACAGAGAGGAGAGAGATCACAAGCAGGCAGAGAGGCAGGCAGAGAGAGAGGGGGAAGCAGGCTCCTCGCTGAGCAGAGAGACCGATGCGATGCGGGGCTCGATTGATCCCAGGACCCTGAGATCATGACCTGAGCAGAAGGCAGAGGCTTTAAGCCACTGAGCCACCCAGGCGCCCCTCTGAACCTCATTTTTGAATTTCAATATAAGCATATGAATGACATGAAAACAAACAAGGTTTGGAACACAAGCATCCCAGGTAAAAGGACAGTGGCAAAGAGGGACAAATTAGGAAGAGCCACAGTTCATCCCCAAAATGGACAATGACCAGGCAAAAGCAGGCCCAGGCCCAGAATGCTGGCTCCCACGTGCCACTTTCACCAAGGAAGGAACTGGACACAGATCAGCTTCACCCATTAGGAACCTATTCTTCCTCTGTATTCTATTTGAGCTTCTGTGTCTCCGATATATGACATACACTTAACTTAGAGAGCCTCCCTTCTGGTTTGAGATTTTAGTAGCAGTCAGCGCACGTGGGTACGGAGCTAAGCAGAACATACAGATACGGATCCTGGGCAGACGCCAGGGCCTGACACTCTCACCCATTTAAGTGAGAACAAGGGACGGACATTACCTGCTCCACCCCAAGACGTGCCCTTGACCTAGGAATATATTCCATAAATTCCAGAATATAAAATGAAGAGAATAACCGCACTCAAGGGGCAGTTGACATTTATACATTTATGACAGGCAACAGAATTACACGCTTCATAGCGTCTGCCCGGAGAATACAATAAAATTCAAGGAAAGGGGAAAATACACGAAAGATGACAGTTTATGATGAAAGACTGGGTCTAAAAAGTGGTATCTGCAATCTAATAATACCAATAAAACATTTTAAAGCAGAACCGGCTCAAGAGAAAAAGAAAGGAGGGCGTAGTGGAACAATGGTAAAGCCAGAAGACCCATAATCTGCTGGGATAAACACACATCCCTAATAAGATGCTGACTTACAAACCGATATGAGAAAAACAATCAGTCCGTGAAGAAATAAACAAAAAATGCTAAATAAGCAATTCTCAAAAGGAAAAGCAAGTGGTTAACATATAAAAATTTCCTGAGGAAAATGCAAATTCAAAGTACTCACGAGATAGCATTTTTTGCTCACCCTGTCGTCAAAATGAAGACTAATATTATCTGCATCTGCTAAGGCTGTGTATAAACTGGCACTTTCACCAAAAGTAAAATGTCACAAGTCTTAGGTAAGTAATCTGGCAAATCTATTAAAATCAAAACTGCATATCCTCCAAGGTAGTGATCATACTTTTAGGAACCCACCCTATGAAAATAAAAACAGATCTATAAGGCTATGTGGGTAAGGACTACTATTATGCCACTATTGGGAGAGAAAAAAAAAAAAAAAGAACAACTAGAAAATATAACCTTGTTGTTCACCAAATATGACAATATTTGAATATTCTAGGGCACATCCATCCCCTAGGACACCATGCAGCTATTAAAGTGAGTTAAATTTGGGGCGCCTGAGGGGCTCAGTTAGTTAAGCGGCCGACTCTTGATCTTAGTGTGTGTGGGGGAGGGGTCTTGACCTCAGGGTCGTGAGTTCAGGACCTGCACTGGGCTCCACACTGGGCAATGGAACCTACTTAAAATAAGATAATAAAAAAATGAATTAAATGAATTAAACTCATAAATATCAACTTGGAAGGATGCCCACACTATGCTGTTAATATATTTTATAAAAAAAAAATAAAAACAAACCCTATTTATTTATCTGAGTAGAGGGGGAGATAAAGAAAAACAGACACACTGTGAACACTGATCACCTTACAGAGTGGCGTACTGGAGAGGGAAAAGATGAATATTTTTCACTACACACCTCTGTTTTGTTACCAGGATACCTAAATATTCCTAAGTCAGAAGAAACCCAATACATCAAATTGCCAAGTGATCTATTTATTTTTACAGTTCAACAAGACAAGCCCGGGCTTCGAATTCCACGTACTGGATTGTTTGGGCAACGCTGGCATTTGGCTTCAACAATTTATGCAAAATTAGTCATTTTTGCTCCTTGCCCTCTTGTCCCAAGAATGAAATTGTTTTAAAAATTACATTCGTATTTAAAATCAGCCTGCTGTCTACAACTCATATCGGAAGTCTGGCTGGCTTCTGGCTCAAATTCTAGTTACTGGACGTGGCTCTCGAGTTCTGAAACCACACGCGTCAGAAACCTGAGACAGACGGACACGAAGGCCCTGCGAACACGTGGCCAGCGATGACAGATCAGGCAACAGACTCTTCCGAATAATGACGTATTTATTTAGCACTTCATGAATGCTTACGTATAAAAATATTCAACGGTACCCAGAATATAGACAGACCGAGATATGGGGTGCGAGTACAGCTGAGTATCTGAAGTTGAGGCGATTTTCCTTTTGTTTATATCTGAAAACACCTGGCGAGTGAATGTGGGGTCATCCCAAGAAAGGCTCAGTCTGAGGTAAAGATCTCCCAGCAGATACACTGGACCGTGCCAGCGAGCGTCTAAGCCATTTCCGTGGAGGAGGCATTGACCTCTCTTCTACCACCAGGCGAAATTTTCCTAGGGATTCTGGGCTCTCTGGCTGGACATGCCCAACTGTCCTCCCGTGATAAAAAGCCTCCCCGGTCCTCACATCCTTGCACCAGACAGGCGCTCGTGTCTCGTCCTGGGGACACGCAGCGAGGACCCGCCACCATCTGGACAGCACGGTGGCTTGAGTGAGGGCTGTGGGAGGCCCGGCCTCACGGTGGCCGCCGAATTAGGTGCAGATCTTGACACACTCTGTGCTTCCCAAGTTTAACATCCCACTCTGAACTCTGAAGCTCTCGGAATCATCCACTTCCAGATTCAAAGCCTCTCAGTTTCCGGGTTAAGTTTTATTCCTGAGGCGTTGGTTGTGGTTGCTCCTCAATTTTTGGTTGGATTCCCAAGGGCCCGGCCACCATGTAAACCGACCGGCTCAACTGCATCCTTTTTGATCAGCCCAACACCGATCTGCATTGAGCCCAGGGGAGATTCTGGAAATCCCGATGAGGTAATGAGGTCAGACCCCCAGCTCGAAAGGGCTGGTTGGAGACTTGATAGAAAGGTAGCAGAACCTGCCGGCTTCTTCAGAATGAGTCGGGACACAGACGGCTTCCCGGTTTGCCGTAGGTAGTGTTAATGCCGAGATCAGATACCACGTTTGAGAGGAAGCACAGAAATGAACTCCAAAAAGTAAGACACGGGCATGGCTCGAGTTCACCAGCGCTCTGCACGCTGCATAGAAAAAAGGGAGTTTTACGACATGCTTGTACTTTGTCTTTTTTTCAGAGCTTGATCTATGCTCCAAATAAAAGGCTGCTGAATCTTCTGAGAAAAAGAAAGAAGGGGGAAAAAACAAAAAAGAGGGTAGGATCATCTCTGATCGTGCGATGAGTTTATTCCAAGATGTAGGAAAAAAGGGAAAGAGGCTTGATCGCCATGACTCTGTTGTGAAACAGAGGGCGACAATCTGGCTCTTTGGAAAGAGGTAATTTCTCCCCCACATCATTCCCCCCTTCATATAGAAATGGCTGTCGCTTCCCATCATGGCAAGGGCTGGGCTGTCTTTCTTCCAGCAGATGCTGTGCTAGCTGACAGAGACCACGGGGCTGTGAAGACAGAAATGGAGGGGGGAAAGTCTGGTGAAGGAGTTACTTGAGGCAACACGATCTCAGGCCACAGACGGAAGAATTAACAGAGGCCACTGACCCACAGGGAAGGGCTAATTCCTAGAACAGCACCAACATGTTTTCATTCCTATTCCTCACCTTTTTTTTTTTTGGAAGTCAGAGGGCTTTGGGCAGAGAACATGCCAAGGACTTCAAGACACCACTACTGGGCCCCCCTCCCTAGACCTTCTCCCGCAGAGGACTGTGTTGGGGAAGTGGAGACGGCCAGGCCCCTCTGTAATTTATGGAGGGGCTCGAGCTTCCCTCTACTGTCCTAGAGTCAAGGCCAAAAAAAAAAAAAAAAAAAAAAGGCTTTCTCTCAGTGTTGAGGCACATCAGTCCTAAAGGCCTAGGGGAAGGTCACGTCCACGCTTTTCAAAACAAATCTGTGAAGATGGGGAGCAGGGGGCTGGACACAGCTCGTCTTAGTTCTGGGCTCTGTGTCCAATGCCAGCGACACGGATACCAGCTATGAAAACAGAAGGCGTGAAGGGGCTGTCCCGGGAGCCCAGAGGGCCAGCTTCTGCACTGAGGGCCAAGTGTCAGGGGTCCCCCCCGAGGCTCAGGTTAGGAACTCCCACGAGGACTGGTCCCCTTCCGGCAGGGCTGGGGGGAGGGGGTTGTATCCGAGCATCTGCAACAAGAGAGCTGGAAAGGGGGGTATCTCAGTGACCCC
>CM053619.1:6007788-6043573 GCA_028646535.1 Procyon lotor
GCATCATTCTTCCTTCTTAGTCTGGGAATCATTCTCTCAAGTTTAGCAATATTTTCCAGAAAGTTCTTTTATGAAAACCAACAACAATAACACCGAAAACCCTTAAGCAACTTCACGGTTTCTGCCTGCAGGAGCTTGCTGGGTAGTAACAGGCAGGTGTTTCTACATTCATTTCACAGATTAACAAACGGAGGGAGGGAGAAGTTAAGCCCCTTGAAAAGAACAGTCCAGTTTACCAGGCAGCCAGGGCTAGCACCTTGTCCGTCCACGACCTTTTAGAGTTCTAGGCTGCCGTCCGTGTGACTGGCCTTCCCACCGGCCAGTTCTTTCCTTCAACAATGGTGCCACCCGACAACCAGCAAGGTGATTTCCAAGGTCTCCTTTTCAGAAAAGAAACCACTTTCACACATTCCAAGGGACACCTCTCACCTCCAAAAATCAACTTGCTCTAGAAGCAGGGCGTGCAAAATTGCATTACAAACAGAGTCAAATGAATTTCTCTGAGGAGCCCCAGTCCTTCCTGGAAAGGGGTGGTCAGAGCCAGCTCCAGAGACAGATGGCAGCAGAGACCTCCCGGGACTCCCTCTGCGGGGCTCAGCCTGGTATCCCGCCTTCCCCCGAAGGGGGGATGCAGGGACAGGCAGGGGGGCTGGGGGGGGGGGGGGGACCTTTCCCCTGGCTTGTCAGACTCTGAAACCGAGGAAAAGGTATCATCGAGTGTCCGCACGTCCAGGCTCTGGAAACTACTAGCATCACTTCCAGGGTCGGGCCAACCTTTTTGGCCTGGGAACTAGACGTTCTCTTCTGGCCACATTCCTGCTGTCCCCACCCGGCCAGCTCCCCCGGTTAACCTCCTACTCCCCTCAAGATTCAGGTTGTAAATCAAACAAAAGGACATGTCCTGTGACTCAGGCTTTCACTGTGAATTTCCCTGTTGTGTTCTAATCAAGTAAAATTCTCCGCATTCACTGAGACTTGAGAGCTGGTTTTCTTCTGAGCAAAAAAGGCTTTGGCCTTAAGACTAGAGTGTGTCGGAGCCCTTAGATCTGCCTCCAGTGTTTATCTCTTCTTCATTGCCACGTAACCAGGAAGCAGCACAAGTCAGTGATGAGGAGTAAGAGTTCTGGGGTCGGGCCCAGCTCTGAACCCTGGCCTTCCTCAATTCATCAGTCGGCTAGTCACCTAGCCATTCTCTGCCTCAGTACCTCCAGGTGCAAAAAATTTAGATAACAACAGTGCCTCCAGCATAAAATTATGATGATTAAATGAGATTAAATGATCTCAAGGGCCAAAGAGTGCCGAACACATAAAAAGCAGTCAAATACTAATTATTAAAATACCACACATTTTCTTTTTTAACATACTGAGAGAATTATTGCAGCTTCTCCCCTAATTTGGTTACAAGCATCTCTAACATTCATTCATTTATTCAACGAGTATTTCCTGGATAATATACGGAAGAAGTCACAATGTTAAAAGTACACAGCTGATCCTTGAACACGGGGAGGGGGCGGGTAGGGGAACCAACCTCCCCCACGATAGTCAAAACTTTATGACTTTACTAAACCGTCACTTTTGACTCCACCAAAACTTAACTACTGATAGCCTCCTAGTGACCGGGAAGCCTCACCGATAACATAAACAGTGAGGCTGGTGTATATTTTGTATGTGATGTGCATTATGTACTGTATTCTTACAATAAAGGAAATCAGAGAAAAGCAAAGGTTATTTAGAAAACCGTAAGGAAGAGAAAATACGTTTACAGTACTGCACTTGCTGGGAAAAAACCCCACATATAAGAGGATGCATGATATAATATGAAAGTGAATAAACTCGCAGGGATCGCTTGAGTAGCTTCACCAGGAGTAAGAATGTGTTGTTTTTGTTGGGTTTGTTTTTACATCTAACTCGGTTCCTCCAAAACTCCTTTTGCCTATTAATTCCTGGCCCCGTCCTGGATTATCTACTATTGCTGATGGAGCCCACGTTTCATCCATGCTGCCCAAAACCTGAACTTTTTTTTTTTCTTTTTTTCCCGCAGTGCTGCTCTGTCAAGGGAGGGGAGAACGTGCTAATTTAGTTTACACTTTTGTTATGGAAAAAAAAAAATGGCTATAAAACACTCAAAGCAGAGGGTAAAAATCTGTATTTCGCTTTGGGAACTTTCTAGACTATTCAGGTGAGTGCTCATGGAGGGGCTTCCCGGAGTGCTCTGGGGAGAGACAGAGGCCGGAGCTCTGCAGAGTCCTAAGGGCAAGTGAAGGGAAGAATGGTGTTCAGGGAAGATATTAACATGTCTAAAGGGGAAAATGGGCCCCTCAGCCGGGAAGGGGGAGTCCCGCTGGGTCCAGGGGAGAAGCGTGCCCCCTCCTCTGAGTTACAAGGTGGGGGCGTGGGGAGCAGGAGCACAGATCCTGTGGGTCTGGTCCCACTGGCAAGACCACTCTTGCTGAAACATCGGTGTCTCCTGGCCAAACCCTCAGGGTCAGCCCCTGCACAAGGTCACAAGAACAGAGAGAACAGAGCCCTAGTTGCTGGTAGTTGGGGGGGGGTGTTGGGGAGCCGGCAGTCATGCGACTTGTGACTGCTGTGTGTCCTGGGCCACGTGACTGTCCTGTCTGACCTAATAAAGGACGAAAGGGCATTGTGGCTCTACAGAGGGCACCTCCTGAGCTCCAGCTCAGGCTTCCAGCTCCCCGCTCCCAGGCGGCACGGGAAGGGTTCCCGGTGCAGAGCCTGCAGGCCTGTCCCCAAACTGTCTGGATAAGTGTCTCCTCTCGACTTCCTCGGGAGAGCTGGAAAGCAAGCTCTGTGACACAAATTTCTTTTCCTTTTCCTTTTTTTTTTTTTAAAGAGAGAGAGCATGCGTGAGTGCACAAGGCAAGGGCAAGAATCTTAAGCAGGTTCCATGCCCCGCTCGGAGCCTTAGATCACGACCTGAGCTGAAACCAAGATCAGACACTTAACTGACGTAGCCACCCAGGTGCCCCCACACAAGTTTCTTTTTGCCTTCTTCCCAGCATGAAGTCACAGGACTCTGGTCCGCCCAGACAACGGATGAACGTTGTCAGCCAAAGGCAATGGAGAGAAGGGGGGAAATGTCCGAGCTGAAGACCACCAAAAAGTCCGCGTCTTCCGCCTGAACAATTCAACCCTAACCAACTCTCCCAAGAGTACGCAGTGTTTGACACACGAAGGGGAAGGGGTCCCTACGTTCTCCTGAACTCTACCCACACAGATTTACTGAGACTTCTGACCTCCTCTGAGATGCCAGGGATGGGCAGGGGGCTTTCGTACATGTGATCCCAGCGGATCTGCCATGGGGACGATGACCCCACAGAGCTGAGGGCCCGTCTTTGCCACATCTTTCTCTCAAATTCTGGTCTTGCCACTTGTGCACAATGCACCTGCCCCCCGTAGGCCCGGTGACCCATACTGGGTCACACAGGGATTACTGTACCCCTAGTCTTCCCCGACTGTTCGCAGCAAGTATTTCTTTATAACCTCCCTTCTCCTCTGGAAGAGACACCTGAGTTTCTATAGTAAGAACGAAATCTCTAAGGATACCACCTAGAAGCTTTTCACCTTGGGGGCGGAGGTTGGAGAGGGTGGGGGGGTCAGCATTTTCTTTTCAAACTTCCGGGTTCCAAGGCTTATAAAAATATTCTACCTTGAAACCAAGACCCCAAACAACTGGAAATCTGAATGTCAGAAAAACATAAGCCTGGATTGCATTATCGGCCGGAAAACCAAGAATCCCACGAGACGACACTCTGCTTGCTGGGGCGGCCGTGGGTGCGGCTTGAAGGAGGCTGAGCCATCAGGATGTGGAGAGGAATAAAAAGCCTCCGAAATCATCACAATGATTGTAGATGTCCTATCAGTTTTCCATTTACTGTGTGAGGAACAGATCCACTCTGTACACTCGCGCCCCCCACCCCCCACCAAAAAAAAAGTACATTTTAAGGCTTTTCAGAGGCTCTTCTCACAGTATCTGAATCACTTACGTAACTTAGCCAAACTGGAAACTTACATGGACTTACTACCTCCATTAGACCATAGGATGGTTTGGTAGTGCTTTTCCTCTCTGTAAGCAGGTGTTTTCGTTCTTGTCTCCTAACAGCCACCTTCTGCCAAGAGTTAGAGTGGATGAATGCAGAGTTTAAGTAGAAGCTGTTCATCACCAAGAAAACTACTTGGTGATGAGCAGGACCCTCACCTTGACATTGGCTTAAGGCAGTTAAGCATGAGAGCTCTATGCAAAAATGCCTGGCGAGGCGACTGAGAACCGCAGAATTAGAATTTACCCCAGGAATGCAAAGATCACTTAACACTAGGCTACCTTGGAAAAATCTGTTATTGTAGTTTATCTCACGAACAAGTTCAAGCAGAGAAACCATCATGATCACATAAGAACTACTCTAAGATCATAGCAGATGTCTCAGATCTACATACAGATGGAGAAAAATTCAATCTTTTTTTTTTTTAAAGCCAAGCAAAATAACTTGTATCACTCAATAAAAGGTACACAACAAAATGCCTACAACAGGCATCCTTGATAGAATGTCGAAGGCACTCCCTTTACACAAGGTCAAGAACCCTCCACCGCCACACTTCCGTTCAGCGTGGTGCAGCAGAGAGGGGCCTGCCCAAGGTCACAGACTGAACCATTAGCTAAATCAGGATGACCCAAGCTTTCCACCTGCCAATCCACCACCTTCCCAACCTTCGTGATGGCTTTGTGCTGAACGTGCTCCCGTTTCTTTGGGGTGTGAGTCCCTTCCAACATATAAACTTGAATTCATGGTTGCTGGTGGATTAGCTGATATCCTGCATTGCGGCTTCTACCGTGAGCTTCCAGGTGGCCTAGAAAGTCTGGGTTTTTATCTTTCTGAAGGTAACAGGACAGGAAGGTTAGCACAGGTTCCAAGTCTACTGGAATTACACATCGGTGCTTCTGTCACATAAGACAGCACAAAATGAGGGGCGCCTGGGTGGCTCAGTCGGTTAAGCGTCTGCCTTCGGCTGGGGTCATGATCTCAGGGTCCTGGGATGGAGCCCCACATCGGGCTCCCTGCTTGGCGGGGAGTCTGCTTACCCCTCTCCCTCTGCCTGCTGCTCCTCCTGCTTGTGCTCTCTATCAAATAAATAAATAAATAAAATCTTAAGAAAAAAAAAAGGCACAAAATTACAGTCTTAGGATCTGAAACGTTTAAAAGACACTGTGTGACACGGTGCCTCACACACTCTTACCTCAGAATACTAGCTAGAGCCTCTACCATCCTACTGACAAATGTCTGATCACTCTAATCAGCAAGGAATATAAAAATATGGAATTTATATTTAAATAATATAATTAACAGCTTGATTTAAAACATATGTGCTGTACCTGGTACTCCACAGAGAATGCAAACCTTTTTTCTTTTTCTCCAAATAAGACTTAGTTTGTCCCAGAAAATTTTGAATTTTATTGTCTTCATGTGGCTAAATACGATAAAGGGCAATTTCATACCTTTAAATCCTTTCATTATCAACCAAGAAATGACACATTTAAACTGAGAATTTTACTCAAAATACTACAAAGAAACCAAGGAAATGTATAAAAGCAGAATGAAAGGATGAATAAAGATAGAAACAAATTAATCCATTAGACTGATAAACTAATCCAGCTGGGTCTTTGTATTCAAGGAATGTGGAGTGACATGCTCTATCCTTCTGAATAAGATTAGATTTTTTTTAAAAGATTTTATTTATTTATTTGACAGAGAGAGAGATCACAAGTAGGCAGAGAGGCAGGCAGAGAGAGAGGGGGAAGCAGGCTCTCCGCTGAGCAGAGAGCCCGATGCGGGGCTCGATCCCAGGACCCTGAGCTCATGACCTGAGCCGAAGGCAGAGGCTTAACCCACTGAGCCACCCAGGCGCCCCAGATCAGATATTCTGATTATGTTGATACAAGTTTGTATGCTTGCCCAAATGTGCATTCACTGGGAAAACATCTGGAAACACATACAGCAAAATGCTAGCAGCGTTTTTCTCCAAGTGGAGCGGCTAAAGATACTATTTTCTTCTTCATATGTTTCTGTAGTTTCTAGACCTTCTGTCATGAATATATAATTTCGTGATCAGAAAAGGCGAAGCTACGGTCTTGAGATACAAGATGATTTCTTGGCGCCACGTACATTTAATGTAATGTCAATTGAAATACAAAGAGACAGACGAAGGACTGAGGGGGAACTTTAAGGTCACCCGGGAGATTAAGCTTTTTGCAACAACAATGGAGGGGAACCGATTCCATAGACACCAAAACTTAATGTAAAGCTACAATTCCCAACTTAAACTTCAAATGGGCACCTGGCTAGTACCTTCTAATGGGATTGCTTCCATACCTCCAAAAAGATGCTGGAAATTTAGAACACTAACAATGATTAAAACAAAACAACTCCTAACACCACCACCCACCACTCGGATGGCCACACGGCCCAATGCCAGGATCAAGTTGCAACAGACTAATCTGAAGGCAGAGGAAGCCGTAGAGAAAAATCCCCCGTGAGTGCATGGCACAACCTGACTCTTAAAGCAGGGACAACCCTGAGCTACGGTGGGAAGTGGTTGCCACCTCTCTCCACCGGGGAGTCCTAACATCCCAGCCCCAGAGCCTGGAGGGAATGGGAAACAGGAAGCCACGTGCCCATACCTTCCCGGCACCGCTGTGAGCCAGCAGGATTTTACAGAGTTCCCAGCAAACTTCATTGTGTAACCAAGTTCCAGACTGGTGAAGGGATCATTTTTAAAAATGAAATCGTGATCATTTAATTTCACTGTGGCTTGGGGAAGATCTTTCCCAGTGAAGGAGGCGAGGGGAAAAAAGGCAATGAGGCTCAGATGTGAATGACCCCGAAACTCGATACCAAGCCCTGGAAGGGGTTCAGGGAAACAGGCCCTCTCAAGGACCTGCTGGTGGGGACAAACCCGCATGGTATTTCTGGGAGGCAAACTGGCTGAATGTAGCGAGTGTCTTTAAAATGGTCACACACTGGGGCGCCTGGGTGGCTCAGTGGGTTAAAGCTCTGCCTTCGGCTCAGGTCATGAGCTCAGGGTCCTGGGATCGAGCCCCACGTCGGACTCTCTGCTGGGCGGGGAGCCTGCTTCCCTCTCTCTCTGCCTGCCTCTCTGCCTACTTGTGATCTCTCTCTCTCTCTCTCTGTCAAATAAATAAATAAATAAAATCTTAAAAAAAAAAAAGAAAAGAAAAGAAAAGGTCATACGCTGACACCGTAAGCTAATGTTTAGGAATCTTCCCTAAGGAAATAATCAGAGAAATATTTTTAAAAAAATGTGTTTACAATATCAAAAGATTGGAAAAGAACATAAATGTTCAACAAACAAGTGACCAGTACATATGAAATGTTTATAGAAGAGAATACTGTCTGGCCTTAAAACGATGTTTCAAAGAATAATGATGAGAATATGCTCAGAAAATACCGAGTTAAAAAAGAGTATGTATAAGACGAGCCTAGAATTTTTTTTAAAGATTCACTTATTTATATTTGAGAGAAAGAGAGTGCGTGAGTGTGTATGCAAGCTCACCCATGTGCTTGCAGGATTTGGGGGGGGACAGAAGAGAAGGGAGAGAGAATCCCCACCAGACTCTCCGCTGAATGGGGAGCTTTATGTGGGAGCTTTCTTGGTCCCACGACCCTGAGACCATGACCCGAGCTGAAACCAAGAGTCAAATTCCCAACCAACTGAGCCACCCAGGTACCCCTAAAAATTTTTTTTGAATTGCAGGACACACACATACATAAACTTGGAAAAAAAACCAAAAACCAAAAACCAACAAACCACCCACCAAATTAGTGGTTATATTGATAGGAAAATTAGGGATGAAATTCTCTGTTAGCAGCAGCCCAAAGCATGCTAACTGACAGACCTGGGTAGCTCCCTCTTATTCTGAGCCAGTAAGAACTCTGCTTATTTGCCGCCTCTTCCAAGAAGCCTTCCCGCACTACCTTCCTTTGTCCTCTATTATTCTAGGTGTTCCTCCTCGGCACTGGACTCTGAGCTGTCCTGCGATACTCTTGCTCCCTGCCGAGCACTCGCTCATCTGATTTACTCCATCCCGGCTACACTTTGAACCGCCCATCGTCAGAACCTGGGGGTGTTTCACCGGCACAGACGTGGACCGCCTTACCTTGGCCAGCAGGCTCGAAACCTGTTTAATTTCCCCATGGGCCTTCACCAACTCTTGCTTGAGCTCGGTGCAAGACAGCTCCAGTTGCTCTTTCTCGGCTCGAGCGACTCTCAACATTTCTTGAACCTCACGGCCCTCTGCCGTGAGCCCCACGGGGCTGGTCTCAGCAGCCTCCTGCTTCTCATTCTCCAAATGGGCCTTCAGCGACCCGTGTTCCGTCTGCAGCCCTTTCAGCGTGGCTTTGCACTCTTCCAGACTTTGGGCCATCACACTGTTGTTCCGCCGCTCCAGGTCCAGAAACCCAGTCAGTTTCTCGTTTTCTTCCTTCAGGCGTTTGATCGTCTCTAAAGCGCCTTGGTTTTCTTCCTCGACCTTCCGTAGGCTGCAGGTCAGCTGCTGCTGAATGTTGAGCAGCTTCTCCCTTTCGAAGCGGCCCTGGTCCAGGATGTCTGCACACTTCTGCTCCAGCTCCAGGATCTTTCCTTCGTGCGCCGCGGGCTCCTCGGTCTTCACCCGCTCCTGTAAGAGGCTCAGGAGTTTCTCGTTTTCCTGACTCAGCTGCTCGGCCCTCTCCCGGTGCTGATGGAAGGACGTTTCTAGAAGCGCCTTCTCGTCCACGAGCTTCTCGTTTTCGGCCGTCAGTTCCTGCACCATCTGCTGCTGGTCGGACAGTTCCTGCAGCGTGGCCTGCAGCTCCTCCGCCGTGCTGTGGTGGTTCTCCTCCATCTTCTGGATCTTCTCCGTGAGGGAGGCCAGGGACAGCTCGCTCGCGTTGTTGGGGGAGCTGCCGCTGGTCGAACACTTGGAGCCCTTAAAGGGGTTGCTGGTGGAGGACAGGGGCTGGGAGGGGGTGTCGGCTGCGATGTGCTCAAAATCGGAGGCGTCCGGGGACAGGGAGGCTTTGGTAACATCGCTGCTGGAAGAGCCCGACGTCCGTAATGCATTTTCGTGTCTGCTGGTCCCGTACTCCTCGATTTCGCCGGACAGCTCATGTCCCGTCGGGCTGCCGAAGCTCGACTCCTGAGTCAGGGACGTCGGGCAGCTGCTGTCCCCGGTGTGACTCGCGCCCCCCTCTGAATTGGGGGAATGCTCCAGGTAGGTCAGTTTCTCCCTCAAGGCCCGGTTTTCCTCCTCGAGCTCTGCAAGTTCTTTCTGAAAACTCTTGTTCTTCTCCTCGAGAGCTCGGATCAAAGGTTCTGAGTCACCTGGCGAGGTGGACGTTCCGTCTGGATTGGCGTCTGAAGCGTCAGCCCCTTCGGCGCTTGGAGTCCTTTTCTCCTTGGATTTCTTCAGTTCGCTCCGAAGCCTGTTGATTTCACTATCTTTCGCTTTGGCTTCGGCCAGCAGTTCCCGAACTTGGGACTCGAGCACCGCCTTCTCCCCGCCTTCGTGCTCTTGCCTGGGCCTCGTGGAAGTGGTCCTCAGGTGCTTAGTAGGGGTGGGGGTGCTGGAAGAAGTCGGACTGGACACCGACTTCCTGGGGTTGGAGGGACCGCGTGGCACAGTTCTCTCTCTTGAGACGGTTACTGAAAGTTCTCGAGGAGCTGGAATGCCCGTCCTTTTGGTTGCTGTCACAGCCCCTAAGGACACAAGGAGGAGAAACCAATGAACAAGGCAAGCGCTTTTATAAATGAAACCCAAGGGACTTCAACTCACATGGGATAGTGAAGAGGCTAGATGTTGCCCTTTATCACCCCCCCCACCCAACACTCTGGATGAGTATTTGGGTCCGACTGGAGCTTCTGTGCCTCCTCCCGCAGCCCTATACTTGGAGGGAGGCTGGACTCCAAGCCTGAGCTCTTTCTCATAACTGCATCCCAGCCACAGTTGCTGGTTCAAGGCATGGGCACGCCCCTCAACCCAAGTCAATGGAACAGCAGGGGAGGGGTTCGGGGTGAGTTCCTGAATCATATACAGTTTGGGGGTGGCTGCCACGCCTTTCATCACAAGAGGAGAATGCAGCGTACAGAAAGAAGGAAACCAAATTCTTAGTAGCACCGTGGAGTTACCCTATCTGTCAACCCTGGAGCTCAGCCTGGCGCCGGCCGTTCCAATGACACAAACCAATAAATACCCTTTGTCCACATCACCGTTAACTGGGTTTTCTGTAACTTGCAGCTTAATGCATCTGAACCGTAACCCTGGCAACCGGACAGCCTCCTGACAAAACGCAGGTTTCATCTTCAACTCTTTAAATGCTTTTTTAAAAATTCACCAACATCATGTGAATGGGCACCAATCTGACCGGGAAATCACGACACACAAAAAATACCAAGTTAAGACTAATCTAGCCCAGTGACATACTGCCTTAATCATAGGTGGCAACGGTGAGCTTATTATTTGCATTCAATAAGAGTAAACGGAGTGGGGCCATCTTACATGTATCTGTGGCAAGGTTTTAGATGTTAAAGGGATTTACACAGTACGGAAGTGATACAGAACTTTAATGGGAAATGTAAGGTGAGGAACTGTTTTCTATTTTGGTCTATACTACATGATGATATTAAAATAAATTCTGGGGGTGAAAACCTAGACATTAATTTCCTATATGCCTTAGAAACGAAACCCACCTCAGAGGTTAAAGTATAAATGAAAAGTCTGGACCTATCTTACAAACTCGAAGACCCTTGATGAATCGAGGCTAACTGTTGTGTGACTTATCTAACTCTGCTCGTTGGGCTGAAGGTCCCCAGTGACAAAGGACCCTAGAAGGAGTCACCAATCCCTAGGGCTGCACAAGGTAGGAGGTGGGGGGGGGGATGCCCGCACAGACTGGCATCGATCGGCCCCATTCCACAAGGGCAGAGGCAGAAACCTAAGCCTGCGGCCAGGGCTGCTACTAAGGAGCACCTGCAGATCCGAGCATCCTGAAATGGGAGGTGATGATGTGAAGGCCAATGGCATTCACTGCTGTGTCTAACAGTCAAGTGCTTTTGAAAACTTTGACATAATAAACGCTAAGGTGGGGGCACCTGGGTGGCTCAGTTGGGTGGGCAGCAGACTCGACTTCGGCTCAGGTCATAATCTCGGGGTCCTAGGATCAAGCCCCCGTATGTCCCCAGGCTCTGCACTCAGCAGGGAGTCTGCTCCTCCCTCTGCTCATGCTCTCTCTTTCAAATAAATAAATAAGATTTTAAATAACAATAATATTATTATTTATAATATGTAATATAATTTAAATATATTTATATAACATATATAGTTATGTGTTTATAAAAATAAACATTATTTATAGTATTTGTATAATTTATATGATTATAATAAATATTCTAATTATATTTGTTATTAATAAATAAAATCTTATTTATTTATTTGACAGAGAGAGATTGAGAGCACACAAGTGGGGGAGTGGGAGAGGGAGAAGCAGGCTCCCCACTGAGCAGGGAGCCTGAAGGGGTCTCGAGCCCAGAACCCTGGGATCATGACCTGAGCCGAGGGCAGATGCTTAACTGACTGAGCCACCCAGGTGCCCCAGTAAATAGCTAAGCTGTCACACAAATATACAGAAAAAATACGGTTTTTAAAGTAACTTTTTCAAACTAAGTTACTGGAAAGCTAAGAGCACTATGATACACACGCAGTACTTTTGGGTGTCTGACTTGCATCCTACTGGAGAAAACCCTCGGCGAAGAAGAGATTCATTTAATTATTCTTGTAAAATGAAGATTGCAATCACCCAGCAATAAAACATTTTAGTAACACTGAATGAAGTCATCCTGGCGGTGGCAAGGGCCCCTGAGGAGAAGGGAAGATGAACTCCAGTTTTGCTCTAACTGTCATCTGATCAGGCAGCCGGGAGGGCCCAGCGATGAGCATCACTGAGCCGCTGGCCGTTCCTTATACGGCCCCTGAAACTGAGGCTCCTTTGCGACCGTTGGTCGTTGGTCGGTGCGGCAGACGGGCAGGCCTCCAACAAGAGCAGCTCTGTCATCATTTCCAGGGGAACTCGGCCCTTCTGCCGCCAAATCTTAGTTTACTCTCCGTGGAGGTGTTACTACTTGCGCCTTACCTAAACCACGAGGAATTTTTTTCGTATGTCAAAACACATTTGTGAAAGACATCCAGCTGTGTGTTAGGAAATACACAATCCAGTCATATTTGTCACTACATCCGTGGTTTTTCTGTAAATCCCTTCTGACACCTCATCAACACCGAAGGAAGTCACTGCTAGAATTGTTTTTCTAAGTTTTTTGGTTTTTTTTGTCTGTGTTTTTTAGAGGTTCTTCCCAGCTTTGTACACCACACCATTTCCCAAACTGTAATGACCAGAGGTTAAGTGTAGAGGGTTGCAAAAAGTCATCGTGGGACCAGACTAAGGTTGGTGCGTGGCGGCTCACCGGCCCATACGTGCGGGTCTGCAGCGCAGCTGTCCCTTGTCCAGATCGCTCTGAATATAATCAGTCAGAAGGCTCTACTACTCCGTCTACCTCAAGTACTGTGAGTGAAGAAGCCTCACTGCTGAGTGGCTCAGCTGGTTGGGCGACTGCTTTCGGCTCAGGTCAAGATCCCAGAGTCACAGGATCGAGTCCTGCTTCTCCCTCTGACCCTCCCCCACTCACTCTCTTGAATAAATAAATAAAACCTAAAAAAAGCAGCAGCCTCACTGCTGAGCAATATATCCTGGAACCCGAAAAGGGACACAGCACCGCGGCAAGGGGGACACAGAGGTGGCTGGAAGCCTGGGGCTGATGGAACAGGGACGGCTCGGCTGGCACTCTCACTTCGTGGGTCTTTACCCCATCCTCGCACCAGACCATCACTTATTCCTACTGAGGTTGGCTGTCTAACTGCATGAAGTTAAAAACAAGCTCCACCTCATAATTGGGAAGACTAATATGATTAAAAAAAAACAAAACACGTTTGACATGTTGCATTTTATTTTTTTAAAGATTTTTATTTATTTGACAGAGAGAGACATAGCAAGAGAGGGAACACAAGCAGGGGGTGAGGGAGAGGGAGAAGCAAGCTTCCCGCTGAGCAGGGAGCCCGACACGGGGCTTGATCCCAGGACCCTGGGACCATAATCTGAGCTGAACACAGACGCTCAACGACTGAGCCACCCAGGTACCCCTGATATGTTACATTTTAAAATGCCAAATGAGGGGCACCTAGGTGGCTCAGTTGGTTAAGTGTCACCTTCTGCTAAGGTCATGATCTCAGGGTCCTGGGATTGAGTCCACATCAGGCTCCCTGCTCAGCGGGCAGCTTTCTCCCTCTCTCTTTCCCCCTCCCTACTTGGGCTCTCTCTCTTGCTCACTCTCTCAAATAAGTAAAAAAATCTTTAAAAGAAAAACAAATTAAAATGTCCTCTCCTCTTTCTTTTTTTGGTAACCAATCAATCAGTCCCTAAAACCTGCTGTTTCTGGAAATGTTTCCATATTTTTGCTTTGTTTTCCTTTTGGTATGGATGCAGTCCAGGTCCTTAAGAATGTTCCGTCTAAACTTCTGAACCTCGCTCACAAGTCCTTCTGATTCCAGTCTCTCCCAACTTGGAGACATAATGGACCAATATCCCTTAAACATCTTGCTTGCTGTTCTATTCCAGAATCTGTAAGCATTTCCCCCCCAGCTGCATCAATGTCAAACTTCTTCCCTGGGCTTTCAGGATCAGGCATAACATGGTCCAAATCAACATATCCAACCATTTCATTTTAGGGGTTTTTTTCCCCCCTCCCAACATACCTATTTAACCCATTCCATGTTCCCAATATATCTATGGCTTATTGAAATAGCATTTCCTTTCCACTGGATCCTTCTGATGGGCATTTAAACATGCCTAAGTCTCTTCAGTTACAAAAAAAAAAAAAAAATCTGGGGACACCTAACTGGCTCAGTCGGTAGAGCCCATGACTCTTGATCTTGTGGTATGAGTTCGAGCCCCACACTGGGTGTAGAGATTGCATAAAAATAAAATCTTTTAAAAAAAGAAATCTGGAGTCCACATTGTTCTCCAACTACTATCTGATCCTGTTTACTGGCTGTCTTCCCTTTTCCCCTTTCATTCACTCGTCTATCCATTGCCATTACTCAACCAAAACCATGTGTGCTGAGGCCATTGATGACCTCTACGTGGGCCAACACAATGGATATCATCCGTCCTCTTAGCACAGCTGGCACAATTCCCTCCTTTCTGAAACACGCTTCTAATGTCCCACTCTCCTGGTTTCTCTCTTAGCTCAGCAGCGGTCCTCTGTTGCTCTCCTTTGCTAGCTCCTCCTTCTCCCTGTGTTTCTATTTGTCAAAAACTTCAGACCTAGGTCCTGGGCCATTTTTCTTCTCTTATTACAAATTATTTTCCTGGTGATTCTACTCCATCTCATGATCTTAAAATGCCACCTATATACTGAAGACTCCCTAACTAACTCTCTTATATGGAGCTCTCATCTGAGCAACAGATCTGAATATCAAACTACTTACTCGATCAGCATAACTGAATTATAACAAAAGTACCTCTACTTTAGATTAAAGGCATAAGGGTAGACTAAGAAAGAGTAAACAGAATGTGCAAAAGGCCTGGAGTGCAGAGAGCCCTGGCAAGGAGGGGGCTGATAAAGAAGGAAGCTCATTAATAGAGAGAGCTCAAGGAAGGCCTCACTGACAGAGCTGGAGATTCAAGGTGCTATACATCCATTAAAACAAGGCCAGAATGCTTGGAAGAAAGAAAAAGACAGTGCAAGAAAAAGCTCTCAAAAATTTTAAATACTTTTTGGGGCACCTGAATGGCTCAATGGGTTTAAGCCTCTGCCTTAGGCTCAGGTCATGATCTCAGGGTCCTGGGATCGAGCCCCACATCGGGCTCTCTGCTCAGCAGGGAGCCTGTTTCCCCCTCTCCCTCTGCCTGCCTCTCTGCCTACTTGTGATCTCTCTCTCTCTGTAAAATAAATAAATAAAATAAAATAAAAAATTTTTAAATACTTTTTTTTTAATTAAAAGATTCAATAGGAAGGGTGGAATGCAAAATCAAGGAACTCTCCCAATATGCAGAAAAAAATTAAAACAAGATGGAAACAGAAAAGATAAACACTCAGGGCCAATCCAAAAGATCACATAATCAAGTAACAAAAGATCCAGAAATAGAAGTGCATGGGTGGCTCAGTCGGTTAAGCGTCCGACTCTTGATTTCGACTCAGGTCATGATCTCAGGGTTGTGATATTGAGCCCTGAGTCCTGTTCTGCCCTCAGCTCAGAGTCTGCTTGAGATTCTCTCTCTGCCCCTCCCCCCGCATGTATACGTGCTCTCTAAATAAATAAATAATTAAATAAGACCTTAAAAAAAAAAAAAAAGACCCAGAAATACAGACCTGTGGAAAGAGAGTGGAGGAAATTCCCAAAAAACTGACATGAGAGAATCCCTCAAAGCTGAAGAATATTGACTCCAGAACTCGTGTCACACAAAATGAATGAAAAAGAGTCACATGAAGGTACAATACATCTTCTATAAATTTTCAGTACACCAAGGACGCCTACAAGTTTGGGGAAGGGGTGTGAGCGTGAGACATCATCATTCATTATAGGAATACTGAATTCTCAGAGGCAATAAAGCAAATGCTTTCAAAGTTCTCAGGGAAAACAATTTTCTTTCTTTTTTTTTTTTTAAAGATTTTTAATTTATTTGACAGAGAGAAACACAGTGAGAGAGGGAACACAAGCAGAGGGAATGGTAGTGGGAGAAGCAGGCTTCCTGCCGAGCAGGGAGCCTGATGTGGGGCTCAATCCCAGGACCCTGGGATCATGACCTGAGCCGAAGGCAGACGCTTAACAACTGAGCCACCCAGGCGCCCCAGGGAAAACAATTTTCAATCTAGAATTCTATCCTCAACCTAACCAAAAACCAATCATAGAAGTAGAAAACACATTTTAAAACATATGAAGACTCAGAAAAAAATTAAACTATAAAAAATTAAACTATAACACTCTAAGTAAGTTATTTGAAAACAAAGCGGTAAACCAAAGAGAAAGAGGGTGAATGATCCTGGAAGAGCAGAGGTTTTAACAGAGCACCCCAGTCAAGGAAAGTCTCTGGATGATACTCAAGATGATACGGATTTGTCTGGAGAACAAATCCAAATTGGCTCAAGAGAATAAAGTGCCTCTGAGGAAATTTTCTTTGAAAGAACATCTAATTGGATGAAGAGTATGAAAAAGAATGAGGATATAATAAAAACAGTGAGAAAACCAGAAACTTCATAAAAACAAGAAGTTGCATAAGAAAGGTCACAAAACCATAACAGATGACTTTACTCTGCTGGGAATATATATATATAGTCACAATTACATTGATACTATTTCAATTGATCTATACACAATATGCAAGATGATTTTAGAAAACACTGGAATATTATCCTAGCTAGGAAAAAAGTTAAAGTAGAGAGGTGCCTAGTGGGCTCAGTCGGTAGAGGATGTGACTCTTGCTCTCAGTGTTGTGAGTTCGAGCCCCACATTGGAGCTTTAATCTTTAAAAAAAAGATTAAAAAGCTTTTTAAAAAAGTGAAAGTACAAATGAAAGACACAGGGAGGTAGACCACAGGTGGAAAAAGCTGGTAGAAATGGTAGTGACCATAATACCCAACCTCATCCTGCAAATGGCAAGTTTCAAAGATACTATATATGATTGACAAAACAAGAAATAAAGATGGAAAACGTTACTGAAATAAAGGACATAAACAAGAAAGGAACTTTAAAAAGTGACATTAAGACTCTGGGAGGAGGTGAAGTTGTGAGTTAAATCCTCATCTGTCAGAGGAGGAATCAACAAAATGTCTAAATTTGGAAAACCAAAAAACAGCTATGTCAGGAGAATGAGAAGACAAGCCACAGGCTGGGAGAAAATACTTGCAAAATACGGATCTGATTAAAGGGCTGTTATCCAAAACAGAGAGCTCAAGAATAAGAAAACCAACAACTCAATTAAAAATGGGCAACATACCTGAACAGACACCTTGCCAAAGAAGATACACAGACAGCAAATAAGCACATGAAAAGATGTTCCACACCACCTGTCATTAGGGAACTGCAAATTAAAACAACAATGAGAGACCACTATACACCGATGAGAATGGCTAAAATCCAAAACGCCGACAACACCTCCTGCTGATGAGGAAGTGGAGCAATATGAAAGCTCATTCATTGCTGGTGGGAATGCAGAATGCTACGGCCACTGGGGAAGACGGTTTGGCAGTTCCTTACAAAACTAAACATACTCTTTGCCATGATTCAGCAATCGCATCCCTTGGTATTTACCCAAATGAGTTGAAAAATCATGTCTACGCACAAACTGGCACAAAGCTGTTCACAGCAGCTCTATTCATAATGGCCAAAACATGGAAGCCACCAAGATGGCTTTCAGGAGGTGAATGGAGCAACCACGATACATCCAGGCAATGGAGTATTACTCAGTGCTAAAAAGAAATAAATGCACTATGAAGCTATGAAAAGAGGAAGGAACCTTAAATGCAGATTGCTAAGAAAAAGCAGCCAATCCGAAAAGGCAACGTACTGTATGACTTCAACTACCTGATATTCTGGAAATGGCAAAATTACGGAGACAGCAGAAAGATCAGTGGTTGCCACGGGTTGGGGGAAGGAAGAACGAACAGGGGGAGCACAGAGGACTCAGAGGGCAGTGAGTCTATTCTGCATGACACTATCATGATGGATACATTTGTCCAAACCCACAGAATGTAAACCATGGACTCTGGGTGACGGTGATGTGTCAACGTAAATGCATCGATCGTAACAACTGTACCACTGTGGTGAGGGACGCTGATGGTAAGGGAGACTGTGCACACTTGGGTTGGATGGGGGTTGGATGGGCACTCTGTGCTTTCCCAATTTTGCTGTGCCCAAAACTGCTCTAAAAGTCTACTTAAAAAAAAAAAAAAAATGCAGCTTACACCGGTATAAGTGGATAAAACTTTGAGAAGTGGGACAACAAATGGGAAAGTGGAGGGCAACAGCAGTTTTGCTATTGGTGAGAAGGGGCCCTGTCCTACTCCATTTTCGAACCCGTGCATAGATGACCTTGGATAATAGGAATGGAGAAAAAGATATGGGAATCTTTGTGAACACGGTGCGGAAGTAGGTAATCAGCAGTCAGTTGGTTTTACGGGCAGCACTGTTCCTTTGGACTCGGACGAGTGAGATAAAAACAAGAAGTCTGAGGTGACACAGCCATAAGGAACTAGGCCTGGTTATCAAATCTCGGGCCGCACCTCGCCGGTGGCTGCAAAGTCATGTTTTCCTAGCTACGCCAAACCCGTGGGGTGTTTCAGTGGAGTGTCTTTTAGAGATTCACATGTCTCATATGAAACTTCATGGAAACTCCTTTGCAAACCAAATGGAGGGGAAAAAAAAAAAAAGCACAAAAGAATCCTACACAGGCTAATGAACCAAATTACTTGCTCATTTTGCTGCCTTTGTGAAAAGCAAACAGGAGGGTCCACATTCAGAGATGGGTTTTTTTAATAGCATAAAAGTTTTCTGTCTTGTCTTCATTTCGCACCCCCTCCTTTTTTTTTTTCTTCTTCTTTTTCCTCAGAATGCCTAATTAATTTTACGCGCACTCCACCTGCTCAGCGGCTTGGGTGAGAAGTGAAAACACTTGTAAACTTGCGTCCTTCTCTTTCCCACAGAGCCACACTGTTCCACGGCCACCGTGAGCAGTGCTCCAGACGGGAGAGGGTCTCTGAACTAAAGCCCCCTGACACTCCGTGGGGGCTCCGGCCTCGGGAGGACACAGTGACCACTCTGTGCCGGGCTCACAGCAAGATAAGGCAGGAGACAAAGCGGCAGTGTTGACGAGAAGAGATAATAGCACAGGCTGAAGGGCTCCTTGCGGGAGGCCCACACGGCCGGGTGCTGGCATTTCCAGGAGGAGCCAAAATGCAAAAGGGCTCTGGAAGGGCAGCTCCCAACATGCCATCTGAAAAGCACAGATGGGCGGGGATGTCTCCTGTCCACTGAAACGGAAGTGGCTGGGGGAACGGTTGGTCTCGCAATTCACTGTGCGTGTGCTGGGTTAGCCTCCTGGCCCACCGTGTGGGCCAAATGAAACCTTCACAACACCTCTGCACAGGAGGTGCACCCCGCCACCCCCCGCTGGGTCCCTAAGCAGCAAACACTAAGGAGGAGGAGCTGAGGGCAGTGCGCCTGGAGTGCATTGGAAGATCTGCCTCTCTATGTGCAGCCTTCCTTTCGGTAGAGAAGAGAAAAGATCCACTTCCCAATTTGTGAGTCTTCCTGGGGAGGGAGGGAGGGTTGTGGAGCCCAACGCGGGGCTGGAACTCATGACCCTGAAATCAAGACCCGAGCTGAGATCGAGAGTCGGATGCTTAACCGACAGAGCCACCCGGGCGCCCCCTACCCATCTGTGAGTCTTGATGTAACCAAGAGTGACCCATTCTAGATCACGGTTTAGCTCTGACTCCCTAAAATTACACGCTTGGCTCAGTGATAGCGCCATGTCATAGCAATCAGCGAGAAACTTCCAAGTGCCATCATTAAAAGATACCGAATTCAATTACAGAACTGGCAATTACAGAAATGAGAGAATTAGGTGGACCAGGCGTGCCGAAATAGGATTATCTGGATTACCATCACTTTTTTCTGTTTTTTTCTTAAACCACGCATAGGTCAAACCATAGAACTTTAAGGAACTGACTACATTCTTTAAACGGGGAGTTCACAATGCGGGAAATGATAATACCGGTTTATGTGCGCAGAGCTTTGGCTTTCAAAGCATCTTCATACACATTAATTTGAGGCTCACAAAAATCACTTGGCAAAGTATTGTTATCTTCATTTTATGCGTAAGGAAACTGAGAGACAGAGAGGTTTCACAATTTGCCCATGGGTCTCATAATAAGTACGTCTTCTGATACCTAAGGAGGCACAAAATTGTATTATTTCAGAACTGGAGGACACAGATAAATCATGTAGCCTAATCTTTCATACCAAGAAGCAGGGACAAGAACCGGTCTTTGTTGCTATTTACCAAAGTGTCATGTACCAATTACCAACGAAGATTTCCAGGGAGAAAGAAGCTGGCATTAGACAGCCCCTTCCTCTGTGGGAAGCGCAGAGAGTTGGACAATCCTTCTTTATATGTGCCTCAATTCGATCTTCATGAACGTGGCACGTGTTGGTTCCAGTTCTGAGACAATCCGGAACCACAAAGAACAAAACGACTGCTTCTTCCACAAGACATCTGAATGTGTGAGGACAGCTCTGTTTCTCCTTGGTTTTCTACTCTGTAAGCGGAGCATTCCTAATCCTTCCCACCAGGCCTCACAGGACCCGGGGTCATTCATCGGGTGGACTGCCTGGGGAGTCTCTGACTTAGCAACATCCCTCTGCAACGTTACCCAGAATCTCAAAAATGTGCAGATGTGGTCACTACGAGCAAGGAATCTCCTAGTCACAGGAGAACACGCAACTCAAGCTTGCAACAGTCAAATGAGACGTTTCTGGCTCACATAACTGGAACTCTGGGGCCAAGTCTGGCTTGGGGTCCAGCACAACTGAAGAATGTTCTCGTGGCCCATGGCTCTCCCTCCCCTGCTCCTGCCTTCCTCAACAGGCCGCCTTCATCAGTGAGCTGCCTTGCCTCACGGCAGGGGGAGGTCTGGATGGTTCCAGACCTCACACTTGCAGGCCATCACACCCAGGGAAGAGGCCCCAACAAATGTCTCCTCGGATCTCATTCTGCCTGGGTCCCTACGCACCACCCCCCAACTCATGAAGGTCAAGGTGATAACGCTGATTCGATGAAAGCGCGAGAGAACAGGGGAATTATCCAAGGAGACTTCCTGACAGGAATTCGTGTTAGCAGATGCTGGGAACAAACCTCAAACGAATTGTGCCCGTGGCGTGGTCTGACCAACACTGAGGTAGCTCCCGGGGGTACGGCGTGCTGGTGTAGAAAAGCAACATATAGGAAATGGTATAGTACACCAGCTTCAAGCAAATAAAAAAGGCTGCACCCACCCCCACCCCACCCCACCCCGCGCAGGATATTAGATGACAACTGAAAATTACGTACGCTGTTTAGCAAGTTACCCTTGCTTCAGGACAAAGTCTCCCCATAACTTCATGGCTGCAAAGAACCATTTTATTCCACAGGTCAGGATTTTGGGAAAGATTAGCTGGGCAGTTCTTTTTTTTTTTTTTTAAGATTTTATTTATTTATTTGACAGAGAGAGATCACAAGTAGGCAGAGAGAGAGGGGGAAGCAGGCTCCCAGCTGAGCAGAGAGCCCGATGCGGGGCTCGATCCCAGGACCCTGAGATCATGACCTGAGCTGAAGGTAGAGGCTTAACTCACTGCGCCCCTGGCCGGGTAGTTCTAACTTAGTTAGATGCTGTCCGGCGGCTGCAGTCCCTACGCTGGCCGGGGCTCTGTCACTTGAAGACTGGCTGGGCCGGACGGGCCAGCTGGCTCGCTCCTACAGAGGAAGTGACAACCAATGCCGTCACATGGGAGTTGAGCTGGACCGCTGGAGTTGGGGGAGGGTCTCCAGCAGGGTGGTCTTTGGGTGGCTGAACCCATTATAGAGTGGCTCAGGGCTCCAGGGGTATTTCTGCACACAAGGGGGGAGTTCCCTGCATGGCCTCTTATAAGCCAGCCGTGGTGGTCACACGGGGTCACTTCTGTCCTATTCCACAGGCTGAAGCAATCCTAGGTCTGCCTGGAGTTAAGGCTCACATTCCTTGACGGAGTCAGTGGCAGAGTCACTGTGGAAGCGTGCACGGGGTGGGAGGCAGATAGTTTCCATCTCTGGAAACTACAATTCATCACGCCTCATTAGGCTGATGGCACAGTTTTCTCTCGTAAAGCCATTCACTGTGTGCCTCTGTTTCCCACGACGGTGTTCTCATCGTTAAAATGTCGAGACAGGGAAGCGAATGGCAATTCTGCTGACAATCTGCCAGTTCCGAAGAGACACGGAAGAAGGTGGTAAAGTCCACTCTGGTAAATGTAAGATTCTCAGTGTTTGGACACTCTCTTGGGCAAACCAGTACCATTTCTTCGGTACAGTGAGAAGTAAAGGCATGTGGCTCGGCAGGTCAAGCGTCTAACTCCTGATTTCAGCTCAGGTCATGATCTCGGGGTCACGAGATTGAGCCCTGCATCCAGTGTGGAGCCTGCTTAAGATTCTCTCTCTCCCTCTCCCTCTGTCCCTCCTCCCACCCCTGCTCCCTCTGTATCTCACTCTAAAATAAACAGATAAATATTTATGTTGTTGCTTCACCATGTTCTTCAAAATCAAGCTCTAAGAGCAATAAAAATACGTTTGGCATTTTACCACCCCAAGAATAAAATGAACCTACCCTTTTCCTTGACTTATCTCATTAATATGTTTAATTTAAAGAAAGAAAAACAGTCTTCTCCTACGTACAACTTAGTCTGCAGGGGATACGTTACACGTATTAGCTCATTTAAACCCTTTATAGCAGGTGCTGACCACATGCGTATATTATGTCGCAGGAAAAGGAAGCAGAGGTGGGTGCAGGTACCTTGCCCAAGGTTACACGGCTTGAGCTGGGATTTCGAACCCAGGAAACGTGGTCTCCAAAGTTCATACTCTTAGTCAACAAACCCTCCCCTCTGCAAATAGAAATGATAACGCTCTTTCCGAAACTGACATAATCAAGATCCCCCACTTTCCTGAGCTATGTGTTGGAAGTAAGAGATATGGAAAGAATGTGTTCTTCTGTGTCTTTGGTCTGGGATCGTAACACATGCGTATGTGACAGAGAGCTGTCAACTTGCCTTTGTGACTTCTACTTTAACACTACGGCATTTGCAGTCTTCCAGGAGAGCGGAAATAGAGCTAACTTGTTCTCTTCAATAATAGAGAAGTACTTCATGGGAAGGATGAACTACAATTTCTTCAACCAGTTCCTGCCGAGGAACATTCAGATTGTTCCCAAATTTGGGCGACTCCAAAAAAAGTACTGCAATTAACAAACCTTTCCTCCATTCACTACATACTCAAGTACTGGTGCTTTTATTTCTAGAGCACAGAATCCCCCAGAATGGGATTGCTTTGTCAATGGGAACGCATGCTTTCAATCGCAACGGCTCCTGCTGGACTGCCTTCCAAAGAGATCACGACCATCCCCGCTGCCGCCAACAATGCACGGGAATAACTGTCTTTATACCCTCATCAGCTACTGGGAGTTACTACTCTTCTTGACGGGTGCAAAATGATTTCGTTTGATTTCCATTTCTCCGATTACAACTGATGTTCGATATCTTTCCTTCTCCTCCCCCTCCCTCTCTCCCTCGCACTGAATTGTTTATCATACTATTGCCAACTGACCTGTACGACCACCGTACCAGATAGTTTATGGGCATACCTCATAGATTCGGGATATTTTGCAATATTCGCCCCAGCTTATTCCCTATGTCTAAGCTGAGCCTGGATACACCTCAGTATTTCTTCTCTTCTCCTTTCTCAGTAATGTGACTTTTGCGGGGGTGAGGGGGGCACTTGGTTTCAGAATAAGGACATTCTCCAGCCTCTTTTGCATCTGGGGGCGGCTGGGTGACTAAGTTCCAGCCCACTGGGGGCAGTAGCTTCTGGAAGCTCTCCTTTCCAGGCAGTGCTCCCCCCTTCCTCCACTCTGCTGCCTGATACACACTTGCCGTATGTGGGACCCTGAGGTCAGGATCTCACCTAGTGGAACCACATGTCAGCAAGAACCAAGGCTCAGCCCCTTCGAGCCCCAGGCTGGCCTGGACCCCGTACCCAGACCTGAGACATGAACTCGGGTTTTGTTTAACAAAATACAAACTTCTTGACCAAGCTGAGTAAGCTTTTATTGCTACACAGTCAAATCCCTACTTTCATTTATATGTCATTCATACTTATTTAACATGGAAGGTGGAGGACACACTATACGTAAAACATTTTAAAGAATTTAATAAACTGCGTGTTTCTTAAATATGTTAATTACATATAATACCTTATTGCCTTATGTAACATATATTAATACATTACACTTTGATTTATATGTACATATTTAAAATCACATTATATAAAACATAGACATTTCGAAACATGGACCTCGTACTCATGCTTTGAGAACACTTTTATCCACATTCAGCCCATGTGTTCTCTCAGCGCTGCCCTCTTCACGATGAAGGCCACTATTCGGCCTTCTCTCCCATGTTACCAGAGAGCCATCTAAGTAATCTGTTTCAAGATTTGGCATTTTTTGAATCCAAGACGGCAATCACGCTATCACTGAAAATTCCATACCAAGTCTCAAATACATATTTACATGGTATCTTGTCAATTTCTTTAAAAAAAAAAAAAAAATCTTCCTGTGAGTGTATATCAGTGACCTACAACAGAACCACTTATTATGGGGCGCCTGGGTGGCTCAGTCATTAAGCGACTGCCTTTGGCCCAGGTCAGATCCCAGGGGCCTGGGATCGAGCCCCGCATCGGGCTTTCTGCTCAGCGGGAAGCCTGCTTCTCCCGCTACAGTTCCCTCTGCTTGTGTTCCCTCTCTCGCTATGTTTCTCTCTGTCAAATAAATAAAAAATCTTTCAAAAAAAAAAAAAAGAACCACTTATTGTAAACTCATATAATCTTTCAAAGCCTCCATTTAACGTAATACTTGCAACTATGGGATTATACTCCACAGAATATATTGCAAGTTTGGTTTAAATTTGCCTCCCTTTTTCTAAATCAGCTCTGTCAGGTGATCTCTAGAAATCTAGGCTCTAAAATTAAAACTGAGGTTATTTTAGTCTGATTCCCCTGAATCTTACTTTGTTATTCAGAATCAAGTAATTAAGAACATGTCGCCTGGTTAAAAATGACACTTTGAAAGTCCTGAATGTAAGGAGCTTCCTTTTTTTTCCTCCTAAGAAATAATTCTGGGGAGAAATTAGTCTCATATCCAGGCATATTAATTTGAGATGGATTAATAATTTTATAATATTAAATATGCCCCTCCTGGAATGGAGTACAGCTTCTCCATTATTTCAAGTCTTATTTTAAGAACCACAAGGAGAGGGGTGCCTGGGTGGCTCAGTGGGTTAAAGCCTCTGCCTTCGGCTCAGGTCATGATCCTAGGGTCCTGGGATCAAGCCCCGCGTCGGGCTCCCTGCTCAGCAGGGAGCCTGCTTCCCCCTCTCTCTCTGCCTACTTGTGATCTCTCTCTCTGTCAAATAAATAAATAAAATCTTAAAAAAAAAAGAACCACAAGATTTAATATCTTTATTAAATTATTAAATTAAATTAAATTAAAGTTAAAATTATTCCTAGATATTTTATGTTACCTGTAAACTGGATTTTTTTTCAATTCTTACCATTAACTAGTTATTGCTAGTACAGGAAAAAAGCTATTATTTTTTTCTATATTCATCTCACACACAGTCACTTACAAATTCCCTTATTTTTAGGTCTAATTTTTCTTTTCAATATTTAAGCCAAAGATATTTTTGCCTTATTACATTAATACTAAAGCAATGTAAAATAATAATGATAATACTTAAGTTTTATACTTTTTCCAGGACTAAGTTTGTGAATTTATATTTTGTCACCTTTTTTGAGTATATTGTTATACACTGAATTCCTCATTTCCTTCATATCGGTAACAACAGATCCTGACTCATTTTTAATATTTTTCCTCTTCTTTTCTTTAATCAGAGATCACTTCCATTATTTGTCTTTTCAAACAACTAGTGTTTGGTTTGATTTCTCTTCTTTACGGTTCTATGTCTTCTACCTTGTGCCTTTCAGCTTTTAACACGATTATTTCTCTTTCTTTTCTTTTGTTTTTCTCCTAGTTTCATAGGTTGATTGTTTCACTCATACATTTTCAGTCCTTTTTCTCTTATGGTAATAAAAGCATCCATGATCATACATTTTGCAGCTACACAACTCTCCTCCCTTTGTGTACTTCTAGAGTATTCATAATTTGTTTTGACTTCCTTTTGGTGCAGAAATTATTTAAACACTGTGTCTCTGAATTCCAAAGTCATTTTTTTAAAACGATTATCTTTTTATCATTAATTTCACTGGATTAAGATGACGGATTATTGCATTTAAAATCGGAATTTTTATATTTTGCTTTTCATTTTTGGTGACAAAGTACGTGACCAACATCTGCAAACAACTCCTAGATCTAAAGAATGTATATTCCCTGTTCCATAAATGTGTTGAATCTTTTATTTATAACCTCTATATTTTTGCTTCTTTTATTTGTTTGTTTCGGAGGCTGAAAACTGGCAGCCTGCAAGCTACAGATATGTTTTATTTGGCTGGCAAAGTGCTTTAAAATGTATGAATCTCAATGCCTTTAGGCAAGGCATGCATTCTCTAGTTCACTGTGCAATTCCCAACATCTCTGCTGTCTTACACCCAATAATTCACATATCCATGCTGCCCACATGGTCCCCGTGGGCATCCAAGTTAGCAACCTAGTCTCCCAGGCCTGTCAAATTAGAAAAGCCACATAATTAACATCTTCTGGTATAGTATAGTTTTTTTTTAAAAATAAATGCTTCCTTTATTTCCAGTTTTTGTTCTATGTATTTTGTTGCTGAAAGATTGAAGACGGTTACATATATTTGGTTTTAATCAGTATGTAATATCCCTCTTTGTCCTGTTCAACGTTTCTGCTCTTACGTTCTGCTCTGCGGGGTGCTAATATTGCTCCTATTTGTTCTTTAATCGGTGAATTTAGCTCAAGAATATTTATTGTGGGGCTTTTCTTTTACTTTCTTGTTTCTGCTTCATTTTGTTTCCTGTTTATTAACTTTTTGTTTGTTTGAGGATTTTATTTATTTGACAGAGAGAGACATGGCGAGAGAAGGAATACAAGCAGGGGGAGTGGGAGAGGGAGAAGCAGGCTTCTCGCCAAGCAGGAAGCCTGATGCGGGGCTGGATCCCAGGACGCTGGGATCATGGCCTGAGCCAAAGGCAGACGCCCAACCGACTGAGCCACCCAGGTGCACCTTATTAACTCTTCTTTCATCTCTTTTCCTCCCTTCACTTTTGCCGATTTGATATTGCTGTATTTTATTCCTTTCTGACTTGCTTACCAGGAATTATCATCCTCAATCCCTCTTCTTCCCGGTTCCTTGCTAACAAAGACGAGATTAATTTTAAAGTAATTTGATCTATGAAGGCTTTGAATTTGAACGTGCAATCGTGGTTTTGCTGAGCTACTCTAGAGTTTTCAGTTCTGTGCCCTTGTCTAGATTTTCCCTGAAAGTATGATCTTTTTTTTTTTTCCCAAGAATCCCGCTTTACAGTTACATTATGAATTTTTGGGTGCATTGGCATCCTCGATTTATATCCGCCGTGTTACAGGCTGCATGATTCAGTGCTCATCCCAGTGCCTGATATCCTTGATCTTCCTCTGGCTGGAGGTTTCGGCTGATCCAATTACCAAGATCTAATTGGTCGTCTGAGTATTTGCTCACGTAGGGCATAATAAATCCTTCAGGTCTAAAAATATCCTTTTTTACTCTCATTCATTAAGGGATAGCTGAGCAGGAGAATTTGTAACTGGCCTTCTTTCTGATGACCTAGCTTTTCCACTCTCCTTTCCTAAGCTTGGGGACTTCCCTACTTCATTAGTCTTTTGAAGGCAGGGTCCTCCTTCCATTGCATTAGCTGAAAATAGCTGTTTGCTTTCGCAGCCCCCCTCTACAAGCTTAGCTGGCCCCTTGACCCTGCCAGTGGTTACACCTAACCCAGACTTTGACTCAGGAACCAGGGCTACAAAGCGAGGACCAGGATGGGAAGTGCACGCCGGCTGGGTATAGAAGACTTCCAGTTCCTTCTGGTCAACAGTCTCAACCGTTTGACACTGTCCTAGCTGCTGGTGCGTGAGCATTTCAACGCCGTCCTAATTCCCCTCCAAACTGACCTATCTTCCTGTCTAGAAGTTGGCAGGATTTCTATCTCTATTGTTGCAGTTCAGCCATTAAATTATGTCTTTTTCAAGACTTCTGTGTGAGTCCTTTAATCTGAAGCCTAAAATCTCATCTTCAGCTTAGGTTTTCTCCTTTAATTTGTTACGTCTTCTCCATCTGTTCCTTTTCCCCCTTCCTACACTGGTCTCTCAAACATCTTACCAATTTCATGACACCAGTATCTTTGTGTCTGACAAGATACTCCTCCCAAAAAAACCGAATTCAGTTCTCAATAGGGGCTGTTATCCTTTGTGTTTCATCTAGTCAAAGTTTCAAATCAGGAACAATAACTCTTTGAGTTACTACTTTTTTTCTGGTGGATGCTTTCTTCTGTCTCTTTGATTTAGCTTTGCTCGTTCTAGAATGTTCAGCCTGAGCGCTCCATCTCAAGTTATTAAATCCCCCTTCAAGGAGATCACGCCTTTCCTTTGCTAAAGCTGCATTTGGCCTTCGGCACCCAGACCTATCAGTGTTTCTCGGGCAGCGGCAAATCCCCACATGGAGGACATGAAGTTTCCATTCGAGAGCCCGGCAGTGCGTGGACTGGTACACCGGGGCCTCCTCGGCCTGGCCATGGGGAACGTTTCTGTCTGATCTCACGTTTCTGAGAATACACATAGGAGAAGCACTCCTTGCCGACTGCCAGCTCCTCAGATGTGCGGAACCCAGGGCCCCTTCAAGGACTGAATGCAGGAAGGAGAGGGGGAACTGTTAAGACCTGCACACTGTGGCTTTCACTGTGCTGAGCATCATTTCTGTTGTAAGCAGTGGCCAAAAGACGGGACCAGGCCTGTACTACACTAACCATATACCCGGACTCCTGACCTAAGGCACGTGAGGGATGGGCAGGACAGGGGATTAGGGACTCTGCTCTTCTCTTTCAGCGCCCTCTCCATAATCCGCTTCTCAAGCTCTGAACAGCCATTCCATGTGAGCAATTCCTAAATATTAATCTCTAGCTCTTAGATTTCCCCCATCTGTTTAATCTCTCCGTCACGATGCCCTGGCATGAACAGAGTTCGGATTATTTGCATTGGACAAACCTTTCCTAAATATCCCGTTAAGTGCCGAGCCCAGTGGAAGAGGTATCGATATAGGAATGTATATGACGGCTACAGAGGGGGATGGTTGCGATGCCGCAGGGCAAATAGAGTGGGAAGAGAAAATGTGGGAGCAAAGGAGGACAGTGGGCCCAGCCCAGAAGGTCAGGGAAGGTGGTCAAGGAAGGGATCACAACCAAGCTGAGTCTTGAGGGTAGATCCCGGGAAGAGCGGTGAGGACAGGTAATCTCGACAGAACTAATGGACTTGTGCACAAAGAGAATGGAGCAGACAGATGAATCCACAAACCTATAGACAACATGTAATAAAACTCCAGAAAGATCGAGGGCAGGGCCACAGAGTAAAAGCAAATGAGAACTGTAAAAAAAACAACAACAACAACAACAACAAAACTATCTTATTGCTTTCCACTCCTCCTGTGGGAACAGAAGCATCCTCGGGGCAGGAGGATGGATATTTAGTCAAAAGGAAAAACACAGACCATCTCCACTGCCCAGTAACCAGTTTCTCCCAATACCAGTCAACAGCAGCTTAACAGAAAGTAACGGAACCATTCAGATGTTCCTTTGGGCTAAAACTCAAAATTTCTAAAAGTGAATTCTTTAGCCTGCCTCTCTAATTCTCCTCCTGAGCCTCCTGGTCTCGGTGTCTCTCAGGGTCTCTCTCAGTGGTCTGTCTGTCTCTCTCGCTTACTCAGTGATTTTCCCAATCATCTGATCTTAATACATTGTCTTTAGTTCATTCTTCTTTTTTTTTTAATTTTTATTTTTAAGATTTTATTTATTTATTTATCAGAGAGAGAGAGGGAGAGCGAGCACAAGCAGGGGGAGTGGTAGAGGGAGAAGGAGAAGCAGGCTCCCCGCTGAGCAGGGAGCGCGATGCGGGGCTTGATCCCTGGACCCCGAGATCATGACCTGAGCCGAAGGCAGACGCTTAACTGACTGAGCCACTCAGGTTCCCTCATTCTTCTTTTACAGACAGAAAGTTAAAAAATTTTACTAGGGTAAGGCCCCTAGCTCAGTCAGCAACTCTTGATCTCAGGGTCGTGAGTTCAAGCTCCATGTTGGGCATGGAGCCTACTTAAAAAAATAAAAAATAAATTTACTAAGAGAATAAAAAGATAATGAGTGAAGACATTGCATTCTGAAAAAGAAAGGTGCAGTACTGAAAAATGTGCAGATTCTCCTCTAAAGTAATGCAATTTCACCAAATTTCACACTAGATGTTTTCTGAAACCAGATAAAGTGATTCAAATACTAATTTAAGAAAATAAACAAGAAAAACTTACAGTGAAGAGAACTTGATTTACCAGACACTAAAAGATCACATGGTCACAAAAATTAAAATCATGTAACCAATGAAGCAGAATACAGAGAATAGCAAATATATCCAAGAATATGTAAGTATTGAACACAGATAAAAAATAGTGAATTCAAATCAATGAGGAAAAGAAATCTGCTATTGGAGTAATTGCCAAATGTTTTAAATACACTTTAAGTCATAGACCAAAGAGCATTCCAAATGGATTAAATACACAAATATTAAAATACGGAACGTGAAATCCAAAAACATATGACCTTTGGGTGGGAGAAATCTTTCCAAGCCTAGAAACAACATAAGAAATCACAATGGAAAAAATAATTCTGCATCATTACAGTTTTAGGCTTGTATATTTCAAAACAAAACAGAACAAGACATAATAATCAATATACTACCAGAAAACCCTGCTGAAATGATCTGTAACAATATAACAGAAAGGGGTTGAGGGGCACCTGGGTGGCTCAGTGGGTTAAAGCCTCTGCCTTCAGCTCAGGTCATGATCTCAGGGTCCTGGGATGGAGCCTCGCATGGGGCCCTCTGCTCCGTAGGGAGCCTGCTTCCCTCTCTCTCCGCCTGTCTCTCTGCCTACTTGTGGTTTCTCTCTCTCTGTGTTAAATAAATTTAAAAAATCTTAAAAAAAAAAAGAAAGAAAGGGGTTGATAGTGTTAACATACCACAGAATAAATAATAGAAACTTTAAAACCCCACTGGAACACCAAAAAAAAGTTAGAAATAGATAAATCCCAGGAAAAATGGCCAATATATACACAAAATTCAGTAGACATGTAAATTAAAAGAATGAAGTCCTTTTTTTGCCTAACAAGTTAGGGAGAATTATCAAGGATCATGATAATGCTGGCAAGGCTGTCATGAGACCAACACTTTCCTCACAGCTGTATGTACTTTACAACACTTGTAGAGAGAACACAGAAATACATATCACAGGGTTTATAAACAATCTTATATCCTGGCCAAGTAAATATCCACTTAAGTATGTAGTCTAAGGATAGAGTCAGAAACTTAAACACAGATTTATTTATTAGAATTATTTAAAATAGAGAAAAATACTGGATCCAACAACAAGGTGATTAAATAAATTATTGTACTAGATCCATTTTAAGATTAAAAAAACAAAAAATAAACAAAATACAAGTTTAATAAAAATGTAATTTTAAAAATTATGTATTTTAAAATTTAAAAAATTTTTAAAATTAATTTAAAATTTAAAATTAAATTTTTAAAAATTAAAAGTATGGTAAAATTTAAAAATTTTTTAAAAATTAAAATAAAAAGTATGGTACTAGAATACAATACTATCATAGTATAACAGACTATTAAGGAGATGCTACAAATATTTGGGAATATATAATGACATGAAGAAATCTCATTATTACACTTTAAACAAAGAAGTCAAGATATGAAATGGAACATACGATATTGTTTAACTCTGTCAAAGTGTGTGTGTGTGTTGGCGTATGGAAGGCTCCATAACCACACCACAGAGAAATGTCAAGAGTCATTATCTCTGAATAGCAGGATTACAAATGATTTTTATTTTCTGGATACAGTTCTTTCGTTTCTTCATTTTCTATAAAACGAGATGTATTACTTATATAATAAGGTAAAATATTCATATTTTTAAGAAAAACAAACACCAAAAGAGCTCCCCCGGTCACCTTCTCTTCACGGGATACATTCCAGACCCATAATCATAGCACACTGGTTTCACCCTACATGTTTCTTTGCCTACCACCCCTCCTTAGTGTTCTGGCAACATCAAAGACCTACCTAGTCCTCAGAAACCTGGATTCTTTCACAACTCCATTTCTAGGCGACTGCTATTTAAAAGCCCTTCTCCACCCCCTAGCAAAGGCCTCTGCAATCTTTAAGACTTGGTTCAAATGCCCGTCTTCTGTGAAAACTTTCCCAACGTCCCCAGGAAGAAATACTGCTTCCTGGTCTGAGTTCCACACCTCTTTGCTTAGGGCCCCACTGTGAGGTGAGTGAGCTATATAATAAGATTTTATTACACAGCTTCCTCCCTGTGGTGGACTGACTGAGGTCACCAAAGACGTCCACATCCTAGTCCCCGGAACTTGGGAATACCTTACACGGCAAAGGGACTTTGCAGGTACGATTACGTTAAGGCTCTTGACTTGAGGGGATTATTTTGGATTATGTGGTGGGCTCACTGTAATCACGAGGGTTTTTTTTAGACGGAGGCGGGCAGGTCAGAGGCAGGAAAGGGAGACGTGAGAACGGAACCAGAGGTGGTAGCGACGAACTTTGAAGATGGTGGGAGGTTGCAGGTGGCCTTGAAGTTGGAAAAGGCAAGGAAATAAATTTGCCCTGAAGTCTCCAGAAGGTATACAGTCTTGCCAACACATTCTTTCTAGACTTCCAACCTCTAGAACTCTTAACAAAATAAATTTGTGTTGGCTTCAGCCAGTAAATTTGTGGTAACTTGTTATAGCAGCAAGAGGAAACTAATACAGTTCCTGAATATCCCAAAAGCGCAGGGAAGGGGGACAGTGGGCCCCGGAGGTGGGGAAGGAAGCACTCTGTCAACATTTTGGTGATAAATGAAACATTGTCTACCTCAAGGGAAATGGCTGGAAAGAAGTAGAGAAACGAAAGTCAGGAGGAGGAAGAAAAAGAGGAAGGGTTCACATTTATTGAGACATTAATATTTACTGTTAAATTTTTTTTTCGTATTTATCGACCTTTTTTGAAAACTCATTACCTTCCAGGCACTGCTCTAAGAATCTTACACTGTTCTAAGAACCCCTTTAAAGAAATGCTATTATTCCCATTTTACAGGAGGGAAACAAAGCAAGGGATTAAGAGACGAGCACACACACCCACCTCATCCCACGGCTAGAAAATCGGGAAGCCAGGATAAGAATGCAGACATTCTGGCTCCAGAGCCCATGCTGTTAAATATTAAGAAGAAAAAGCTGACACACTGAGGGATTTGCAGGAATTTGCACCTGTACCTAAGCCAAGGGGACTAAACTTAGTTTAAATCAGGTTGAACGTATTAGAGGAATATTCTCTATTTGATGTGCCACGTTCTGTGTGGTTCTGTTTTCGGAATCCAACTCGCACCTGGACTCAAATCCAGACAGAAGGCAGAAGGGGAGGTTTAAAGGCTACGGGAATGCTGTTCTGGGAGCAGATCTTTCATGCAACCCACCCTCCCGCCCCTGTCCTGCAGAAGCCCTAAGCTGGCCATGGTGAGAGCAGCTCCAGCACCTGTGGAAAGCACCAGTGGTGCTCTCTGGGGCCAGAAATGCTGGTGGGACAGAGGTAGGTGCCCAGAGGCGGGGAGCGGCACTAAACCTCAGGAGCAAATCGGTCATGGTTCCCAGATTACGGAGCCAGTCCGGTGTGGTAAACACACCATTAGAAAGTCTCCTACCCACATGCAGTAAGATTTGAAAGGAAAACTTGGCATTGGAGCCAATGGCTTTCAAGTGCAAACTACTGATGGTCTGTAATACTGAGCCACAGAAAATCCAGTCAATGAATCAGAAGACCAACTAAGGGGGCGCCTGGGTGGCTCAGTCGTTAAGCGTCTGCCTTCGGCCCAGGTCAGATCCCAGGAGCCTGGGATCGAGCCCCGCATTGGGCTCTCTGCTCTGCAGGAAGCCTGCTTCTCCCGCTACCATTCCCTCTGCTTGTGTTCCCTCTCTCGCTGTGTTTCTCTCTGTCAAATAAATAAAATCTTAAAAAAAAAAAAAAAAAGACCAACTAAGGAAATCCACTCGGAATTCTGAGAAAACGGATAAAGAGACAAATACGATTCTTTGGAGAATTAAGAGATAAGAAGAAAGATTGGAAAGATCCATTGTAATAAGGAAGCCGGGAGAAACAATGGGAGAAAACTAAGCTGAGGTGAAGAAAAGTGTTGAGAAACCTGAAAGGTCAGGTGACATTAATGAAGAAAGGCCTGCGGTCTGAATCCAAGGCCCTCAGGCCAGCTCCGAGCAGGTGCCCCTCCGGCGGCAGGAGGTGAGGAGTTCTGCCGGCCCACTGACAGGGTCAGAGGCAGGAGCCCACCCATGACGAATCCTGTTTGGGGGTTCAATCCCACTGTCCGCACGGGTCTAGGCTGGAGGGGCTGTGCCCACCGTGAAGGGCTTCCACGGGAAACTTCACTCTGGAAGGAGCACGTCACTGACAGCTGGCCAGGGCTCCCCTGGTGAAGGGAGCAGAAGAGGGCAGGGGAGGCTCGAGCCCTTCAAGGGGCCCCGCAGAATGGACCGTTTGCCTGCTGTACTCACATCAACTTCTGACGCCAAATGTGCAGGTTTTCCCCGCACCGATGGCTTCTCTGAACTCTCTGGACTCCGAGTGGTGTCCTCTGACTCAATTCCGACACTAACCACCAGCAGTTAGCATGGACTCCACAAGTTCAGGTCCTCACACGAGACGGTCCCCATTTCGGGTGCCAGTCCCAGGTCCCAGACTGTCACCTGTACTTCTGACTCGTTGCCAGCTGGGGGATTCCACGAGCCCCACCTGAGCTTTGATAATTTGCTCTAATGGCTCACGGAACTCAGGACAGTTTACTTACTAGATGACCAGTTTCCTACAAAGGAGGCAACTCGGAACAGCCAGGCGAAAGAGACGTAAGATGTGGGGTGAGCACGGGGCTTCCAGGCCCTCTTGGGGGGGTGCTACCCTCCCATATCCTCGACGTGCCTGGAAGCTCTCCAAATCCCACCATTTGGAATTTTTATTGTGGTGACGTTATGTACCCCCCTTCCCCTCCCCAGTGGTCCCAGGGAAGGGCTGAAGGTTCCAGCCCTCGGACCACGGACCACGTGGCTGGTTCCTCTGGCAACCAGCCCCAACCTTCTAGAGTCACCTCGATTAGCATAAACTCTAGCGTGGTTGAAAGGGGCTCATTATGAATAACAAAAGACGCTCCCTCTCACCCCTAGCGCGCTCAAAAATTGCGCTCAAAAATTCCACGGGTTTTAGGAGCTCCCTGCCTGATGTATATTTCTTTCTTTTCTATCATAAGGCCTCTCTCACCCTCCACTCTGCAGGGTAAGCAGTGACCTGGCCTCCCACTCGGCCACAGGCACAAAGCAGGTGCCTGCCAGGCGCATGCTAGAGGTCCCGGGAAACAGGGCCTGGCGAGGGCGGCGGCCAGGAGCGGACCGGAGTGAGTCAGGCCCGTCCGTGTGCAGGCAGAACCTGTGGTCAGCCTTGGAGCCAACTCCCTGAGAGTGAACTTTTTAAGGAAGAAAATAGTGGATGA